>OZ010612.1:46395762-46450762 GCA_963932145.1 Acanthosepion lycidas
CCCTTGCAATTAAAACTCAGTAAATTTTAAAAAAATAAGTTACTCCAAAATTCGCTTGAGGATGAAATGGAACTAATGTTTTTAATTTAATTGCAAAATTAAATTTAGCGTTTTTAGCTTCCATTTTTGAAACATGGGTATTACTGTGTAGCGAAAAAACATATTTTAAATCAGTTAATTTATAATATTAATGCTCTGTAAATTTACATTGAGCACTATTTTGTAAAAAATAAAAAATAAAAATATCAATAAGAACACCGGATTACATATCTTACTCTTCTTTCTTTCTATATATATATATATATATATATATTCCGTTTATAGGTTATTTTTATAGAAGTAATTTATTTAAATATATTTATTTATATAAACGGAAAATATATTAAAATAATTGTCAGAATTGATCCATTTCATATGTTGTCATTGTTTACGTTAAGCTACATTTCCTGAACAGAAATGATCGATCAACAAAAGTCGTTGAAGGTGTGTGTTTATAAACAAAAATTCGGACTAACTAGATGCTTCTTTGTAGCTGAATGGTTAACAGAACATCAGCTCAAATGATGGTTTGCAGTAAGTGTTACAGGTTCGATTCCTGTCTGAGAAGCACATATTATCTACGAAATTTCTCGAACATTCAGGCCGGTAAATGTAATTAATATTGTTTAATTAAAAGACAGTGCATTTATTTAAAAAAAAAATTATTTATATAAAAATAACGTATAAACTGAAAATATATTAAAATAATTGTCGGAATTAATCCACTAAGCTCATGTTATGTTATGCGTTGTTTTCCTCTGCCTTCAATCAGCACTGTGAGTATCGGATTTACCAAGCCCACTTTCCTTGTTATCTGCCACAGAAACCACAACTGTCTCTTCCTGGTGTTAAGTATGTTTCATTTTTGTTTCCATTTTCTCTAAAACTTCGATGTTGCTCACATGTTCGGTTCATTGCATCCTCAGCATCCTTCTGTAGAACCATATTTCTGTTGCCTCAAGTCTTTTCTTCATCGCTGAGGAGATTGTCCAGCATTCACTGCCAGATATTATGTAATAGTTGAGTACTTTTTTTTTGTTTTGTTTTTAATACTTTGCTTAGCTTTTGGAAGGCATATTTCGCTATCCCAACAAACCTTCGTATTTCGGTGTCGTAGTTTCCATTCTCTGCTAAAAGACTTCCCAGATGTTTAAATTGTTGTACTTGTTTGATTTTCGGTATCTCCATTTTGTAATTTGCATATTGGGCAGTTCATTTTGCTAACAACCCTGCATTTTGTCTTCTGTCAATTGATGTTTCGTCCTTTCATCTTGCTTTCCTTGTGGCTGATAGATTAACTTAAGGTCCTCGGAAAGGACAATCATTTGGCCGATTTTTACAGGCAGTACAAAAAAGAAATCTCTTGATCGCATACACAAAAAAAAAACACAATTAAATATCTTAGCAGAAATACAGTCATTTTTAATGAAACATTTATCAGAGAGGAATTGTTGCACAAATAAACACACTCACGCACACACACACACATAATATATAAATGAGTGAATACGTACATTTATTTTTTCTATGCCCAAAATTCAATTAGACTAAGTTATTTTATGCGTCCGACTCTAAGTGATCTAATTTTTCTACTTGTCTCACTCGAGTCGATATTTCTCTGAGGAGTGGATACTTTTCCTCTTAATACATCAAACCATTCAGTGTGTCTTTTGGAGGTGTACAATCGATCTCATCCAATTTGGATATATCTCAGTTAAAAAAAAAGATGGAATAAAAGATAGTGAAATCCAGTGTAGATAGATAGATAGATAGATAGATAGATAGATAGATAGATAGATGTGACATAGATAGATAGATAGATAGATAGATAGATAGATAGATAGATAGATAGATAGATAATGAACATAATGTGATAGATAGATAGATAGATAGATAGATAGATAGATAGATAGATGTGACATAGATAGATAGATAGATAGATAGATAGATAGATAGACATGGCAGAGATAGATAAGTAGATTTATACATAGATAAATAGATTATGCACACGATGAGATAGATATATAGATAGATAATTGTGCCAGCGATAGATAGATAGATAGATAAAACAGAGATAGATGATAAGCGTTTCCTATTTGTTTTTATTTTCTTATTCTATCGGATTCTGATTCATATTTGTTCTACATTTGATCATATATATATATATATATATATATATATATATATATATATATATATATATATATACATACCGTATTTTTCTTTTAATCATTACATCCAAATCAAGACGACACTAGGACACAGGGTGTGAAAGAGAATGAGAAGATTTTAATGATGGGAAATTAGAAAAGAACAATAAAGGAACAGGATTCAAGATGATAGAACATGGCGATTGACGTTCCATTCAAATTTTGCAAAGTATAGTTATCAAGGAAGCAAGCAGATTGTAGTTATCAGGCAAGAAGTGCCAAAAACAAATATTAGAGTAGAACAGATATTTGCAACTTGCTAGTTCAAAAGTAAAACGAGGAGGCTGAGTTGATAATATAGTAGCATGCTACATTCAGTCGGGTAGTAGCATGGCTGAGTTGATAATATAGTAGCATGCTACATTCAGTCGGGTAACCAGAGAGAAAAAAAAACTCATCAGAAAAATTACCATGAAAACAATTTGTAGAAAAGACAGAGGGAAGCCACGTCTTGCTGAGAAAATGAATGAAGTTGAGATGCCTGGTCAGGATCGAGTATATTACAGAGCCTTCTTTGAATGTTGTCAAGAATCTCGATATTCCTGGGTATGACGATAAACTACACCCGGCAACAAGACCTCTGATCTGGAAATTGGAGGCTTTGAGGAGTGTGGCACCACCTATTAATTGCTCTTGCTTCGAGGTCCAACCTGACTCGGGATGCTATCACCTGTTACGGTCCCAAATATACGTAAATAGTGAACCTCCATACAAAAACAAAACACTATCAACGTATGAAAATGCATTTTTATAGTAAAAATGCCAGCAATACATTTTTATAGTAAAATTACCAACAATACCTTTTTATTGTAAAATTACCAACAATACCTTTTTATTGTAAAATTACCAACAATACATTTTTATAGTAAAATTACCAACAATGCCTTTTTGTTGTAAAATTACCAACAATACATTTTTATTGCAAAATTACCAACAATACATTTTTATTGTAAAATTACCAACAATACCTTTTTATTGTAAAATTACCAACAATACATTTTTATTGTAAAATTACCAACAATACATTTTAAAGCAAAATGACTAGCAATACAATTTTATAGTAGAATGACTAATAATATATTTTATCTGTAGTTGAAGGCATACAACTGCGATCAAAATATTTATATTTCGACATTAATGACCCATAAAGGTGTTGATATACCACTAACAAAATCAAGCAATGAACCAAGAATCACGAGATATATAGCAGGAGTACCAGATATAGCAGGAGCACCAGATATAGCAGTCATATTCAAAGCACAGAAGTATGATAAATTTACAAATGTGCAAAACACAGTGAGCCGACTTTCCTAGCATCAGACTTAGCAATTAATTCAATAGAATCACTCCATTTCATTTGGAGACGCAACCGGGATTTAGCATTGGCGGCCACAATCTTACCAACATAAGATACGCAGATGACACAGTACTGATAGCAGACACAGAAATGGAATTACAAAATCTCCTACAGAAGGTAACGACGGAGAGTGTGAAGAAGGGACTAACTATAAACTACAAGAGGACAAAGTTCATGGTCATCAGTAAAACAATGAGCCCGAAATGCGATTTGCAGGTTGGGAACACTAGAATCAAGCAGACGCAGAAGTTTAAATATCTGGGAAGCATCTTGAGAGAGGACGGTAAGTGCGACACTGGGATCCGTAGGTGTATTGGGATGGCCAAGGACACATTCCAAAAGCTGGGCAGGGTATTGCTAGACACGAGAATTACTTTGGTAACAAAAAAAAAAAAAGAATACTGAGCTGTTACGTGATGTCTTTCTTTACGGCAGCGAAAACGCTGGACGGTCTCCTCAAAGATGAAAAAGAGACTCGAGGCGACGGAGATGTGATTCTACAGAAGGTTGCTGAGGATATTATGAACATGTGAGCAACGATGAGGTCTTAGAGAGGATGCAAACAAGGAGGAGGCTTATACTTAACATCAGGAAGAGGCAGTTGAAGTTTCTGGGACACATAATGAGGAAGGAGGGCCTGGAGAATCTAATACTCACGGGTAATATAGAGGGAAAAAGAGACAAAGGAAAACAACGCATGACATACCTAGCGAGCTTGAGCAAGTGGGGGACAGAACGTGGTCTAGGAGAGATGGCAGAGGGAAGGAACTTGTTGAGAGCCTCAAGGGATAGAGAGAGGTGGAGAGCCATGATTACCTACGTACTGCAAGAACATGGTACATAAAAAAGAAAACGTGAGCTCAAGAAGGTTCAAAGTTTTGCTCTCCTGGAAATTAGCATCAGCCGTAGTCATGGTAGGCTGGAAAGTTTCTCTATCAGGATTAAATAAAAGTAGTTTTCAGTTGGAGGCGCTCAAATTTGCAACAGATTTTTTGCCCCAGTTAACCACTGATTGAAGGTCCTTTTCGAGGGCAGCTACTAGTTTCACTTTTCGGGCCTGTGGGACTTCCTACTAAGACAGGAGTAAAGTGTATAACAAAATCGTTTTAATGCATTTCTTTCGGAAAATCATTTCCAATGTAATTCTACATAAAACTCCTTCATAGTACTTTCCCATAATAAAATCTTTTTCAACGCATTTTTGTAGTAAATGCAAATCTACAAGATCATTCACTCAGTAAATCTATAATAAACACATTCATTCAGCATATCTATAAAAAATTCACTCAGCATTCCTATAATAAAACCATTCACTCAGCATTATTATAATGAAATCATTCACTCACTATTCCTATAATAAACCTATTCATTCAGAATTCCTATAAATCCATTCACTTAGCAAATGTATAAAAAAAACATTCCCTCAATATTCCTATAATAAGCCCATTCACTCAGCATTCCTATAATAAAACCATTCACTCAGCATTCCTATAATAAAACCATTCACTCTGCATTCCTATAATGAAATCATTCACTCACTATTCCTATAATAAACCTATTCATTCAGAATTCCTATAAAAATCCATTCACTTAGCATAAATGTATAAAAAAAACATTCCCTCAATATTCCTATAATAAACCCATTCACTCAGCATTCCTATAATAAAACCATTCATTCAGAATTCCTATAATAAACCCATTCACTCGGCGTTCATATAATAAACCTAATCACTCATTATTCCTATAATAAACCCATTCAATCAACATTTCTGTAATACACTCATTTTCTTGGCGTTCTATAATAAGCACATTCACTCAGCATATCTTTAATAACCCCAATCACTCAACACACTATAATAAATCCATTCACTCAGCATTTCTACTATAAACCCATTCACTCGGCATACCTATAATAAACCCCATTTACTCAGCATTCCTTTAATAAATCCATTCCCTCAGCATACCTAGAATGAGGTCATTTCATCTTTATTTTAATATGAATATTCATATCCACCCTTTTCTGAGTCTGATAGTCATTATTTTTCTCCAATTATGATATTCCTGAAACTGTTTAACTTTCGTATTCGCAAAAAAGAAATGGTTTTTCAAAAGGACGGTTATTCCCTTGACACCGATATTACTGTACACAATCTTAACTCCGTCGGTAATATTCATTTACTAGAACATAAAAATATATGAATCAAGTAAGATGCGATGTTTATTGTTTACCTTTTAAAGCAATTTATTAGCGATTATTTTATAAAAACATAAGTTTGAAAAGAAATCTTTTTATTTAGAAATGCGTTTTATAAATATTATCAAAATATGTAAGGAGATACTCTCAACTTATTTTAGTGAATTTATGCATTGAGAGCAAATGAAAGAATGCAATCTTTTTCAAATTTATAATTACATTTACTCGTCGTTGGTTATTTATTTCAATTTTCTTGTTCAGACATTTTTATGAATTTATGAATAAAGAACTTTCAGAGAATTAGATTTGGAGAAAAAGAAGAAATTCTGGCATTTCTATTTCTTTTTCTTTTTTTCTAGATATCTCATTCTCTGATGAAGCTTTAATAAAAGCGAAACATGTTAGATTGATAAACGTTTCCTATTTATTCTTTATCTTATCATTCTGTCAGATTCCGATCTGTATTTAATCGCCACTCATTAATCTCTTTATAAAATGGCAAATAATAATTATTTCATTTTAGTTGGGTGACGTATTTTCATAAAATACATAAATATAAAATTATTCTTTAAAATAAGCAATCTTCGTTGTTAAGAAGAAGCAGAGGGAAGGAATTTGTTGAGAGCTGCAATGGATAGAAGGAGGTGGAGAGCCATAATCGGCGACGTTCTGAGAGAACACGGCACATAAAAAGAAAAAGAATAGATCCACTTTCATATGTTTGGGTTTTATTAAAATTCTAACCATCACTTTTTTTAAATGAATAAATCTTACCGAGGGCGTCAAAGTGTGTACAGTAATATCGATGTCAAAGAAATAGCATAAAGATAGCCTTTTGACTGGCAGTTTTCTGCAGGGAACGTCGGTAAAACATGGCCATTCCTCAACTATTTTTCCTTGTTATATTATTTTTCTTCCAACGTCAAGATTTCAGACATAAATTGTTGCGGGCCGGTGTATGAGTTGAGAGGTAAAGACGTGTGTCTCCTGAAATGGCCACATCCAACATGGCAGACTCGGGATATGAGTCAACCTAATGAAAATAAGGAAACAGCAAGAACCGATACATATGTGCAAACAAATGATGATGTATTAACAACAAAGAGTTAAAAGTGACAAAGACAATGATATGTGTAACAAATGAATGTGGAAACCGTTTTGGCCCAGAGTGTGTGTGTGTGTGTGTGTGTGTGTGTGTGTGTGTGTGTGTGTGTGTGTGTGTGTAATGTCCATGCCTGTCCCAAAAGAAGGGTCACGTTCTTCCGCTAGAAAATTACATGTTGACGTATCTGCGGAGAAATGAGAAAAAGAGTCCGAGAAATGGTATCGCCGAGTATTTATAGTACCAGAAAGCGTCCCCTAGTAGCTGTTTCGAAAATTAGGAGGAGGTAACTCGGTAGTAGATTTGCAGGAAAGGTATACATTTTAATTAGTTTGCTTTTTTTTTAAGCAAGGGAGATAATTCACCAATAGTCATATTGGTGGATGCGACCAAATAATAGACTATTGCCTATCAACTCATTCCACTGTTTCTGTTAGGAGGATTGAGGTATTTAACGCTGGAGAAGCAATAATTCCAATAAGCCCTCAAGAATCTTCATTTTTAGACAATTCCAAAACCCTTTATTGCCGTCCTTCCCATAAGCCATCTCTCTCCTTAACTTCAACAGGTTTTCCTGCGTCACCAACAAGCGGCCATCTTGATACAGTATCATCCTCTCCACCAAGTCAATGGCAATAAAGAGCCATTGAAAAACACTTTTCGCTTCATTTATTGCCTTTCAAACCTTGATAGCTCACTTAGTTGATGGTCAATCTCCCCCGGCTGACCACTGCCTATCCCGAGGGGTCGTCACTCGAACAAGTCGTTGACCTTTTGCCTCGAACTAGGTACCAATGGTAAATAAAGACCAAATATGACGCGCAATCAACGTCCTTAAAAAGGAAATCCGCGTCGGACATGTTGGGTCATCGTTATTATTTTAAGAGAGCAGACATTTTTTTTTTTTTTTTTTTGTGATGACGGTTGTACTCTTGAGAATAAAGGTCAGGTACGTGAATTGCATTAAATGTATGGACATATTTTCTTCCAATTTAGGATTTGGTTCGTTTTTGTTTTCTTTCGTTCCATTTTTCATTCATCTTTGTTTTTTGTTTTATTTTTTACTAGTTATCCTTTTTGTCAACGTCGTTAAATTTATATTCATCGTACTTTTCTTCTTTTTGGTTTCTTTATTCTTCCTTTCTTCTTCATCTTTTTGAATTTCTTTTTTTTTTTTCTTGATTTTTTTCTTCTTGATTTTTTTCTTCTTGATTTTTTCTATTCTTCATCTTTTTCTTCATTCTGGTTTTTGTTTTCATTTTCTTCATTTCTTTCATCTTCTTAACATTAATTTTTTTTTTCTTTATTTTCTTGGTTTTTTCTTCTTCATGACTTTCTTTATTCAACGTCTTTTTTTTCTTCTTCATAACTCTCTTTATTCAACCTCTTTTTTTTCTTCTTCATGACTCTCTTTATTCAACCTCGTTTTTTCTTCTTCATGACTCTCTTTATTCAACCTCGTTTTTTTCTTCTTCATGACTCTCTTTATTCAACCTCGTTTTTTTCTTCTTCATGACTCTTTATTCAACCTCGTTTTTTCTTCATGACTCTCTTTATTCAACCTCTTTTTTCTTCTTCGGGATTTTCTTTATTTCTCCTTCTTTCTTCTTCACCTTCATGAATATCTTCATTTTCTTAATATTCTTCTTTTTCCTTTCTTGAGTTTTTCTTTTTTATGACTGTATTTGGTCTTCTTTTCGTCTTCGTAATTTTCTTTATTTTTCATTTTTCTTCATTATGGATTTCTTCATCTTCATCTTGAATTTATTCGTTTTCTTGACATTCTTTTTCTTTTCTTTTCTTGACTTCTTCGTGATTTTCTTTGTTTTTCCTTTCTTCATCATTATGGCTTCCTCCTTCTTCATCTTGATTTTCTTCGTTTACTTGACATTCTTCTTTTTCTTTTCTTTTCTTTTCTTTTCTTTTCTTGGTTTCTTCTGGAATTTCTTTATTCTCCCTCTTTTCTTCTTCGCAGAATCCTTTATTCTTTTATGAATTTCTTTTCTTTCTTGATATTTTTATTTTTTTTCGTCTTGTCAGCCATCTTCTAATTTTCATTCTTATCTTCCTTCTCCTTAAAAAAAAAGTTAAATTAATTCTCCATCACTTTCCTCTTTTCGGCTTTCTTTATTTTTATATTCGGCCATTTTCTTTAACTTCTTTTTCTTCTTCCTATTTTCTTCTTTTTTTTTTTAATGTTTTCTTTGTTTAACTTCTTAAATTTTGTTATTTTCCTGTTTATCATTCTTTTTCATTTTTACTTGTATTTTGACCTTTTCCCCCTATTTCTTCCCTGTGTCTTAGTTTTCCATTCCTTCCTCTTCTTTTTCTTCTGTCTCTTCTCGATTTCTTCTTTTTCCTCCTTCTTCTAAAACCCTCGTTCACTTTACCTTTATATATTACAACGTTTTTTCTTTCACTTTTTCCCACTCCTTTTCTTTAATGAAAAGAGGTAGAATAAAGAAATTCCTTTACAGAATATACACTTTTTTTCTTTTCTTTTTGACCCCCAAGGTATTTTTCCAGGTTTTATCTTTTATTGTTCGTCACGTTGTTTTCTAGTCTTATTTCTTTTTCGTTTTTTTATTCTTGGTATTCATTTATCATATTAGGTTGGTGCAAAAATAATGTCGTTTTCTCACATAGTAACATATGTGAGAAAACGACATTATTTTTGCACCAACCTAATATGATTATCATTCGATTCCAACTATCTATTCCCATTTCAAAGCTTCATTCTTTCTTTTGTTCGTTCTTTTTTTTTTTTTTTTTTTTTTTTTTTCGGTCTTTCTTCGCCATCTTCCTGGATATTTTAATCTAATTCTTATTTTCCTTCTTAACTTTCTCTTCACTTATTTTATATTTCCTCTTTTTCGTTTTACCAAGATTTTTCTTCCTCTTCCTCGCCTCTTTCTCCATATTGTATTTTCTTCATTTTTTTCCTGGCTTCTTTTTTTACATTTTTCTTAAAATTTTCATAATTCTTCGCTCCTTTTCTTTCTTTCTTTTTTTTTTTTTTTTTTTTGATTTCCTGTTTTATTCCTTTTCTATTCAACTTACTTTTTTTTTATCCGTTTTTATTTTCCTTTCATAATCTTTATTTTTCCTTTTTCTTTTTCTCTTTTTCATTTTTCTTTCTTTTTCTTCTTCTTCCCTTGCTTTTTCTTTCTTTGTTCATCTATTTATTTTTTATTTCTTCTTCCTGTTAGTTTTCTCCTTTTTATATTTCCGTTCTCCTTTTTTTTTCTTCGCATTCTTCTTCTTCGCATTCTTTATTCATTCTCTTCTCCTTTTTCCTGTCTTCTTCTTGTTCGTCTTCTCCTTTTTCCTGTCTTCTTCTTGTTCGTCTTCTTCTTGTTCGTCCTCTTCTTCTTCTTTTATTGTCTGTTGGCGTCTCCAATAAAAGAATAGGTTTCAATAAATGGTCGACATTTTGACGAGAACGCCGAGTCATAGAAGTTCGGAAAACAAGATAATGAAGACAACCCCCGAAGTGACCCGGAGCGGGTGGAAGTTGATGACGGGAGGGGACTCCTTTCATTCTCTGAAGACAAGCAACAGCCAAAAGAAATCAAGAGAGCATTGTCCGAGAAGGTGCTGAAAAATTCTCAGCCCCACTAAGCGAACATTTAAAAAAGAAAATCTGGTGTTTGGTCAGATTTGGCGAAGTAGTTCGGCTCGAGAGCATTCCCGTACACTTTCGATAAGCTGCAAAAAAAAAACAAAAACAAAAAAAAACTATCAAACGAAAAAAAGAAAGAAAGAAAGAACGTAGACATCAGATAAAGGTTACTGACAAAAATACACTTTCGGCATGCATATATTGATCTGACATCTGCCCCTCCCAAAAGGTAGTGGCAAATTTCCATACTACATTCGGCTCACATTCTCCCTAATGCCTCGTACATATACAGGTGAGTTTAATTTACTTACAATATATTTATCCTCACAGGGTGCCCCCTAATCTCGGCCTTGTGCCATATCTAAGCCACGCTTGGAAAATCACTATTTATTCGTGTGTACATTTGTCAACCATTTTTACACAAATATGTACACCAACGAGGTGTCTCTCAGAAGATGAGGGTATTTTTACAATGCTTACAATTTATACTGTGTTTATTAACTAAGCGGAACACACTTCGGTGAATTTGATAACTATGAAGATTGTGTTGCGTCAAACTTTCTAGTATGGCAGGCCTACTTGCCTTGACAATCGGCATTCAAACTACCGTAATTACCTTGTTTCAAACAACAGGAAATAATAAATCTGATCAGGAAAGAGATCGGAGGTTTTATGCTGTAGTTTCCTTCCACGTCTTCAAAACAATCAGACAAAAGCTAATTTGGATAGGCTGCGCTTTGAGTGTGGTTTTAGTGCATGCATTTGCATAGTCTTGTTTAAATTTTATTTTGGTTACGATTAAAGTAGTACTTAATATAAATTTCTAGTGACCCCACTTTTTTTAACCATTTCGCCCAAGCAAGGTTATAAAGCCGCTGAGATTTAAGGGGTTACTCGGTGTGAAAGAATAAGAAAAAAGAGAAACATTATTAAGGCGCGAGAACAATAAAAGAAGAGTAATCAATAAAACATTAGATAACGATTGACATTGAATTTAAGTTTTTGAAGAACAAATTTGAACAGAAAGCATGGAACCAGAAGAGAGTTCCACAAGGGAGAAGTGCGAGAGAAGAAACTTTTAGAAACGTTCCCATATCCAGTCGGTTTGCAATTAGACCCGAGCCAATTTCCAATCAGTTTGCAAGTGGGCCCGAGCCAATATCCAGTCGGTTTGCAATTAGACCCGAGCCAATTTCCAATCAGTTTGCAAGTAGGTCCGAGATAATATCCAGTCAGATTTTAAGTAGGACCGAACTAACATTCATTGAAGTTACAAGTATGCCTTAGCCAACATTCCAGAAATAAAACCTTGTGAGTAAATCGGCTGCCAGTAACTGATAGTGAACAAATAAATTTGTTTCAGCAGTCTTACTTTAAAACTGACACAAGCTATTCAGGAAGGCCTCTCTTTCTCGATAGTCCAATGTTTGAACAGATCACGAAAAATGGCCGGGTATTAAGTGATTGGATATTGGCTCGAGCCTATTTTCAAAATCATTGACTAATTCCTCTTAAAATAAACCAAGATTTTATTTTTATGAGTTTAAGTTGAAAATTTCAATCGTTTTGTCGAAAAGAACGATTACTTTATTTGAGCAGAATTTAATTTAGCATTTAACTGAATCTGCCAGTGATCCAGCACCACAAAAACTGTTTAATGTGCATATATATGTAATGTTATATATATATATATATATATATATATATATATTTTTCAGAAAATTCTTTTCACCTCGTTCTAAGCGAATATGGCGCTTGTTGTTGAGCGATGGTTAATTGACTCATTTCTTTGGAAAGTCGGTTCGATCCCTAATCAATGTCTACTGTTAAGGTCTTTTGTCTCGTCTAATCCCAGTAAAATGCTACAATTTGACAAGCGTTCAAAATGTAATCAACTTTTGGATATAAAAATAATTATACATTTCACAAATTTTATTTAATCACCTTCAAAATACTTCCCTTGGGAATCCACACACTTCTCCCAGCTGTTCTGCCATTAATGGTAACACCTCCGGAAAGCCTGGTATGGAGTTCCGCCGTCACTTCTCTCGCTTCCCTCAGCGTGGTTTCCAGATTGGTGAAGAGCCAGAAGTCACACGGTGTCAAGTCGAACAAGTGATGTGTTGTTCTTGAACAGGAAAGCTTGGATGATGTGGGCGGAATGAACGGGCGAAATTCTACAACACGCTCCGCATGTACAAATCCTCCGTTAAAATGGAATGCTCTGATCTTGTGCTTATTCCCACTTCGTGAGTAATATCCTGAAGTGTTACATGACGGTCTTCCATGATTATTCACTGAACCTACTCAATTGGCTCCGAGTTTCAGCTTCTGGATGGTATGTCTAAGCGTACTCGCTCTTTACTGAGGTGTTTGAAGCGGTTGATCTGAGTTTTGCCCATGATGCAATATCCCTGTTCGATGCGTCTGTACTTGCCATGATAGCTGAGAAGTAAGAGTAGCATCACGTCCCATCCAAAGGATTTTACCCGGGGGGGAGGGCATTAGTTTTGGCGGGAAAAATAAAGTCGAGTACTTTTTAATGTACCTCGTATGTCAAGGGTCAAAACTTTCGTTTGCTTTAAGAAAAATATATTTATTATTTTTATTATATGCTCATTTTGATTGATATATTCACAACGTTTTGACAGTTGTACTCTCCAGTCTTCTTCAGGTGTTTGTATTCTTACTCCTTACTGGAATTTCAAACAAAACTGATTATTTAGAGATTCTTGATAAAATCCAAAGAAGAATCTTCAATATTATTGGACCTGAGCTGGCTTCAGTCACTTTCTCACCACTGTAATATAGCGTCCATGTATTCTTGTCTATAAATAATTTAATGAAACTTATTCTGATGACCTTTCCTCGACTTTACTAATTTAAACGCAGTACTAGATTGGCAGCTAGGTCTCAACATTTTATAATTGAAATAATGCAAACGTAAGTTCTATCTAACATTTTTCTTCTCTCGCACTACTCGCTTGTGGAACTCCGGCTTCTTATTTTCCAGTCAAATTATAGCTCGGTGGGGATATCTTTGTTTTATGCATCATTTTCAGCAGATATTGCCTTTCCGTATTGTCATTAATTCCGGTCTTTACAGATTTCTGTAACTGAAAAAAATCAGTTATCTTAAAGATTGTAAAAAACTATTTTCTCAGAAAAAATAAAATGCTATTATGAAATTGCTTGAAGTCAAAAAACTTTTGACGGAATTCATTTGCTGAAGAATTACATTGGTCAACATATCTTTTAGAACAAGAGCGGAAACACTCTTTGTTGACTAATTTTAAGGCGCCGAATCCCCAAAACAATGGCCATTTTATACTTGTTAATCGACACCTAGTTTTGGCAAGATATTTTTAAGCTTGAAAACTCGACGTACAACGTAATTTACGGTAAATGTATTTTATGTCACCAATTCTTCGAGTGAAAAGTTTTAATTGTATTATAAAAAAAATTAGACCCGCCACTCTCAAACATCAATCAACTAAGTTATAAATTTTATTTGTATTAATTCTATATTAATTCCATATAAAACCATATTAAGAATATATTTTCTCATTGGTATTAATTGCCGTTTTCTCTGTAGCAAAATGTTTCATTTTACCAAAAAGTATCATTTTACCTCATTTTTTATGGGTGTAAATTCACTGTTTTCAGATTAGAAAACGGAATCTGTCTATATTTCTGAGATGAGGTATTATGTACATTATTTACATTATTCGGACTATTGTCCTCATCTTTGTCGCCATATTTATCACAACGTTTCAGCCGTTGTACGCTCCGGCCTTCTTCAGCTGGTTGGAATGTTATTAATAATAATAATTAAGTGTGAGTTCAATACCCGGTTAAGGCAGTGGAGAACTTTCAGAGGGAAAATTAACAGATAACTGATAACTGACATCCATCAAACTAGAACTAGAACAGTCAACCCCAGTGATCGAAATAAAGGGTTCAGTTCGACATTCCAACCACCTGAAGATGGCCGGAGCGTACAACGGCCGAAACATTGTGATAAATATGGCGACAAAGATGAGGACAATAGTCCAAATAATATAAATAATGTAGAAAACGGAGATGTCTGTCTCTCTATCTATTTCTTAATGTTTATCTATCTAAACAGATAGACATCTATCTCTTAATATCTATTTTTTAATTTCTATCTATCTATCTATTTAATCTATGTCTATTTATCTATCTGTCTCTTAATGTCTGTCAAGCTATGTATCTATCTCTTAATATCTATCTATCTATCTATCAATATTTGTTTATCTATCTCTTAATGTCTGTCTGTCTATCTATCTATCTATCTCTTAATGTCTGTCTATCTATCTCTTAATGTCTGTCTATCTATCTCTTAATGTCTGTCTATCTATCTCTTAATGTCTGTCTATCTATCTATCTATCTCTTAATGTCTGTCTGTCTATCTATGTATCAATCTATCTCTTACTATCTATCTATTAATATTTGTCTATTGCTTAATGTATGTATATCCATCTATCTCTTAATGTCTGTCTATCTATCTATCTATTAATATTTGTCTATATATGTATTGCTTAACAGGAAACAATGGATAAGCCTTTTCTTCTGTTCAGAAGTTCGGGTAGGAGTATGAACTTGACGATTTGATGAACCGATCTACATCTATTAGATAAAAACGTTGGTTAAAGTAATTCAGTGACTTGAGCCAAATAGTTGTGCGTTCAATACCAGGTCACAGCAGATGTGAACAGTTACTAAATAACTGTAAACTGAGA
The DNA here is from genome assembly GCA_963932145.1 of Acanthosepion lycidas. Taxonomy (NCBI): domain Eukaryota; kingdom Metazoa; phylum Mollusca; class Cephalopoda; order Sepiida; family Sepiidae; genus Acanthosepion; species Acanthosepion lycidas. The sequence continues at coordinate 46,411,051 of OZ010612.1, forward strand.
TATCCAGAAAAGGCATGGCACGTGGAACTGGAACAATCTACCCCCGTGGACAAAAAAAAAAGATTTCGGTTAGAAATTCCAACATATTCACTTGAAGAAAACCGGAGCGTACAACGGCCGAAACGTCATGTATATGACAATAAAGATGAGAACAAGAATCCGATCTATGTAAATAGTGTAAATTGTTACAATATCTCATCTCAGAATTGTAAATAAATCCTGAAGATGACCGGAACGTACAACGGCCGAAACTTCGTGAATACGACAATGAAGATGACGACAACAATCAATGTAAACAATAAGCATAACAACGTGATTTTTGACATTTTTTAAGTGCATAATTTGATTTATTTTGATTGATTCGTTTTCTACGGTTTATCAAGCCTTTGGGATATGCGCGCTTAAGTGAATATAAGGAACTCGACTGGAATTGGAACTCTGCTCTCAGATTAACAATTCCATGCTGTTATCCATTACACCATCCCCACATCCAAGCTTAGTATTCCTATGCGATCACTAGGTACTGATCAGACTCGACGTTGCTTAACTTCGAGGATCATACGGCAACCGGTGTTTCAACGTGATATGGTCGTAAGCCCAAGTGAATGCATATATAACAGTGATCAGGATACAAATAAAAGCAATCTATTTATAAAGGAAGTCAAAACTAAACTCTCCTAATGCCATCTTCTAAAAAGCAAGGCGAACCTTGTAAGCTACCTACACGAATGCATGTTTATTAGTGTATTTGAAAGGTCGGGTAAAACTTGGCATTTTCTTGTTAATTGAATCCCATACAAATAATAAACGATTAAAAATAGGTATTTTAAGAGAAAGAAAGAAACAGTGATTTGTTTCGCGTTGACTTAAATATGTCCACTAGCGGTTGCTAATACAACGTCACCGCGAAAAGAAAGTGACCTTTTTCTGAAGGAAGCTTTTAAAGATTAAACAAAAAACGCGAAAGAAAAAAAAAAGTTTGCAAATTTAATGCAACATTTCTTTTCGCTAAAAAGCAATAATGACAGAGAAATAAATGCATTTTTGTTTGTTTTTCCTTCGACAAACTCGCCGAAGTGATGCAATTGAGCTGAACCAAAAATGGCCAGTCATAAGATCAAAAATGGCGCCTTTGAAAAGATAAAATATGAAAGACCCGGATACGCGAGGTTCCATTCACGAAAACGTGGTCGCATGCGAGAATCGAGTTCAATGAATAATAATTTTTGTAATGTGACCTTTATGCGAATAGACCCAAGTCTTTGTATGATCTCTTCATCAGTTACTTATACTGTGAATATCTTGAGGTGGCTGAGCAGACTTATTGGCTTTTGCCAAATTAATCAAAGTGGGCTTCTAAAAGCTTCTTTCGAGTATTAAAATATCCAAAACGAATTTCTTGTAGGAAGTATTTCTCCATTTTCTTATTTATTATTTACTTTACATCTCTCTCCTTCTCCTTCTTCTTTTACGTACTATATCACTTCAGGATGTGGGTGATCATGGCTCTCCACAAGTTCCTATCTTTTGTAGCTATTTGCAATGTTATTATATTTCCTCTTCTATATTCTGCTATCCAGTTTCTTAAGTATTATATGCGATTTCTCTCTCTGTGCCTCTTTACCTTCAATCTGTTCTATGTGTGACACATTCTCCGGGTCCAGTTTTTCATTGTCTTCCAGAAATTATCAGTGACCTTTTTTCTCATTTTCCTCAAAACCTTTTATTTTTTATTAATTGTGCTTCAACGAGAATAAATACGTACATTGGTTTACATGTCTAACTTTATTAAACTTGTTACAGTTCCTTTTTCCCCAAGGTCTGTCCCTTTTTAGAACAGAACCCGCACGAGTTGCTTTATTGGACATTTTAATCTGGATCTATTCAAGTCATGGGTCAGTAGTTAACTATTCTTACTATACTTAAACAATTGTTCTCATACGAAGTTAAGCAAAATCGAGACTGGTCAGTAACTAGATGGGTGACCGTTTGGCAATGCCAGGTGCAGTACGCTTGGGTGTACAGATGGCGTAATGAATTATGATCGGAATTGGAAATAAGAGAGTCGTGGTCCAATTCCAGTCGGGTTCGTTATATCCACTTACGCTCAAATAACCTTGGGAAAGGTTATGAATCCATTACTTCTTCCCCAAGCTATGGGTTAATTAGTAGGACTTGTATCAGTAAATTATTATTATCTTTTAAAAATTCAATCTAAAAATATTTTCTGGCTTTAAATACCCAGCAATAGGTTGATAAACCATAAAAAACAAAACTGTCCAATGATCGGTATAATTCCCACTTCCTTCTCTTTCACATCACACATTTTATTCATTATAATCAGTTTTCAACTATAACCTTTTTTGAGTGGCTCTCAAGCCTTGTTTTGTAGATAACATTATTAATTTGATATATATTACGAAATGGACAGAGTCCGACAATTTATTTATTAAAGACATTTTTTATGTTTAACGTTGTATCTATAAAAAGAACGTTAAACATAAAAAATGTCTTTAATAAATTAATTTGATATCTGATCACGACTGACCAAGGAATGAAAGCTAACCAAAACAGTTTAATGATGTCATTGAATGGTTTAGCAAATGCGAAATTAATCCATTTGTGGATTAGCAGTAATTCTAAACACAATCACGGATTACACAATGATCTTGTGACGGACTATTTATCCTGATTTAAGTGGAAACTAATTTTACAGAGACAGTTTCATTTTGGGAACCATCTTGCTATAAATGTGCATGTGCGAGTAGCGATAAAGTTATCGCCGCGTAAAATGGAATCGGCGAGCCGAGTTCAAATCCTGGCCTCGTCTGTTGCGTTCACTTTCACATTGACATCGTAGATCTGGGCTCGCTCGCTCGTCTCGGAAAAAGGAAAACTCCGAATTCAAAAGCGTATAGAAGGCAATGATAAACGTTTCCAATGTCTTTCCCAAGAGCAATTCACAGATAATGAAGAAAAGATTCTGTGGAAAGCCATGATCACATCCGTCCTGAAAAGAGAAAGACTACTTTGAATTCAAAACTAGGAAGAAGGCAATGGGAAATTTTCAACGGCATTTCCCAAGAACTCATGTCAATTCAAAAATGAAAAAGAAAAGGAGTGTGTGGAGAGCTACGATCATTTACGTCCTGAGTTCAAAACCATGTAGAACCCAATGAGAAAATAGTCCACGTTTTTTCCAAAGATGTCATGACAATTCGCAAAGAGAAGGAGTATGCGGAGAGTCATAATCACCTACGTCCTGAAGGAAGAAAGACTGCTCTGAATTCCTAGACTAGAAGACAACAGGAAACCACTATGTTTCCTTTCCCAAGAAGTCACAGATATTAAATAATGAAAATCTATATAAAGCCAGGATTGCCTACGTTTACCCAGTTACAGAATACGATCATCATATACTGTGGCTTTGCTGTGATATAATGGTTATCAAGCTAATCTTGTGAGTTCGATCCATACCGGGTGTTCCACATATATGAAGGGAGAAAGACTGCTCTGAATTCTTTTCTTTGCTATTAACGTCTCTTAATACTCTGCTTACCTTTTAGAAGGCATCTTTAGCTATCGCAATGCGTCTTCGGATTTCAGTACCGCATTTTCCGTCCTTTGTTAGTATTGTGGATTCCGGGATGAAATCCGGTACCAATAAATAACAAACACCAAGAATGAATATAGGAAAATAATGTATTAACGTAATAATACAAACTGGTAAAGCAGGTTAGTAGTTCCAGGAATACAGGTTAGTAGCAAAATATATATACAATCTTTGGTATCGACGTATCACTTTATGACTTCTTACTGAGTCTACGTGCTCGCTCACTGTGACTCTTGCTCGCTATGTTCGTACGCTCTTGTTCACCCTTGGGTATTCACTAGCAGTAGTATATGTATACCCTGGGTGAGTCCATTTGTTTCAAAAGGGGAGAACCCCTCAACAGTTAGAACACTTATCAGATATTTAAATTTTTGTTCTTGCTTGATTTTGGTAGTGCCGATTTGTAATTTACATTGTCGGTTCATCCTTTCGCTAACAACCATGCATTTTGTCTTCTTGCGATTCATGTTTTGCTTTTTCTTCTCGCTTTCCTTCACTATCTTTTATGGGAGTTATTTTACAGGATACATATTTGGAACAAACCGCCCACATACAGATAGAAAATAAATTCAGTAAATACACAAAAAATAGACTGACGCTTAAAACAAAATAGACCTACTGGTCAGATTTGCTTAACCTATATACAGCGTTGCAATATTAAGAGAACTAAAATTCCAGGCAGGATTTATTATTGGTGGAATACAATTTTACCAGGCATAAGATACGCAGATGACAGCGTATTGATGGTGGACGCAGAAAGAGAAATGCAGGAACTCCAAGACAAAACAGTAACAAAGAATGCGAAGAAAAGACGAAGCATCAATTGTAAGGAGACATTATGTATGGTTGTCAGCGAGAGAAACATTTTGAGATATGAGCTGCAAATTGAAGATCTAAAAGTGAAGCAAGTACAGAAAGTTAACTACCTTGGAAGTGTTTTAACAGACAACAGTAAATGTGACACTGAAATCTGAAGATATTGGAATATCTAAAGATGCCTTTGAAAAACTAAACAAAACATTAAGAAACAGGAAAATCAATTGCTATGTCTGCTGCTAGGAAAGTTGATTCACTGTGTCGTGTTAGACAATTTTTTTCTCTCCAGAATCTATTTTAGATATTATTCGTCCATGTTTCGAATATTGCTGCCAGATATCTAGTCTGTCGTAATGAAAACCAAAGAAGAATCTGCATTGTTATTGGTCTTGACCTGGCATCTCGGCTTCAGTTACTTTTTCACCACCCTAATGTAGCTTCCCTGTGCCTTTACTATAAATACGTTCATAGTAATTATACTGATGAACTTTGTTTTATGGTACCTTGACTTTATGAATTTAAGCGCAGTACTAGATTGGCAACTAGGTTTCATCATATCATCGTTTTACATTTAAATTGTCTACCTGTAACCGTAAGTTCTATGCTAACAGTTTCTTCTATCACACTTCTCGCCCGTGGAACTCTCTTTCGACTTTTTTGCTTTTCAACCAACTTTGATTTTTAAAAACTTCAATGCAATCTCTATCGTTATCTACTGTCTTCTAGATTCATCCTCTTTTATTGTTCTCGTCAATAACGTTTTCTTTTTCTGACCAAACACAACATTTCCCAGGTTCGGCAACCATTATATGCGACTTTTATTCTCTTCAAAAATCAAATCCCTCTTAAAAGGAATAAGAACCCAAGACATTGAGGAAATCCAAGAGAATACATCGAGGGAGATGCTCGCTATCCCTACCACCAAAAAATACGGAGTTCCAAGAATGTGTCCGTTAATGGAAATGATGCTAAATAAAGTGTGTGACTTCAAGAGGCGACAACGTCGAAGGTGATTAAATGGCGAATTGATAGACGCTGTATTTTTCTTTTTATAGCTTTTCTTGCTTGCTCTTCTGGCTTCTTGCTTCCAAGTCAAGTTTGATCTTCAAAAATCTAAATGCAACGTCAATCGTTATCTTGTATTCTTAATTCCTGTCTTTTTGTCGTTCTCTTTCCTTAATAATGTTTTTATTTTTCTCATATACTTTTCCATTCGGTGGAATGGTTCTTTGTTCTTAGTGGCTTTATTGCCTTGCTTTAGGGAAAATATTTTTAAAAAGAGTGCACAATATCAGTTTTCATAATGGCAGTAAATACTGGAAAATTTCCTCACAGATGAAGAGAATACTTGAAGCAACAGAAATGATGTTCTACGGAAGGATGCTGAGAATTCCATAGATGGTGAAGAAAGTTTTTAAGAAAATGGTAACACAAACAGACTGTCCATGCTGTACAACACCTGTCTCTTTGTTGGTGCCATTTTACTTTAGCTACATATTTGATCAGCTTCCGCTTCGAAGACTTCTTCTGTATCCCTTAGAATGTATCGGAACCAAGGGAATAGACGACAGACATAAGGTACTATGTTCCTATTTTTCCTATCGATCTAATTCTACCCCCGAGACACCAATCTACCAAAAGACACAGTGTACATAAAAGAAAAATTCAACCCCCAAACGATACTATCTCTAGTATGTAACATCTTAAGCCTTTTTTTTCTCTGAGCGTTTCTCTTGTTATTTGAACATTTACTTAATCTAAAAACACTTTGTGTACATTTATTTTTGCTAGCTCTTCTTCGTCATGCACAATTCTTTTTACCACTTGTTGATACTCACCCTCTCTTCATTTAACTTTCTTCTTTCAGTCTTTCTTTTTCTTTTTATATGTGTTGTTCTTGTCCTAAGTATTATCGTCATTACCAACCTTCGTTTGATTATTCTATTCAGTAACCTTCCCTAGGTTACAACAAATAGTAAAAAGACAAATATTGCTACGAGCTACAAAAGATAAGAAGTTGTGGAGAGCCGTGATCATCAGCATGCTGAAGAAACATGGCACGAAGAAGAAGCAAAAGAAGGCTAGTGACTATGTGGCGTAGAAGAAAGGTGAATTTTTTTTTTTTTTAAATCTCCTTGTTCTTTCTTTAGAAAAGTAAATCCGGTGACATCCTTTTATTCGGAAAGTTACATTCTGCAATGGATGCTGGCGACGATTTTCTGTCTATACCGTCAAGTGATTGAATCTCGCATGAAGCGGTCTTAATTTTGCCTAATTGTCTCGTTAGGGTTATTTCTGGTCAAATTCTTCTGATTTAAATTCGATTTCATCTTGTTAGGATTTCTTTGGTAACAAGGAAAAGAATACTGAGCTGTTACGTGACATCTGCCCTTCTTTACGGCAGAGAATGTTGAACGATATCCTCAAAGATGAAGAAAAGACTCGAGACGACGGAGATGTGGTTCTACAGAAGAATGCTAACGAGTGAGCAACGATGAGGTCTTAGAAAGGTTGCGAACAAGGAGGAGGCTTATACTGAGCAATTCTAATTTAAATTCGATTTAGTCTTGTTAAGATTTCTTTACGGCAGCGAATATTGGACGATTTTCTCAAAGATGAAGAACAGACTCGAGACGACGGAGATGTAGTTCTACAAAAGGATTCTAAGGATATCATGAACCGAGCGTGTGAGCAACGATGAGGTCTTAGAAAGGATGCTAACAAAGAGGGGGCAAATACTTAATACCAGGAAGAGGCAGCAGAAGTTTCTGGAAGACCTGATGAGGAAGGAGAGCCTGGAGAATCTGATACTCACGGGTCGAATAGAGGGAAAGAGAGACAAGGGAAAACAACGGATGACATACCTAGCGGGCTTAAGCAAGTGGATGAAAGAGCGTGGTCTGGTGGAGGCAGCAGAGGGAAGGGACTTGTTGAGAGCTGCAGGGGATAGGAGGTGGTGGAGAGCCATGATCGCCTACGTCCTGAAATGACACGGCACATAAAAAGAAAATGTTTTGTCTGTAAGTAAATGCAGGCGTGCGTCTATGAAAATCTAACAAGTCCATAGACTGCATTTTCTTTTAAACTGAAGTAGCATTCTTAGAATTGCATGCAAAAGAAATACGAAGATTCCTAATTTGCCATCTTGAGTTGTGACTGCTTAAGTAAAGAGGGGAAAAGGTAGATACCATACCATAGGTGTAATAATAAAGCCTTCTTCATAATAGTATTAACATAAGTGTCAGTGAGTGCATCGCTTTAATAAAATAATAGACATGATACATTTTGTATCTGTTACTTTTAGGGTTGTCGTGTAATTAGCACTGGTTAAATGTAATTGGCAGAACTGCCCAACAAACAGAATTGGCAAAGTTTGTGATATTAAGAAGAAAAAAAAAGAACAGGAAAAAATAATATTAATCAAGAAAAACAATATATGGAAGACAAATCAACAGTAATGAGGCAAAAAGATTTGATGTTGACACACAAGAACAAATTCGTATAAACGTAGCGTTCTGACTTCAAGACAAGACAGATCGGCACTGATCAGATGAAACCGAGAAGTGACCTATCTTATTGGCTGGGAAGACATCACAGTATGCATCTGTGTGTTTTGCCCATAAATTAGGAAGGAGGAAGTATTTTACAGCCATTTCAATCAGGATTAACATATTTTATTTTTAGTTTGAATCTTTTGTTAGATTTTACTTTCGTTTTTTTTTTTTTTTTTTTTTTGTGTTCATCCCCTTCTCCTCATGGTCATATAATTTTAAGAATTTTTTTAAGAAAAAATACGAGATATTTGGACATTTATACATAATGGATTTTTTTTTTTGTCATGGGTGTTTTCCTATGTTCACTGGGAACATGTGGTATTGTAGGTTCCCTGGAAACATGTGGTATATGTCAGATTGAATGAGTTCTTGTGTCCCTGTGAGTATGTGTATAGTATAGTGGATTGAATGTGTATATGTATAGTGGATTGAATCGTGATGGATAAGTTCTTGTGGTGAATGAATAAATTGTAATGGATGAATGGGTCGGGAATCAGATTAGATAGGTTTAAGATAGCTAGCGTAGAGTAGCCTCACCCCACTTTCCCCTTAGGCCATGTGCCACAATTGTAGCTCAATTTACAATAAATCTACATTCCCAACACTTTAACCCATCAGGCCATGAGTGTATTTTGGACAATTCAGTGATGTGATTTTAGAGCTTTAATTTCTATATTTGGCTGCTTTTTTAGAGTTATCCCCCCACTTGTAAAGGATATTTGTTATGACATAAAATTATTATGACATGGGTCTGTTTTTATGCTTCCTGTGAGTATTTGGCAATAAATCTACATATGCTTCCAAAATGTCATCTTCTTCTAAAATCAACTTATTTCACGATAAATAAAGGGTAACTATAAATAAATATAAAATCCCTCTGATATTTTTTACAGAAGGCTGAAACACGATCGTTTTATAAGATTCAAATATATAATAAAAAATAATAACAATAGAGTCTGTCTATATTTCTGAGATGAGGTATTATGTACAGTATTTACATTAGTCGTACTATTGTCCTCATCTTTGTCGCCATATTTGTACTAATATCTCGAACAGAGCATGGGTTCAAGACATCTGTATACCGTAAACCAGCATTCACCGGACAGTACCTCAATTTCAACTCCCACCATCCATACAGCGTAAAGAAAGGGATCGTCCGTTGCTTACAACACCGAGCAAAAGTCACAAGTGGCGACCCAGAGACGTTAGATAAGGAATTGGTCAGTATAAGTAGTACCCTACAACGTAACAACTACATGGATAGGCGGGTACAATAGGAGGAGGACAACAACACTCAGAAAACAGTCTGCCTGCCTTATGTGAAGGGGTTATCAGAGAAAATACAAAGGATCTGCGGTCCATATAACATCAGGACAACCTTCAAAAGCGTGACAACACTTCGCAGATATCTCTCTCGAGTGAGACCCCCCCCCCATAGAGGAGAACATGACTAAAGACTGTGTGTACGCTATCCCGTGCAGCTGCGGAAAGGAATATAAAAGAGAGACAGGCCGCCCCATCAAGGTAAGGCTTCAAGAACACCAGAAATCTGTAACACGAGGGGAAGTAGAAAAATCAGGCGTGGCTGACCACATATGGAGAGAGAAGGGAGATCACCGCCCTCTGTGGGATCATGTTGAGATCATAGACAGAGAACACCATTGGAAAATTCGTAAACTTAAGGAATCAGTACATATGCTAGGCCACAAAAATCTCCTGAGCCGACCAAGTATAGAAATAAATACAATATGGGAACCAGTAATAAGGAGTGCCAGAGAAAAGCAATGATAACAAAGTTGCAATATGAGCTCTGGTAAAAACATGGAATGATAACAGCAAAATTGCAATATGAGCACTGGTAAAAAATGGTTGCTGAAGACATTAGGTTTATAATACCCAGAAATTCATACCCAGATGTCCTCAAGGACACATGGCACAGTGGATAAAGGCGTTGGTTAGATCCAGTGACAGACCCAAAGTTGTGTGAGTTCAATACCCGGTTAGGGCAGTGGAGAACTTTCAGAGGAGATAACTGACATCCATCAAACATGGCTAGAACAGTCTACCCCAGTGATCGAAATAAAGGGTTCAGTTCGAATTTCAAACCACCTGAAGAAGGTCGGGGTGTACAACGGCCGAAACGTCGTGACAAATATGAGGACAATAGTCCGACTAATGTAAATACTGTATAACAATAGAAAGTTCACTAAACTTCAAATTATTAGCTGGTTTTAGGGAAAATTCAGTTTTTATATGTTTCATGTAATTACATTTTTATATATTTTTACAAAAAATGTTTAAAAAAAGGACATTCATTATATTATGAAATTATTATGTCATGGTTGTGTTTGTAGGTTGGTTGGGTTTTATGGCATATCAACCACTGTAGGTCATTTAATGCCAAATCTAGTTATATACACACACGCATATATATATATATATATATATATATATATATATATATATATATATATATATATAGTACTATTAAACGTATAGCTGGCAACATTATCTTTTCAAAAACTTATAGCTGGTAACATTATCTTTTCAAAAACGTATAGCTGGCAACATTATTTTTTCAAAAACATTATCAGAGTCCTTGCTGTTGGACGTAGTTTATCGTCATACCCAGGACGTGGGTAAGGTCTAGAAAAAACTGGGAGTTCACTATATGCCCATAGCTGGGACCCTAACAGGTGCTACCATCCAGATTCTGGATGGACCTGGGAACACCAGCAATTAAGAGGTGCTTCCTCAAAACTTCCTGATCAGAGGCCTTGCTGTTGGATGCAGTTTAACGTCATACCCAGGACGTGTGTTTGTAGGATTCCTGTGAGTATGTGGTATATGTTGGATTGAATGGTGATAGATAAGTTCTTGTGGTGAATGGGCCATGAATCGAATTAGATAGGTTTAGGATAGTTAGCCTAGAGCAGCCTCACCCCACTTTCCCCCTTGTACCACAATTGTAATTCAGTTTACAATAAATCTAAATTCACATTACATTGCCTTCAACTCAACTCTCCAAGATTTTGGCTCACCACACGTTAGGTTTATAAGTACCAAAAAATCATACACGACTATCCACAAGGACGCATGGCTCAGTAGATAAAGGCGTTGGTTAGAGCCAATAACTAGACCCAAAGTGTTCAATACTTGGTTACATTTGTTGTGAAAAAAAACTAAAGTTGCGTATGTGAACTTTAACGTTTCAAAGGGTTTTTAATAAACTCACCTGTCTGTATGTTAACTTTTCCCTTTCAAGGGTGTATTTAAAAACACCTCAAATATGTATATGTAACTTACACTTCTTCTCAAGGTTCTTATTATATTTACCATAAGATGAATAAAACATCCAAATAAATTGTTATTTGTTGATAAATAAATCATCAGTTTTATTTAAATTTCATTTGTTTTCATGTCTCACTTCGCCAATGCGTCATTACGTCTGCTTCTAAGCACGTTGGGTCAAGATTGTTTTATTCTAGATAGAACCCGAAATAATTAGTAACCACTGCTACTACCTTAAATAAATTGACACCAACAACATATCACCTACTTCGCCCCGTAAATCAATAATATCTCAATATCATCACAGATCCCGACAAAAAGTAAAACATTAAAACATTAAGTTTAAATATGGTTTAATGCTTATGGAAATGTGATAAAAGTGCTAATTCTTCTACTCTCATCTGACATCGCAAATGCCGATCATTTCCTTCCAATAAGTCAATGAAACAGAGCTCAGGGGTAATTAGACACATGCCTTTCCCGAGGTCATTGATCTCCGCTGAGGCTACTTCTTTATTTCTGATCCATCTTGCTTAACGGTCGTAAAATTTAAAACCGGCCTGATTGTTTGATTGCAATAAGCAATAACAAGAAAAGAAAAAAACAGAACAATGTAACAGAAATGGAGGATCTTTCTCCACGGAAATTGGTCGTGTAGAATTTTCTCGTTTCTTAATAAATACTCTTTTGATATCTTAACTTCAAAGGTCTTAAAATTGAAAAAAAAAATGCATTACAGAGACAGAAGGTGCCTTAAACAAGCTTCAAAATGATCCATAAATTTACACACTCATTGTTAAAAAAAAATTTTAAACAAAAAATATAATCATTATTTAAATTATTTGGACTATTGTCCTCAACTTTGTCGCCATACTTATCACGTTTCGGCCGTTGTACGCTCCGGCCTTCTTCAGGTGGTTGGACTGTACTCATCTAAAAAATAAAAATATAAAGCCTGCATTCGTTTCTGAAAAACCTAATATATCTGTGAAGTAATAACAAGAAGACGTGGGACCTTTAGAAGGTTATAATTAGACCAACAATATGGCTACATTTTATTTTTGAGGAGTCAACTACGAAGGGAAGTTATTAATAGTAAGTCAAAAGGGAGATTACTAGGAAAAGACCTGTTCCCAGACGGAGACAGGCAAGTGTTCAGAATACCACAATCTGTAAACGAAATGATCCACAAAACTTGAAAATTCTAGTTAAGAGAAACTAAAGATGAAAAGGTCAAAAATAGAGGGAGGACTCCTACTCTCAATTGACTTCATAACACTCTCAAATACGTCAATAAAACAGAGCTCAGGGATAAGAAGATACATGTCTTTTACGAGGACATTAGTGCAAATATTAACCACCGTAGAGGCTACTATTAGGTTGGTGCAAAAATAATGACGTAATAATGTCGTTTTTTGACGCAAAAAACGACATTATTATGTCATTATTTTTGCACCAACCTAATACTTTGTCTGATTCATCTTACTTAACCGTCGTAAAATGGAAAACCGACCTGATCGTTTGATTTTTTTTTTTTTTTCTCACTTTAAACAGAAATACGGGATCTTTCTTCAAGGAAATTGGCCGTGTAGAACTTCCTCTTGTTTAATAAAAAATCCTCTTTTGATATCTTAACTTCAAAGATCTTGAAATTTTTAAAAAGTGGATTATAGAGAAATAAATAGTCTTAAAAAAGCTTCAAAATGATCCATAATTTTACACACTCATTCTTAAAAAAAATAAAACAAAAATATAAACCCTACATTAATTTCTGAAGAACTTAATATATCTGTGAAGTCATAACAAGAAAACGTGACACCTTTGGAAGGCTTTAATGAACCAACAAAATGGCTACATTTTATTTTTGAAGTGTCAACAACGAAGGGAAGTAATTAATTCTTACTTTTCTTTTTATGTGCCATGTCCTTTAAGGATGCAAGCGATCATGGCTCTCCACCTCCCTCTATCCCTTGCAGCTCTCAACAAGTTCCCTCCCTCTGCTTCCTCCACCAGACCACGCTCTATCATCTACTTGTTTAAGCCCGCCAGGTATATCACGCATTGTTTTCCCTTGTCTCTCTTTCCCTCTATTCGACCCGTGAGTATCAGATTCTCCAGGCTCTCTTTTCGCATTATGTTCCCCAGAATCTTCAGCTGCCTCTTCCTAAAGTGCAAGTTAAGAACACATATCTCCTGATTACCAGAAGGGGTCAATCGTTTTATACAGTATTTGGTAATTTTAAAGTCGAATGCAGAATCGAGAAACTGATTTATGTATACCTGTCATCGAGTAGAATTGTAAACAAATCGAGAAAAATGATTTTTTGGTGTTAAATATAAGCCTCCGCTTTGTTTGCAACCTCTCTAAGACCTCATCGTTGCTCACTCGTTAGCATCCTTCGGTAGATTCCCATCTCCGTCGTCTCGAGTCTGTTCTTCATCTTTGAGTAAATCGTCTAATATTCGCTGCCGTAAAGAAATCCTAACAAAACTAAACCGAATTTAAATCAGAATTGCTTCTTCCTGATGTTAAGTATAAGTCTCCTGCTTGTTTGCAACCTTTCTAAGACCTCATCGTTGTTCACACGCTCGGTTCAGGATATCCTCAGCATCCTTCTGTAGAACCACATCTCCGTCATCTCGAGAATCTTCTTTATCTTTGAGGAGACCGTCCAACATTCGCTGACGCAAAGAAGTACAGATGTCAAGTAACAGCTCAGTATTCTTTTCTTTGTTACCAAAGAAATCCTCTTGTTTCACAATACTCTGCCCGTCTTTTGGAATTAGTCAAAATGGAGATTACTAGCAAAAGACTTGTTCCCAGGAGGAGAGAGGCAAGTGTTCAGACTACCACAATCTGTAAACGAAATGATCCACAATACTTGTGAATTCTAGTTAAGTGAAACTAAAGATGAAAAGGTTAAAATAGAGGAAGGGATCCTGCTCTCAACTGACTTCATAACACTTAAATGCCGATAATTTCTTTTAAATATGTCAATGAAGCAGAGCTCAGGGACATGTAGATACATGTCTATTCCGAGGACATTAGTGCGAATATTAACCTCCACAGAGGCTACAACTTTATTTCTGACCCATTTGGCTTAATAGTCGTAAAATGGAAAACCGACCTGATTGTTGTGACAAGCCACAAAGATTAAAGATAAACTGTTTTGTTTTTTTTGTTTGTTTTTTGTTTGTTTGTTTTGTTTTGTTTTGTTTTGTTTTTTTTACTTTATCCAGAAACACGGGATCTTTTTCCAAGGAAATTGGTCGTGTAGGATTTTCTCCCGTTTCTAATATATTTGAATCACGAAGCTGCTGTCTCTCGGGAAACCACAAGATTTGGCGTTAATTTAAACAAGAGGAAAAACATATTCCATTAAATGGAGGGACAAAATTACAAAATATAATAAAATCCGTTGATCCCAAAACAACGAGATTTACAGCAGGATTTCAGCCAAGTAAGTGCGGGACAATGTTGGAATTTGCTGAACAAAGTTTATCTTTCGAAAATAAGAGAAAAAAAAATTAAGAAAATATGCTTTTTGGAAACAAAAAATGACGAGTAGTTTTGGGTGAGAAAAAAAAAGACGAATTTGTCTTTTTTGTTTAAATACCGGAAAAAACAAATGACTTTACAGTTTGGGAATATTTTAGACTTTGAGACTTTTACAGACATTCCACGACCGCTTTGCTTCAATCAGATGTTTCCTCCATCCTGCTCACCCTAAACAGCAAACTGCAACACATCGATTTTTGATGACTGCTACGCTTTTCTGGATATATTAGTAAGCTTCTCTTTCAGATGATAAATTTTGTTTGGCCAATTAAACCAACTGTTGGTGTTGGGGAACTCCCTCATCTATTGTTTGGAATCGCCCGAGTATATAGGTAGTGTTATCATTTTTATCTGTGTACCTCACCCTGCTTAAATGAATTGGTCCAGTTGCTATATTATTGACCATTCCTTCTATGGAGGACTTGTGCTTCATTCTTTGCACAGTAGTTTTTTTTTCCACAGAACCAAGGTTTATCGCTATTTCCATGGTAAATGTTCAGATTAGCTCCATTCTTTACTTCCACCAGTTCAGACCTTTACAGCTAAGAAACGCTATGTTACGTCCACGGAGTCGTATCACCTACATTTTCTCCGTTTTCCAAATGTAAAAAGTAAGTTCCACTTGGACAGCTTTTTCACAAGGACTGCTACTTTGCAAAAAAGATTCCTGCATGGAAGATTTCCTGGTTTGTTGGTTGATTACGTTTAACGGCATATCGACACCTCTATAGGTAATTTAATGCCGAAATCTAAATATTTTGAACACAATTTTAAGGATTCAACTAGACATATTTTAATTCCATTGTATGCCTTCAACTACAGATAAAATGTTCAGTTTGTTTTACAAATGTATTGCTGGTATTTTTACTATAAAAATGTATTTTTATGCTTTCATGGCGTTTTGCTTTTGTCTGAAGGTAACTATTTGCGAATGGCTGGGACCTTAACAGGTGCTACCACCCGAGGCCAATGTGGACCTGGGAACAACAAAAATTAAGAGGTGGTTTCACGCTCCTCAAAACCTTCAATCTTCCAATCAGAGACTTCTCTGTCGGATGTAGTTTATCATCATACCCTGGACTTAAAGCTTCCTTGAATATCGCAATCTATAACTTTGCAATTCAATGGTCAATTGTTATTAGGTTGGTGCAAAAATAATGACGTAATAATGTCGTTTTTTGACGTTAAAAAATAGGTTAAAAAACGACATTATTACGTCATTATTTTTGCACCAACCTAATATCTATCCTCCGTATCTTTAGATATTTGTCGAAGGGGAATACGGCTTACCTCCTGGAACAATTGGTGATCTTAAGTGTCTTGCATGTAAGATACTTGGAAGTTGATTCGAAGTCATAAAAGATAAGCAATTTCGGTACGAGGCTGAAAGGAAAGTGGGGTGAGGATGGTCTACAATAACTATTCTAAACCGATTCACGGTTCTTTTATTCATTACAATTTACTTTTCACTACAAGAACTCATCTATCACCATTCAATCTGATATATACCATATACTCAAAGGGATCCTACAAGAACACCCACGGCATAAAAATTTCATAATGTATTAGGTTGGTGCAAAAATAATGTCGTTTTTTGACGATTTTTTTTTTTATTATCGTTCACCCATTTATCCAACTTTTTTGACTTCCCTATTTGCTTTAAATGGCGAACGACTGTTGAGTGGTCGACCTCGAGTTCAACAGCAACTTCTCGTGTGGTTTTGCGAGGATCGGCTTCAATTAAGGCTTTCAAATGTTCGTTATCAACCGCAGTCGGCCGGCCGCGACCGTCTTCATCTTCGAGGCTCTCGTCACCATTACGAAATTTCTTGAACCACCGTTGTGCCACACGTTCGTTAGTGGTTCCTGGGCCAAACGCATCATTGATATCATGAGCTGTCTCGGCAGCATTTCGGCCTAGTTTGAACTGGAACAAGAAAATCGTAACGAATGGCACGATTCGATAGAGCGAAAAACGCGCTTCAAAATGATATATAACATGGCTATATATATCAACGAATTAATTCAGAAATCATATATAAAAGTAACATATGTGAGAAAACGACATTATTTTTGCACCAATCTAATAACAAATGTCCTTTTTGGCTTCATCACAATGTTTTTTGTTTGTTTGTTTGTTTTTTGTTTGATTTTTTTTATACAAAAATTTATTTACATAGATTGAGGGAGGATGGGATGAATGCGCAAACAAAACTAAAATATAAGAAAACATTCAAACTAAAAAAATAAATATCTTAGTTAAACCTGTCCGCCCCACGGGAAAATAAGAGCGGCTGCTGTATTCTGCCATAAACATTATCAGGAAGCTCGCTCACTAAACAGAGAGAAAAGGACAAAAATAAATTGGGAAGTGGGAAATTCAAAAGCTGGTCCAGTCTTGACAAAAAAGGATTAAAAAAACAGAAGAGATTTGGAATCTTGAAATATATGGTGATTTCTAAGCCCTAGCTTAGATGTGGCACAAGGTCGAAAGTATGGAGTACCTATTGAGGATCGAACTCACTACGCAATTGTTCTAGCAAGACAAGATATTACACGACGTCGAGGTGTCAAGATACTTGGAAGAAAACATGGCCGATCCAAAAGTTACAATTTAAGAAAAACCTAATTTCGTAGCTTAGAGAATTTGCGAGACGAATTTGTTGTGACACTGGTAAAAGGAAAGAGTCAATTTAGAATATGAACTGGAATGAACGAAAAGTGTTAAAATGACGAATAACATATAAAATGAAAGAAAGGAGAAAAGACAGATCTGAGAAGAATGACTTTATTCGTTTTGGAAAAATATATTAACAAAGGGCCATCTGTAAGATTTAAACCCACGAGGGTTATTTGTTGATAAATAAATCATTATCTTCAGTTTTATTTAAATTTCATTTGTTTTCATGTCTCACTTCGCCAATGCGTCATTACGTCTGCTTCTAAGCACGTTGGGTCAAGATTGTTTTATTCTAGATAGAACCCGAAATAATTAGTAACCACTGCTACTACCTTAAATAAATTGACACCAACAACATATCACCTACTTCGCCCCGTAAATCAATAATATCTCAATATCATCACAGATCCCGACAAAAAGTAAAACATTAAAACATTAAGTTTAAATATGGTTTAATGCTTATGGAAATGTGATAAAAGTGCTAATTCTTCTACTCTCATCTGACATCGCAAATGCCGATCATTTCCTTCCAATAAGTCAATGAAACAGAGCTCAGGGATAATTAGATACATATCTTTCCCGATGTTATTGATCTCCATTGAGGCTACTTCTTTATTTCTGATCCATTTTGCTTAACGGTCGTAAAATTTAAAACCGACCTGATTGAGAAGAAATAGTGAAAATACATTCGAAGTCAGTTGAGAATTTTGGAAACGAAGCAGAAATAGATAAATTAATTTAGGTCCGCTAAGTTATGAAAACATGTCTCCTGATTGCCAGATGGAAGAAGGGGTCAGTTGTTTTTATATAATATGTGGTAATTTTGAAGACGAATGCAGAATCGAGAAACTTCTTTATGCATGTCTGTCACAGAGTAGAAACGTAAATAAATCGAGAGATAGGATTTTTGGAAAGTAAGAAACGAACCTGTAAGGTTCATAAGTACAAACAAACGAACCAGATATGGAGACGAATACTTGCTAATAGAGTGTCGAAGGAAACAGCTGGTAAATTTCTGATTGCATAAACAAGACCAAGAAAAAAATTCGTTGTTGAAAATGAAAGATCGCCTTTTCGCCTACGCGGTTTAAAAATCAGATTCATCAAAAAGACAGCCGAGTTAACGGACTTAGTTAAGATACTAACAGAGATGGAAGAATTAACTACGCCCAATTGGAAGTAATGGTGCGAGGTATAAATAAGAAAAGGAATAGGGGAGGGCTGATACCTGCAACCATTACGTAGGAAGAAGGGCTCTCCCAAATTTGGAGAGATAATTAGTATTACGAACCAGACAACAAAGAACTCTTGTTCAAATCGATACAGAAGTTCGGGGAACGCCCAAATCCCACAAACACCGACAGCCTCTACTCCGGTCTTGAGTCAAAATCACTATAAGCAGAGTGTTTAAGCGACTCAGACAGACGAGCAGAGAGAGACACCGGCGAATAGTAGACGAAGACGCTACTGAGATCCACGTGACTTGTTGCCGAATAAATTCCCGCTTTTCAACTCTGTCCCAAGAATTAACGCCGATAGGCAAAATGTCACTAAAGAGATTATAGTGGGGAGAAGGATTAATTTTTGTTATACCAAAACTACATAAACCAAATCGAAAATTAACCGGGATATTTTTTTTTCGTTTTTATTTCGTCTGCAAAGAAAGTTCCGCCGTTTCGAAATTGATAAAGCATAAATTGGCGGCAAAAGTGCAACTTTTCATCCTCCATCTTTGTTATGGTCCGGTCCTTGTACCACGGTGATAGTCCAAGGTAGAACCAATAAAGAAGAACTCGAAGGCGGGTATATTACAAACAGGAATATATACAGAGAGGTAGAAAAGTGTTAGTACGAACAATCAGGTTTAGTAGTAATTGTCTGAACGCGACTCTGTTCCGGACTGCCTCTGACTCGACTGACTGATTCCTGACGGACTTCACTCCAGACTTCAGACGGAACAGTATTTAGTCACCCCACCACGTGGGTATCATGTGGCACAAGGCCGGTTTAACGTGGGATCTCTGAGCTCGTGGGATCTCCGAGCTTGTGGGCTCGGCCAAACATATGCCCTTTGAACCCGTATAAAGCGACTCCGCCCTTCGGCGTAGCCTCGTTCGGGTTCATTCCCGCCCGAAGGTAGAGAGTTCAACCGAGCAGCCGGTCAACCCGTTGCCCGACTTCAGACTGAACGGTATTTAGTCACCCCACACGAGGGCATCATGTGACACAAGGCCAGTTTAACGTAGGGTTTCCGAGCCCGTGGTGTTTCTGAGCCCGTGGTGTTTCTGAGCCCGTGGTGTTTCCGAGCCCGTGGGCTCCGGCAAAAATATGCCCTTTGAACCCGTATAAACGGGTTCACGGTCGGTCTACCTCCCCGAAAGTGACTCCGCCCTTCGGCGTAGCCTCTTTCTGGTTCCTCCCCGCCCGAAGGCAGAGAGTTCAACCGATCAGCCGGTCGTCCGACATCGACTAGTATTTAGTCACCCCCTACGAGGGTATCATGTGGAACAAGGCCGGTTTAACGTGGGATCTCCGAGCCAAGTTGCAGTCATTTTATATTAACAATTATATAGACATTTGCAATGATCTGATAATATGTAAACAAAAAATCCTCCGACAGCACAGTCTGACAATAACTCTTCCTCTGTTTTGGGGCGGGGATTAAAATGCCTCGGTAATAATGAGGCGTCCCTGACCTGGTTGTTGAATAGGAACGCCCTGTAGGTGAGAAAATCTTCCTTCGAAAGAGTTAGGTAGACGAGACATTTACACTCGTGTATCACGCCTATGCACGTATCTCCTAATGCCCCGTCAACTGGGACTTCTGAATACACTGACTGCACCTCTGCAGATGGGTAAGAGCGCCCCACTACCACCACCACTAATGAGTCGTCCTGGGTATGCGGATAAACTACGTCTACGTCCTATATTTGATGATAAACTACATCTGACATCTGATTAGGACATTTTGAGGATCGTGGAATTCCCTTAATTGCTGGTGTCCACCCTGATGCTCGGTAGTAGCACCTGTTTGGGTCCCAGCTATGGGTATATAGTTAACCTCAAACTAGGGTGAAAACACTATGAATGTGTAAAAATAGTATCTGTCTATATTTCTGAGATGAAGTGTCATGTACACGATTTACATTATTTGGACTATTGTCCTCATCTTTGCTGCTATATTTATCATAACGTTTCGGCTCCGGCCTTCTTCAGATGGTTGGAATGTCGAACTGAACCCTTTATTTCGCTCGCTGGGGTAGACTGTTCTAGTTCCACGTGCCATGTCTAATAGATGTCAGTTATTAGTGAATTCCCCTCTCCAAGTTCTCCACTGCCTGAATCAGGTATTGAACTCACACTCTTTGGTTCCTGTCACTGGATCTAACTAACGCCTTTATCCACTGTGCCATTGGTCCTTGAGGACATCTGGGTATGAATCTGGATATTATAAACCTAATTTCTTCAGCAACCATTTTCCTTGTTGTTGTCGCTTTTCTCTGGCACTCCATATTACTGGTTTCCATCGTGGAAATAATCAAATTTTCCCCCCATCCTATCCAACAACACACTTCAGAATGGTATCACCCATATATCGACAGGATGAGGGCTTAGCAATGGGCTCGTCATTATCACCAGCAATGGTGAATATATACATGGAATACTTTGAGGAAATGGCATTAGAATCTATATCTCTAAAGCCAACTATATGGTTAAGGTATGTAGATGACACCTTCATACTCTGGCCACACCAGGAAGATGTTCAGGTTCTACTGAACCATGTGAACTCAATAAGACCTTCGATACAGTTCACAATGGAGAAAGAGAGTAACAACACACTCCCATTCCTGGATGTTCTAATATCTAGAACAGAGCATGGGTTCAAGAAATCCGTATACCGTAAACCGATATTCACCGGACAGTGGTGACCCAGAGACATTAGATAAAGAATTCGCCAGTATAAGTGGTACCCTACAACGTAACAACTACCCTGGGTACATCGCAGTAGCCCCAATAAACTGGGATAGGCGGGTACAACAAGAGGAGGGCAACAAGACTCAGAAAACAGTCTGTCTGCCTTATGTGAAGGGGTTATCAGAGAAAATACAAAGGATCTGCGGTCCATATAACATCAGGATAAAAGCTGGGTGACACTTCGTAGATATCTCTCCCGAGCAAGACCCCTCACCCCATAGAGGGATACATGACTAAAGACTGTGTGTACCCTATCCCGTGAAGCTGCGGAAAGAAATATAAAGGGGAGACAGGCCTCCCCCATAAGATAAGGCTTCAAGCACCCCAGAAAACTGTAACACGAGAGTAAGTGGAAAAATCAGGCGTGGCTGACCACATATGGAGAGAAAAGGGAGATCACCGCCCTCTGTGGGATCAGGTTGAAATCATAGACAAAGGACATCATTGGAAAATTCGTAAACTTAAGGAATCAGCACATATGCTAGGTTACAAAAATCTCCTGAACTGACCAAGCATAGAAATGAATACAATATGGAAACCAGTAATAAGTAGTTCCAGAGAAAAGCAATAATAACAAAGAAAATTGCAACATGAGCTGTGGTAAAAACATGAAATGATAACAGCAAAAATTGCAATATGAGCACTGGTTAAAAATGGTTAACATTGGTTTTAAAATACCCAGAAATTCATATACAGATGTCCTCGAGGACAGATGGCACAGTTAGATCCAGCGACAGGACTCAAAGTGTGAGTTCAATACCTGACACCAACCAATAAAACATCTTCCCGCTAAAATCCAAACGTAAGGTATAAAAGCTGAACCCAGACAGATCAAAGTGTGAGAATCCAAAAAGAATCCAAGCCATACAACACCTCGTCACTCCAACAAACATCTCCACTCTTCATAGATTTCACATTACAATATCCTATGAGAATAATATAAACTTTATTTCTACAACCTTTCATCTGCTCAATCACGAATCCAGTGGCTCTTTCAGCTAAATGTATTTCTCAAAGTTCAATTGTGTATTCACTGTTGTAATAAATGTTGTATTTATCTAACTCAGTAGTAATCTCCATTTCATCTTATTGATTGCAGCAGAAGGAAAAAACCTTCACTAACAGATACAAAATTATGCAACAACAACAATATACAAGCCCATAATTTCTACCTCCCTTTTTTTTTCCTCTATTGCTGACCATAACTTACAATTTGATGACTTCGTCAAATCTCTTAAACAGCTGAGAAATGAAACGGGAACTTGGGCCACACAATACCATTTACAATTTATGAGTGGGGGTAACAATACGATTTCTCACACATCTTTAAAAGATAAGCAGATAAATTCCTTTTAAGTCCACTTAATTATCTGAGTTTAAGAAATTTGTTTCCAGTTCATTTTTGAGTCAACTTAAATGTCAGAGTTTTTCAAGATTTGCCTCCAACCACCTTTAAATTGGCAAACATAATATTTTGTCATTAATTTTAGTGAATCGTAATAGTCCTTTGAAGAAGCTGACCACCCAAAAAGCTGAATGGGTGGGTGTCTTGTTCTGGAACACAAAGGATGGATAGGAGTGGTTGGACATAGATGAGATATAAAAATAACATATGTACTGATGGACCTAGCTTTGCCATTGACCAAACTATATATTCATTTACTGTAGTCAAAAAATACATCTTTATTTAAAATAAACATTGCATATTACACAAATATATACAGTATTACAAAGTATAATAATAATATAAAAATTACCAAATTGCCACGTATGAAAGAATCAACTAAAATGTTTTTTATCCCAATGAATTACTTAGTGACTATTTTGCTCATTATCTCCTACTCCTACCCTATACCTCCTTATTCATCTTTCAATCGGCATTATTTCCACATAGTAACAGACACAAAAGAACTATTGGATTAAATATTGGTCAATCCCAACCAATGAAACATCTTCCCGCTAAAATCCAAATCTATGTGTGAGAGCCAATCGTTAGCTGACCCCAGAGTGAGATTCCCATTTCCCAAGCCATACAACACCTCGTCACTCCAACAAACATCTCCACTCTTTATAGATTTCACGTTACAATATCCTATGAGAATACTATAAACTTTATTTCTACAACCTTTCATCTGCTCAATCACGAATCCAGTGGATCTTTCAGCTAAATGTATTTCTCATCATTATGTATATCTTTACTTTAATTATACTTGTCCACATCATCCTTCTTCTTTTTCTTCTTGTCCTTCTCCTCCTCCTCCTTGTTATTGTTGATCTTCTTTTCGTCGTCCTCCTCCTTCTCGTCCTCCTTACTCTTCTTGTCCTCCTCTTCCTCCTTTCTGACTTCTTCCTCCTCCTCCTCCTTCTTCTGCTCTGTCGTCGTCTTCTTTCCTCCTCCTTTTTCTTATTCTTGTCCGCCTTCTTGTCTTCTTCTTCGTCGCCCCCTCCTCTCCCTCCTCCTGTTTTTTCTTCTTCTTTGAAATTTTAATGGCACTTAAAGAAGAGAAATAGACAATAAAAGCGTAAAGTATATACGGAGGAAGGAACCCGTAGAATGATAGTGATTATTTAGTTTTCCATAGCATCAGAAAATACCTTAAAGGAAATGCTTTCTTTTGTTTTTTCTTTTAATCTGTATTTATCATAATAACCATAATAAAATGTGGTCTTAGATCCGTCAAGGATTGCAAGAAGTTTGTCAGATGTGCAAATACACGCCAGACAGAATTCCTGAGTAAATTGTTTGCAGAAAAGTATTCTCTATAGAATTGGGTGCATCTACTTAAGAATTCAAGAACCTGAGACCGAAATGAAAAGTAGAATAACTGAACTTAGACGAAACGGCGGCTTCTCATTCACCTGGCAAAGATTCGGCAACTTTGGTTAAACAAAATAATTTGATGGCTACTTCAGCTCTTGCATCTTTGAGTCTCTTTTACTCACACCGATAATCAGCAGACGATAATTTATCAGAAACAGCGCCCATTTTCACAGACGTTTTGAATATTCTTTTACCCATCTCATTATCCCCAGGGTTGCTTCCTTGCTTCTTTTCATCCTAATTGTTGAGGGTCGGGGACCATAGACAAATGTACCAATGTTTTCCACTGTCCCCGCTTCTTTGCCACGACAGTGCAGTCCGCCAGCGTTCTCTTTATCCAA
Source organism: Acanthosepion lycidas (assembly GCA_963932145.1). Taxonomy (NCBI): domain Eukaryota; kingdom Metazoa; phylum Mollusca; class Cephalopoda; order Sepiida; family Sepiidae; genus Acanthosepion; species Acanthosepion lycidas. The sequence continues at coordinate 46,435,701 of OZ010612.1, forward strand.
TCTCTGACGTCATCAGTCTAGTACCGCCATAGTCTTACCCTCATTTCCCATACAGTGCTACCGCCCACACAAGGAGCTTCAGGAGCTTCAACTTAAGGCTTTTGGGAAGCGCATCGTCTTCCCAAGGGGTGTTAAAGGAAGATTTTCATGACATTAATCGAGCTTTGATCTATATTGGTTCCCATGTACTTGAATTTATCAACTGGAGAAGTTGGACTAGGAGTTACTGTCACAGGCTTGTAAAATCTATATCTCCACGGTATAAACATGAAGCAGAAAAAGTATGATCATTTTTTATTGTTTTTAAACTACATTCATTTTCCTTTTTATCACCCACCATCTCGCTTTTGATAGAAAGAAAGGTGATGGCGGAAGAAATTCGACATTTTATTTCATCAATTTATATTTATTTATTTCCCCTACTATCAGTTTCCAACCGATTAATTCATTCTTCTAACATATTAGATTTGGTGAGAGTGAGACACATTTTAACAATTTGTCTTAACCTATTTCTTGCAATCAATTAATCGTGTGAAAATTTTTAATTGTATTATAAACATAAAATTTAAAAAAAAAGAATTACACCCGCCATTCTGCATATAACTTCTTCTTCTTCTTCTTCTTCTTCTTCTTCTTCTTCTTCTTCTTCTTCTTGTCGTGTTTCCTTTCGAACGCTGACAATCATGGCTCTCCACAATTTCCTATACATCGTAGCTCTTACCAATATTTGTCTCCTTACTCTCTCTGTTCTGCAACTCATTTTACACAAGCGCTGGAGGGTAGGTTACTCGCTGCTTGCCTCTGTCTTTCTTGCCTTCATTATATCTTGTTAGTGTCAAGACAGACTGTTTCGCTGTATCAGAGACCTCTAGGCTATCATCAGCACACGACAGAGAAAGGGAATGTTTTAACGCATTCTATACGTGGTATATAAACACCATACGGCCGCCATAGCGTTCGATTCTAACGAAGAGTGATGCATTTAAAGCAGTAAAAGTCGCTTAAAATTCCCTTTTCCCAATAATACTAAGCACTAAACAGTTGTATCTTAGAAATGACTAAAGATATCTTACTGGAATTCTCTGAGATTTTATAACACTATTGGAATCTACTTTGAGTAATAAGAATATATAATTACTCTCCAAGCTTAACGGAAGTATCGTAATGAAATCGATCATAAACGAAAATGACATGTTCTTCATTAATTAATCATAGCTAAGGATTGGAAGCTCAAGAAGGATTGAAATGAAGTTCATATATATATATATATATATATATATAATTCCAAGATCATTTTCCAATTTATTCAATATGATCTTCGCCCTCTCTAACCTTCTAACTTTCTGTCCTGTAGTAATAAACTGCCTCACACGTTTCTTGTACGATTTCAAGTCTTTTTTTACTGCTCCTTGGACTGTCATAACTGAAACTACTTTCTCATATGCCAAACGTCCTATGGATTGAGATGGATCTTTTCTAATTGATTTCTTTAGCACTATGTTCCTACCACTTCCACTTTCATTCCTATCAAACACTTCATTCATCATAACTATTTTAATAGTAACTCTATACACTACAATCTTAACCTTTTCAACTCAAGAGGCAATCGTTATCTATCCCACTTATCCTCATAATCTTCACTTCCTACAACCTCCTCTTTCATGCATATCACACACCTCATTCATCATAACCATTTTGACAGTAAACCCTCTACCTATAATCTTTTCTTCGGGTCAATCGTTATCTATCCTCATCCCCAAATTACTCGCTTCCTAGCGTCTCCTCTTTCATTCTTTCTTACCCTAATGTTTGATTAGTATTTTAACAGTAATTCTCTACCTTCATTGATTGTAATTTTCGCGCTTTATACTGGATGAAATTTAATAGATAAAAAAGTGTTATATTTTTAATATAACACTACTAAAATCCATCTTGATAACGCCATTATCTTCGTAAATGCGACTCTTCATGCCTTACAACTGTTTTCGATATTGTTGGCGTTGTTGTTGTTTCTCTAAAAAGCTTTTTTAATAGTTAACATATTTTTTTTTATTTTTTCGCACTTATAAATATAATCTACATATTTGATAAAATCGGACTTTTCAAAACTTTAGACTAAATAAACATTTCTTCATTTACTTGAGAAATTCTTTCAAGAATGTTGTCCATCACTCTCGTGGAACTGAGAATTAGCGAGAAATTTTAAACCACAAGAGAGGCCATCGACATTTCTACAATTTGCATTTTTTTTTAAATGTCAAATATTGACTTCTTTAAAAGCATCTCACAGTTTCTCTCTCTATATATATGTCTATCTCTGTTTGTCTCTCTAGATATGTCTCTATATGTTTCTCTCTCTTTCTCTATATGTTTCTCTCTGTATTTTTTATGTTTCTCTCTATATGTTTCTCTCTATATGTATCTATATATGTTTCTCTCCATATATGTCTATCTCTGTCTGTCTCTCTCTCTCTTTTTCTCTGTATGTCTCTATATGTTTCTCTCTATATGTATCTATATATGTTTCTCTCCATATATGTTTATCTCTGTCTGTCTGTCTCTCTTTCTCTCAGTAGATTTCTCTATATGCTTCTTTCTATATCTTTCTCTCTATTTCTCTTTCCATATGTGTCTATCTCTGTCTGTCTGTCTTTCTCTCTCTCTCTCTCTCTCTCTCTCTCTCTATCTCTCTCTCTCTCTCTCTCTCTCTCTGTATTTTTCTATGTTTCTTTCTATATGTTTTTATCTATAGGTTTCTCTTTATATGTTTCTATGTTTCTCTCTATGTTGCTCTCCATATGTGTCTATCTCTGTCTGTCTGTCTCTCTCCCTGTATTTCTCTATATGTTTCTCTATATGTTTCTCTCCATATATGTCTATCTCTTTCTATCTACCTCTCTATGTCTCTATAAAGTGTCTCTCTCTATTTTTCTATGTTTCACTCTCTAGTTTTCTCTATAGATTTTTCTCCACATGTTTCTCTCTATATATATATATCTTTGTCTGTCTCTTTAACTCTCTCATTGTTTCTACAACACTGTCTCTTTACTTCTTCTCTCTCTCTCTCTCTCTCTTTCTCTTTCTTTATATGCATGTCTCTTTACTTCTATCTCTTTTCCTATATCTATCTTTTCATCGTTTTCGGTTCTTTATCTCTGTTCCCCCCCTCTCTCTCTCTCTGTCTCTCTCTCTCTTTTAACCTTTCTATCTTTTTAGAGCCGTCTCACTCTCTGGCTATCTCTCTATATATTTCTACCTCTCTTTATCTGTCTCTCTTTAACACTCTCTCGCTTTATCCATATCGTTGGTCTACCTTTATTTTTCTTTTGTTTCTTCATACCCCTCTCTCTTTATATCTCTCTCTCTTTATCTCTTATATTTGCCTCTCTTTATCTCTCTTATTTGCCTCTGTTGCTCACTCCATTTATCTCTCTCCTCCCTCTCTCCCCTCTCTCTATCTCTTTATCTATCTATCGCCGTCTCCGCCTTTCTCTCTATATCTCTTGTCTTTTTAGATCGTTCTTTATGACTGTCCACATTTATCTTATTTTCTATCTCTCTGTCACTTTATATCCCCCCTCTCTCTCTCTCTCTCTCTCTCTCTCTCTCTCTCTCTCTCTCTCTCTCTCTTTATACCTCTTATTTCTTTATATCTGTCTCACTTTATCTCTTTTATTTGTCTCTTTTGCTACATTTATCTCTCCGCCACTCTCTCTCACATTTTCTCTCTCTGTCATGTTCTTTATCTCTCTCTCACTTTTTCTTTATCTCTTTCTCTCTCTTTCAGTCTGTCATTTTCTCTCTCTCTCTCTCTCTCTCTCTCTCTGTCTCTTTATCTCCTTCTCTCTCCATCACTTTCTCTTTCTATTTCTCACTTTCTTTATCCCTTTCTCTCTCTCTCTCTCTCTCTCACTCACTCTTTCTTTGTCTCTTGTCTGTTTATATCTCTCTTTATCGCTGTTTCATTTAGTTATTTCCCCTCCCCTTTCTCTCTCTCTCTCTCTCTCTCTCTCTCTCTGTTCTTTGTCTCACTCTCTTTCTCTCCCTCTTCCTCTCTTTGTCACTTTCTCTCTCTATTTCTCTCTCCCCCTCTCTCTCTCCCTCTCCCACTATCATTAGTCTGTTTATATCTCTCTTTATCGTTGTGTCATTTAGTTTTCTCTCTCGCGTTGTTTTTTGTCTCTCTCTCTCTCTTTCACTCTCTGTCACTTTCTTTGTCTATTTCTCTCTCAATCCCTTTATCCTTTTTCTCTCTTTCTGTCTCTTTCGTTATCTTTTTCCTGTTTATGTCTCGTTTTATCGCTGTTTGATTTAGTTATCATTCTCTCTCTCTCTCTCTCTCTCTCTCTCTGTCTTTCTCTCTCTCTCTCTCTCTCTCTTTATATCTTTCTCGCTTTCTCTCTTTTATATCTTGTCTGTTTATATCCCTGTTCATCACTGTTTCATTTAGTCCTTCTCTCTCTCTATCTATCTATCTATCTCCGTCAGTTCATATCTATCTATCTATCTATCTATCTATCTATCTATCTATCTATCTATCTATCTATGTGTATGTGTATGTGCTTCTTTCTTTATATATCTTTATTGCTGTTTGATTTAGTTCTTTTCTTCCTCTCTCACGCTCTCTCTCTCTTTTTCTCTTTATCTATCTTTCCCTCTCTCTCTCTCTCTCTCTCTCTCTCTCTCACACACACACACACACACACACACTCCTTTCCAGGTTTCATATTTCCTCAAATCATATATAATAACAGTAAACAGATTCCATACGATTTTTTCGCCAATTATTCTTCATTGACACTATCAATGATTGTGAATTTATTCCTCTATATATTTGGAACACTTGAGAATTTACTTACGTGTCTAAATCCTTCCGACGGACAAAAATTCGTGAACCGAGATTAAATAACCCTCTTACTCATCAAGTGAAAGATGATAATTGTCCTGTCAAAGCGCTCACCGTAAATGCACTGAAGCCTAAACGTTCCATTCTAATTAACAATCAGAAAACACAATCTACAATCATTCGCTGATATTGCTCAAGGGCCAAGAAGAGGGCTGCTGGCTATCAGATCAAGGTGTAAGGATAGAAATACAATTATCTGCCGTTGCATGTAAAGTGTCACGTGACAACTCCGCGCCAGTGGGAAATTGAATTTAGTCAAACCAGTTTTTGATGAAACGGCGAAATAGACTGGCTGCACATAGCAATCCTTGGTAATTATGATATTAAACAAGAGGCATTATCTTTTCTTTGCTTGCATTTATACCAGAGTTTTTTTTAATGTCAATGAATACTCGTCGCCACTTTCGTAATGCTCGTTGTAGTAGAGATTTTATACAACTAATAGTAACGCCGTTGAACAATACTAGTGTCAGACGCCTTCGAATATCGCTCGCACTAATAGTATTAGGTTGGTGCAAAAATAATGACGTAATAATGTCGTTTTTTGACGTTAATACGTCAAAGAATGACATTATTATGTCATTATTTTTGCACCAACCTAATACTTGCTCGATAATGCTCGCTCGAATAATAACCCGTATAGTGATCCAAATAGAGAAATAGTATAGTGAATAGTATAGAGAATAATGATCCATATATTAATCTATATCTATAATTCTCAAAATTTGTCTGTATGTCTGTCTGTGTGTGATCGGATGTTGTTTATGCATTTCCACAGTTTTCATCGGATTTTGATGATTTTTTTTGTTTGATAGATAATTCTTCAGTGCCGGTTTTCAGTCCAAATTGTTGGCGACAATGGCTCTCCACTACTTCCTGTTCATCATAACTCACAGCAACGTTTTACTATTTACTATCTGTTCTTGGATATATAAACTTTAATAAAAATAAATAGTTTAAATTATTACAATAATATTTATTTTATTATTCCCTTATCAGGGCCACTCCTCCATTCATATTGTTACCCCCCCCCCATTCAAATTGTTAGTCCCCCACCCCCATTTGGGGATGTGCCTCAGTTGTACCTAAATGTTTTTACTAATATTGATTTTCGGCTGGGCTAACTTTAAAGTTAAACTGCTTCAAGTGAACGGCAAAAGTTCCGAGTAATGAAAGACCCAGTCAAAGTTGAGTTATATTGCTTGTAGCAGATAGAGTAGAAATAGCGATCTGAATAGTAATAGAGGATAGACTAGAAATGTTGATCCTTTAGACGCCACGCGACTTCCTACTTATGCGTTTCATCTATGGTCACGTGGTCTACTTAATTCAATAATGAGATTGCCTGTTTGTTCACTGACGATCTATGTTCAAACTCAAGTGTCGGCAGTGATACTTTATTCCTGTATAACACAGTGAATGATAGCTTAGTCGGCAATATGAGCAATTTACTTTTTAACAGCATCTATTAAGACTCTGTCGCAGATTTAACGATTCGAATCTAAGTGCTTATGTCTCTCTTTATAGCGGTATGCATTTCTCTCTTTTCTCTCTCTATTTATCTACCACTTGTCTCTCTCTATACCTATCACTTATTGTTTATATCTGTCTTTCTTTATCTCTTTTATTTGCATCTCTTGCTCGGTCTATTCTCTCTCTCTCTCTCTCTCTCTCTCTCTCTCTCTCTCTCTCTCTCTCTATCTATCTATCTATCCATATATATATTTATATATATATATATATCCACCCTCTCTCTCCCTCTCTTTCTCTCTCTCTCTCTCTCTATCTATCTATCCATATATATATATATATATCCACCCTCTCTCTCTCTCTCTTTCTCTCTCTCTCTATCTATCTATCTATCTATATATATATATATATATATATATATATATATATATATATATATATAAATAATGGACTCTCCCATCGGTTTCGACGTATGAGGATCTGACAGCTTATTGATTCAGTTATGAAAGTTTGTGCGATAATCTTAAGTGGCATTTAAGAACCGCTAGTGATTTACAAAGGAGGCCACATATGGAACTTTATTACAGTTTCTGGAAGAGAGCGCGTTATCTAGCGTCTGAACAAGACCAGCACGCTCAAACCTTCGGTCACGATGACTTGTGACTTCGTGCTAGCACAACCATCGACGGCTCCCAAACAGTTCCATCTACCGAAAGCTTAGGTTGACCCGTGGTGTGGTTTTCAGACACATTCCAAAGGTGACCTCCTCCAAACCGATCGATAACATTAAGAAGTCACTTTCCAGGGAAATCGACCAAGATGAGTTTCGAACCCGGATCGCATGGAAAATGAACATTTTAACCATTCCACATTAGAAAAAGCTATTAACGTTTAATGGGACTGAAGAAGTCTAGTTTCCTGAAAATCTGTTTTAAGAAAAAGATTTTATAAATTTCAACAGACAGTAATGCTAACTGTTCGGTCAATGAACGCTAATGTTTCCTGTATGGAAACGGCTAATTTCACTATAATTATTAATTACTGTTAGAAATTTTACCTTGTAATTACTTTTATTTTGATATTTCTTTTTTCATTTTTAGCGCAAATTTACTAATGCCGTCAATCTACAGCTGTGAGTAGACAGAAAGAATCAGAAATAAAAGATTAGCTCTCGATGAGATTCGAACGCCTCTTGGTTCAGAAAAGACTCGTTTTAAAGAAAATTACATCTGAAAATTATTTAATTTATTCAATTTATTAATTTATTTATTTTTTAATTTATTTATTTAATTAAACAATTTATTTAATTTGTTTAATCTATTTAATTGTTTAATTTAATTAACTATTTAATTTATTTGATTTTTTAATTTATTTAATTTACTTCCTATACATTCATTTAGTGGTCATAGCCATTCTTACCGCTCTTTTCTTTCCAGTTTTGAGTAAAAGGCCCATAAAAGCCTGATATCATAGTTGCTTGAAAGTGACTCCTTTTGATGCTGTCTGGAAAAAGTCTGGACCTCCACACTACGGAGAGGCTTTACCAACATGTGTGTTTACATCGCTAGAGATTTTACTACCTAGATAAGTAAATTCTTCTGTTGATAGATGTAACAGATACCATTCTGATTGTACCATTGATGTATTCTGTTTTCTCTGTGTTGAAACCAATACCTTTGGCTAAATGTTCAAGATAATGGGGAAGTAATTCTACTTGATTTATTAGATCAGAGAGTTGTGCTAAATTATCAGCGTAATCTGCATCAGTGAATTTTGTGGTAGGATATATATTACTTGTTCATGGATGTAGTATCAATCCGTTGTTTTTAATGATATCATCAAAGTTCCGAGAACGTAATTCAAGCAAATGATGATGATATATAGGATGTTATCCTGCAACAAAGAAATCTGTATTGTCATCTAGAGATTGTACCAGTGAATATGTTTTTGTAGAGCACCATAATGGCTTTTAGTGTTTTATTCGGTATGTCATAGGCTAGCAGTATTTTTCCCATTTTACCTCGATTGATCGAATAGAAAGCTTTGGAAAAATCAACGAATAACGGAACAACATTTAAATTTTTAGCTTTCACTCCTGAATTCTGTGAACAGTTAAAATTTTACCAGTAGTTGATTGTTCTCTTCGAAAGCCATTTTGATTTTTGCTCAATAAGCATTTAATTTCTGGGCGTATGCTGTTCAGAATCATAACTTTTTGCGTATTTTTGGGGCGTATGCTGTTAAGAATCATAACTTTTTGCGTATTTTGGGGGGCGTATGCTGTTAAGAATCATAACTTTTTGCGTATTTTTAGGGGCGTATGCTGTTCAGAATCATAACTTTTTGCGTATTTTTGTGGGCGTATGCTGTTCAGAATCATAACTTTTTGCGTATTTTGGGGGGCGTATGCTGTTAAGAATCATAACTTTTTGCGTATTTTTAGGGGCGTATGCTGTTCAGAATCATAACTTTTTGCGTATTTTTAGGGGCGTATGCTGTTCAGAATCATAACTTTTTGCGTATTTTTGTGGGCGTATGCTGTTCAGAATCATAACTTTTTGCGTATTTTGGGGGGCGTATGCTGTTCAGAATCATAACTTTTTGCGTATTTTTAGGGGCGTATGCTGTTCAGAATCATAACTTTTTGCGTATTTTTAGGGGCGTATGCTGTTCAGAATCATAACTTTTTGCGTATTTTTGGGGGCGTATGCTGTTCAGAATCATAACTTTTTGCGTATTTTTGGGGGCGTATGCTGTTCAGAATCATAACTTTTTGCGTATTTTTGGGGGCGTATGCTGTTCAGAATCATAACTTTTTGCATATTTTGGGGGGCGTATGCTGTTCAGAATCATAACTTTTTGCAGCTATTGCTATAAAGGTTATTTCCTTGTAGAATTATAATAGATCAATGGTTCCCAAACTTTTTCTTTTCTCTGAGCTGCATTTTCGGAATTAAAATTTGATCATGCCTCACCAAATTTTATGTGATAAAAAGTATATTTAGAAAAAAAAAAAAAAAAAAAAAAAAAAACCTAAGAGAGTCCGGAGTCGAATCAGAACATTTCATTGATAACTCTCTCCTCCAAATTGCAGACCCCAATACTTGATATAATGCAAAAATATCACAATAATTGTTTATAACTGTTATGGGAACTATGTTATGGGAGAGATAATTGGGAGCATATTGTAAGGACATTGGAATAGTGATACTTGTCGAGACAACATAGTTCACTCTAACCAAATCTGATAATCATTACTAATACTTCTACTTCTTTGTATTATATTTCTGTTGTAATATATCTTTGTATTCCATACCTGTGTTCGTGTTATTCTTTCATTGGTTCTAACCTTGGACCATCACCGTGATACAAGGAATTTGGACCATCACCGTGATACAAGGAACTTGGACCATCACCGTGGTACAAGGAACTTGGACCATCACCGTGATACAAGGAACTTGGACCATCACCGTGGTACAAGGAACTTGGACCATCACCGTGGTACAAGGAACTTGGACCATCACCGTGATACAAGGAATTTGGACCATCACCGTGATACAAGGAACTTGGTCCATCCACCGTGGTACAAGGAACTTGGACCATCACCATGGTACAGGGAACTTGGTCCATAACAATAACAATTAATAATGGGACTCATGCATGCAATTACAAGTAATTACTCCATTTTAAATATTGAAATCATATTTATTTTTGATATATGAATTTTTTTATCTGTTTCTAAATCTTTGATTGTCTTTCAACCATTTCGCCTCACCTGCTATCCTATTCTGTCATACCTATAAAGTGCACTGCACTGTTTGAGGATCATTGTAATAGCTGATGGAAAATGTGACACCGAAAATGGATATTAACAACATCAGATATACAGATGACACAGTCCTGAGCATAAACACAGAAAGGAAAATACAGAAATTCCTATAGAAGATAGTAAAGAAAAGCGAGAAGAAAAGACTAAATCTCAATTGTAAGAAGATAGAATATATGGTTGTCAGCAAAAGGGACAGACCAACATGCGAATTACAAACTGGAGATACCAAAATCAAGCAAGTCCAAAAATTTAAATATCTAGGAAGTGTTTTGAAATCCTAAATACCGAAGGCGCATTGGGGTAGCAAAAGGTGTCTTCCAAAACCTAAGCAAAATATTAAGAAACAGGAAAACCTTGTTAGAAACAGATAAAAGAGCACTGAAATGTTATTTCCTATCGGTCCTCCCATATAGCAGTAGAAGCTGGACAATCTCCTGATAGATGAAGAAAGGACTTAAAGCAGCAGCGTTGTGATTCTACAGTGTATGCTGAGAATACCATGGACTGAACACGTAAACAATGACGAAGTTTTAGAGAAAATGGAAACAAAAAGGATACTTAGCATCAGAAAGACACAGTTGAAATTTCTTTCATAATGTGGAAAGAGGGCTTAGAAAATATGACACTGCCAGGAAGCAAGAAGGATAAAGGAAAACAGCCCATAATCCACCTAACAAGCCTGGCAGCACTGGGATTAGGAGCGATAGCCAAAAGACAAAATTTATTAAGAGCTACATTTTTCTCTATAGGTTTTATCTTTATATGTTTCTATGTTTCTCTCTATGTTGCTCTCCATATGTGTCTATCTCTGTCTGTCTGTCTGTCTGTCTGTCTGTAGAGAGCCATCGTCTTTGAAGGTCACGGAACATATAAGAGGAAAAAGAATAAACTCCTTTATGTTTCTTTTCATTCTGTATGGAGTTAACCCCACTTACTTTCCTAAGCAAAAACGCCACTAGGGGATGCTTTCTGAACCTCTAAATACACTGTAATATTTTCTATTATTCCCTTTATACTATTTTTCTTAGACGCGCTAGGATGTAGGTCTATCGTAAAAACGCATTTCCCATTGGGAAACGCACACACAAACGCACACACAAACACACACACACACACACGGACGTACATAACTTCATTTTCTCAAGGACTTCTACACACATTTTGCATACACGAACAATTCACTAGTCTTTAAATGTTTCCATCCATGTTTATTGTTTTGTCGGATGCATATAATATCATTGTTTTTGCCGCTCACAACTATGTAACTTTTGTCTTATTATTAATAATACATTATCGTTTGTTTGCATATATATTTGTTTTTATCGGGTCATCCAATAAGTTCTGTCCGAATTTTGAATAAAGAAAACAAGTGACCAAATGTTACATTTAATTACAGATTCAATCAACAATGTATTTTCCCTGATTATCTAGGACTTCCTTCCATCTATTAACAAACTTACTAATTCCATTACTGTAAAATTCTTTTGGCTTTGATTCGAAGAACTCACAAATGTCAGTTTTAACCACTTCCTGTGTTACAAAAGCTGTTTCTTCTAAATGATTATGTAAGCTACGAAACAAATGGTAGTCTGAAGGAGCAAGATCGGGAGAATAAGGTGGATGAGGAATTTTCTTCCAACCAAGTTCTTCGATCTTTTGTGATGTTATTCTTGCTGTGTTGGGCCGCGCATTGTCCTGATGAAACATCACCTCTTTTCGATTCACTGGAGCAGGTCTTTTTTTTCCTCAAAGGTTGGTTCAAACGCTCCAATTGCTGACAGTATATTTGAGCATTAATTGTTGCATTAGCTGGTAAGAATTCAAAGTGGATTATTCCTTGGCGATCCCACCAGATTGAAAGAAGAACATTTTGCCCATGAAGTTCCCTTCTCGGCTGTGGCTGGGGTCCTTCCCCTTTACCAAGCCACTGTATACGACGCTTAAAATTTCGATAAAAAAACCCATTTTTCGTCGCCAGTCACAGGTCTATCCAAAAAAGGTGAAACAAGTTGGTGAGAATGGAGAGAAGAGCAGATGTCAACTCGGGATTTGAAGTTGTTTTCAGACAATTCGTGAGGCACCCATTTGCCAAGTTTAGGAACTTTTCAAGATGACGATGAACAGTTGTATGGTTTGAACTGAGAACCACTGCCAATTCCTCAACTAGTAAAGCAGGATTTTTTTCAAGGGCTGCTTCAAGAAGCTTTTCATCAAACTCAACGTCCGGTACGATCTTCATCTTCAAGGGTGAAATCTCCACCTCTGAATTTTGCAAACCATATTCTGCAAGTTCTTTCATTCACACATTCCTCTCCATAAACTGAGTGAATGTTTCTAGCCGCTTCGGCTGCTGAGTTTCCTTTCTTGAGTTCATAAAGCATTATGTGCTTCAAATGATTCTTGGGTACTTCCATGTTAGCAGGGTTTTAATCAAACAAAATTTAATCTCATTGTTCTCTGAAATAAAATTTGATCAGTTTAAATGCGTCTAAACATAAAAATAATGTTCAGCTCCATTAGACATTATAAAATACTCTTTAAATTTCGTTCATTTTTAAAAAAAGGTAAAATTCGGACCGAACTTATGGAATGACATGATAGATGAATTTTATTACCCGGACGCACTTGAAAGTCCTCCATTTTTGTTGTGGGATAAATATACCAGGAGACACGTGTTTTGCAGCTTAAACAGAAAACGTACATACTACACACAATATCTGTAAGTTCCGAGGAAATGATTCAACCCAAACTTCGATAAATAATTTGAGTATCAGAACCCCATCAAGAAATAACAATTAATTTTGAACAAATTTTATAATGCACACAATGCTTTATATTACAATTTAAGATAGATTTGTAGGGATATTATTATTATTATTATAAATAGATAAAAATAAAATATAAAATAAAAATAGTAATGAAAATTATAAATAAAATAAAACAATAACATAAAAAAGTTGCTTAAAATAAATTAAATAAGAACTAATAAAAATAGAAATATTTCCAGTATGCAACAATAACTGTTTCTGCCAGAAATACGGGCATCCCACCAAAAGACGTTAAATTCAACCTCTTCACCCCGAACCTTGGTACGGACAACACGTGTCCAACTTCTCTCTGTAATATGCCTTGTAATACTATGGCGTAAATTCTTCCTTTTATTGCATGTACAATAAAACAACTGTAACCTAAAAAAATACACACACCAATACACACAAAAATATAAATAAATTGTATGAAAGTAACATACAATTTACCATACTTTACCTGTCATTACCTGTATGATTCATTTCCTGTCAAGTATGCATTTATCTACGTGAACACAATGCTAATTTCTGCTACTATAATGTGAGTGAATCCACACAACATTTTTGGTGACTGCTGACGTCTATAAGAAAAACAACCTACTCACCCACAGATTACAAGGAAAGCAAAAAATGTCCTTATTGTGTGTGTAAAGTGTGATTGTAAAGTTTATAAGTGACTTGCTACGTAAATTGAAAATTCTTTCATGGAGCAGCATGTATTAGATTTATTGGGCAGTTGTGTGCGTGACTTTTCACCGTCCGGTTTTAAACTGCTATCAGGACCACTGTTTAGACTGTTGTCCAGACAACATGGTATGTGTTTTATAACTGAGAGGCTAGAATATTTTAGGCGATTGCTGTCTGCAAGGGTGTTTGCATGTTTGTATGAGCTGCTGCTGCTGCTGATTGTTAGTTATGATGATTATAAAAATAGATGTATTGATTTATGTATATGCTATCCAGTTATTTCTTCATTTTGTTAAATTAGGGATAATGTTCCTACAGTTCTGTTACACTAAAAGAAACTGATATAAAAAAAATTAACAAACGAATCCTATCTTTATTCGACCGTTCGAGATGAAAATAAGTTGTCACTTGGCCATTATATTGTTACGCATATGAGACAGAATTGGTCTATAGATACAAAGTTACACAGAGTGAACAGATATTTCAGTGGTCGCAAACAGTGGGCCGCGGTGTTGCTCACCCTGGCGAAACAAACAAATTACTCTGATTCAAGGCAGAAATTGTGGGGAATAACTGTTTAACGGCTTTTATTCGTGGTTAAAAAAAAAAAAATACTGTTTTTGCGACAAAAAATGTTGGGTTTCCCAGGTAACAGAGGTGTTCCCTTGATTAGTCTCGAAGAGAGATTTCTCCGCTTGTTCCCACGATGAACGAGAATTCTCAGTTTCAAGCTACCAGAACTATTACATGACTTCTGCACCAAAAGTTTGTGAATAGTCCTTCAAGCAGGCCTTGAAGATAGTGGCCGATGAAAAGGAAAAGTGGAAAAGGATGTCGAATAGGGCACGGTCAGCATTTTTATGAGTTCTGGGACTTCCTGTTGTTGACTGCTAATTGCTTCCATTGCTGCTACTGCTGAACCAAGCAAAGTAAGGAAGCCCCACATGTCACAATAGCCAACAAAAAAAAAACAATTAGTATAAAATACTGACCCATACGTAAAAAATACCGTCGAATATTATTGCGAGTATTAAAATGCTTTACACACTTCGTATGAAACTATTTTTCGTATTCAGTGAATTTAATCCTCACTGAGTGTCCATCTACTAATAGCCACCCTCATGAATGGTTTTTGGTATATCCTATCAATATTAAAAATGAGTTAGGCAACATTACACTATATTTACTTCAAGTATAAATTCTGTATAAAGGCTAAGTAAAGAAAAATTTTTAAAAAACAGCTTTTGAGAAATGTACAGAGTTTTTTTTTTTCCAAGCAATTCCTATTCTTCTCTTCGTACAGGTGGTGCTGGCCAAAGGCAATAGATAGAAACTTTGTATTTAAAAATAATAATGTCCCCCC
>OZ010612.1:46455762-46500762 GCA_963932145.1 Acanthosepion lycidas
TTATACATTCTTTTTATATAGATACAAATATTAGGTTGGTGCAAAAATAATGTCGTTTTCTCAGATATGTTACTATGTGAGAAAACGACATTCTTTTTGCACCAACATAATATCTAAGTAAATGCTCTGCTTATAATAAACAGTATTAATTTAAACAACATTTACCGGCCTGAATGTCCGAGAAATTTTCACAGAAAATATTCATCCTCCGACAGGATTCGAACCTGTACCCTATATGGAACAGTCATTTACCTTGACGTGCCTTTACCGATTTGGCCACAGAGGAGCGTTCGGTTTGCAAGGTCGAATTTACTGTAAACTTCATTGTGTGTGTGTGTGCGTGCGCGTGTGCGTGTGTGTGTGTGTCAAGGTGAAAAATCACTAATATTCTAGGGGAGGTATGCATCCAAGTGTTCCTCACTTTTGACTCATCGCCAGATATTTTGACAACATGATACGACGCTAATATACCACGTTGGTGACCGAAGAGTATAAGGGATTCTTCTTCCCAGACTGAAATATCGAAAAAAAACGCCATTAATACAGAAAATACAGAAAAAGTAAAGAGTTGCCTCCCTTGTACTGCTATACCAATGACACTCCATTTACACTTTTCTCTTTTTTTATTAGTCGTTTCCAAATGCGATCGTCACACAATATAATGTCGCGGGAGGACTTAGAAAAATAAGTAAAATCATTTCCCAACCTCTTTTTTGCACTCAGGATTTTTGTGTGGTTCATGAAATTAATATAAAAAAATTACTGACATTTTGTTACCCATAATCTGTGTCCGAGTAAAATTTATGAAATTTCTGTGGCCTTCCTGAAATTTACCCTGGCCCAGTCTGGCCATAGTTTGAGAAAATACCTGATATTATATGATCATTTTGGAATATAGGTACGGGGAGTCGATCACTTAAATCCTTAATATCTATCATCCAAAACAATTTATCCAATCTTAACAATATTAAAATAATTACAACCCCATCCAGGCGTAATGAAAAAATCAACCAAAAACGTTAGCTGTTTATTTTTTCTCTGGAATAGAAAAACAGTTATATATAATAACCATGAATATTGCCACATTTGATCTGGTGCATCTGCTGTATGTATATATATATATATATATATATATATATATATATAGATAGATAGATAGATAGATAGATAGATAGATAGATAGATCGATCGATCCAAAAGAAGAATCTGAAAGGTTATCAGTTCTGTCCTGGCATTACAGATTCACTCATTTTCCAACCACCGAAACATAGCTTCTTTGTAACTTTTTTTAATAAACATTTTCATGGCTTTCCTTTTTGATACCCTGACTTCATAAATTTAAGCAGAGTACTAAACTCGCAGCAAAGTCTTATCATTTTGCTGTTGAAATGGCTAGATGCACCCTTAAGTTATTTCTAATGGGTTCTTTTCTCGCACTTCTCCATCGTGGGATTCAATAAAAAATGTAAATGTTGCGCCAATCACCTGTGCGTTGGAGTGGGGGTATGTGTTTACAGGTGGTTATCTCTTGATAAATATAAACCAATTTTGTCCTTTTAAAAATGCATGCAAAGTTAATTAGTACAAAGGTATATTTTGCATGCATTGATAATGTTTTATATCTCTTAAAATAAAATATACAATATTCAAAGAGCTCTTAAGTTCATATAAGGCAGTTCTGGTGTTGAGCGCGTAAGTCTTTTATTATATAAGAGAGAGAGAGGGGTCCTTGTAAATGTGTATGTATGTAAGTATCTCTTGACAGTAGTAATCCTTTCGACTCTCTGTGGGAGTTTTAGTTGTCCGAAAATGTAAGCATGGGAGAATGGACGAAATTATTTCATCGACTCTCTGGTTCCTTTGCCTTGGTCGCCTCTCAAAGGAATTCATTCCAGAATTGTTTCTTGATTTCTGATTGGTTCACAGATGTGACTCGTTTGATCATCTCTTTTTCTTCACCTACATTTAGGAATGATGACCTTTTGGCCTTTCTATTCCATTTTTTTCTTATCTTCTTGTTTTTATCTCTTTATGGCAAACCAAAATGGTTTTGTAGCGATTGTTATGTTTTTCCACGCCCACATTTTATTCGCCTGCGATTGGCTAATATATCACTACTATTTTTATATAGGAAAATTTAGCCATCACAGTCGTTTCTTTGAATCCTACGGTTTTTTTTTTTAGCTTGCTTGCTTGTTCTGTTAGAACGAATGTAGTGATTGGTTAATTTTTAACCAATCACATATTTTAGTGCAAGATTAAGTTTTCCCACGTTGGCGTGGGAGCCTACTCTTTTTCTATAAAAGAGGCAAGTTGTTGTAAAATTCGCCTGTCCGCACAAGTCCACGATCTTGCTCATAACATTTCAAACGCACACACAGACACAGAATTTCGTAATATAAACTTACATTTCTCTCTGTGACTTTCACTTAGCCAAGCTCAATCAACCAGGACTCGATTTCGAACCATTCTATAACAGAACACATTTTTTGATCAATTGTATTCTTGTGTTGCCTATTCTAACAAACAAACCTTGTTCTAATATTGATTCCTGAATATTTTTCTCTCAAAAAGAACTTCAATCAATTACAAATCAAAATACAATTAAAGGGGAACAACTTCTTTCCCTTAATCTATACATTGAATACAATTTTATTGCATGTTTGTGCTTGTATGTTATTTCAATATATATTTGTTGATTCACAGTTTGGAGTTTTTGTTGTTTACTTGAATCCCGTACGTTGAAACTATTTAATAATATAAATAGTATTGATCTATCTACAAACGGACACCTTTACAATTGGTAACCCCAATGTTCCAAAAATAAATCTCTCTCAAGAGTCTCAACCAATAGGCCCTTACAGTTTGCCAACTTCTAGTTTTATATTTTTATTATTATTTGGTTTTAAATAGTGAACTTTTTCTTTTTCTGTCATTACGCATCTTCCTCCTTAAATCATGTTCTTTTATTGTCCTCTCTCCTTAATAACGTTTTCTCAATTTCTTTCACACTTCTTAATCCCTTTCGTCTTAGTGACTTTATCGCCTAGCTTCCTCCTGCCAACTCTTCGACCATCTACTCATCGCATCATGGTGTCTGGCAGTACGAACGGACGGCACAGAAACCACACGACGCACAAGTTCGTCTTCCGCCAAGAGCGAACCAGAACTCTCCCGATTCCAACATTTATTTGAATTCTTTTTTCGTTGTCCAATCACAGGTGAATTTTCACTTATAAATTTCAAAATTCTTTTAGGCTCTCTGCAACTGGCTTGTGACTGTACCTTTTCGACTGAATGTCTAGATGTTTTCTTCTTAATGTCAAAAATGTCTTCTTGCTGTCTCTTGCGTTATCTGCTCAACGAAGTTCTATTTTATTAAGAAAAAAAAAAAAAAAAAAAAAAAAAAGAAGCTCACAGAATCACGCCATCCAAGTTTTCGCAATGGCCTGAGGTGATGTCGCTCATTGGATAAAAAGTGCGAAAAGATTTTCCTTAAACTCGAAATGGATGCTTAACAATTTTGGCGGTTTTTAATGGCTGAGCCTAAATGATATAATACAAGTGTAACAATTTTTTTACCCAGACCGTCTGGGTTTTTAAAAAATACAGTGTAACCCGGATATAAGAGAAACCCAGATATAAAAGAAACCCGGATATAAGAGAGATTTTCTCTGGTCCCAAATTAGAGCCATACTTACCTAAACAAAATAGACCAAACCCGGATAGAAGAAAAACCGGGTATAAGAGAAACCCGGATATAAGATACTTCTTCTCCGGTCCCGACTTATATCTGACACTGTACATGTCTCTCAAAAGAATGCGTACAAAAATAAAAAATAAAAATACAATGAAATGTTATTATAATTTATCACCAATGACTAACAACAGTATTAAAAAAAATATTTTTTTTTTTTTTATTTAATGTCCTCCTAAGCTGCTACCCATTGCTCTATATTCTCCACCCTCACTTTCCAGTCTCGTCAGAGCCCAAAAGTGTTTTTGCAGCCTTGTGGGTGATGAATTATTTCCAAACCTACAGCTACTTTCCGACGGACCCATCACAAACCCATCGATGCTCTTTTAAGAACACTAATTCGAGTTCCATTTACCGGGCACGCTGCAAGAGGGCAGTATGGAAGCAGTAGGATTCAATTTATTTATTTTTTTTTTTTTTTACAGAAATGAAATAATAATCTTTTGCCCGTCACCGTCGTTTTTTTTTTGTTTTCAGCCGACCCCACTCCTCCCTCTCCCTACTCCTCTCCCTCCTCCTCCCTGCTCTTTTCCATTGTTCACACTTTACCGCTTATTCTCAGAATGCCCCCGCACTATTTTAATTGGTCTTATTTTCCTTCAATATTTTTCTTTTTTACTAATTGCTTAACATATCAGTTCTTCTTCTTCTTCTTCTTCTTCTTCTTCTTCTTCTTCTTCTTCTTCTTCTTCTTCTATGTACCGCGTCTCTTAAGGACACACGCGATCGTGGCTCTCCACAACTTCCTATCTCGTCAGCCTCTTAGCAGTTTTTCTCCCTTTGCTAGCACCTCCACCGACCGAACCGCCATCCATTCACAGAAACTTGTCAAGTAAGTGGCTCGCTCCCTTGCCCTATGTCTTTTGCCTTAACCTGAGGGTTAAGTTTTCCTCATTATATGTCCAAGGAATTTCAGCCGTCTTTTCTTGATTTGTTGCCATTTTCTTTAACAACTTGCTCGTTTGTTGTTGCTAATTGATTTGATTGATTCGTTTTTACGGCTTTCCAGGTTATTTAAAGCCAAAAAATATTTTTAGAGTGTAAGAATCCTTTTGGAGATAATAATGGTTTAGTAATACAAGTCTTACTAATTAACCCATAGCTGGGGGAAAACGTGGGTTCACACCCTTTCCCAAGGGAATTTGCGCATAAGTAATAACGAACCCAACGGAAATTAGAACTTGGCTCTCTGATTAACAATTTCGATCCATTATTCATTACACCACCCGCACATCCAAGCTTACATTACCTGGTATTTCCAAGCGTTCACCCATCTAGGTACTTGATCAGGCTCGACGTTGCTTAACTTCGATGGTCGTAAGGGAACCGGTATTTTGTTCCTTGTTGCTTACTCGTTTCGTCCAAGGAATTCTCAGTATCCTTTTGCTGTCTCCAGTTTTGTTTTGTCGTCCGTGGGGAAATTGTTCAAAATTCACTGCTTATCATATCGCAATAGAAACTCTTTTATACTCTTTGAAATAGAGACATATTGGAGATGTTTAACACTTTGCCCAAAGTTAAAGCCCAACCATATATGATTTTTTTACTGTTAGCTTGTAAAATCCGAGCTGCTCTTGTTTGGAAGGGGGACTGATTAATTCATACTTTTCCCAATGTGAAGATAAGCAACCACAGTGAAATCTTTATTTTCTCTAATCATTTCATTCTAAGCGAAGCAATTATGGAGGTTAAAGGGTTGTTTGTTTGTCTATAGAAAAAATAGAGAGAAGCCATGCCATACTGTTTAAGAAATTGACTGAAGTAAGGACCCGTCTTTAGATTTTAGTCTCCAGGTATATAGCAGGAACAGTAGATCAGATATGTCAGGAATATTCAAGGCATTGACGAACGGTACAGATATAAATGTGTAAGATGGATTCTGATGAGAAGAATTGCCTGGCAAGACACAATGAACCAACTTTCCTAGTTGCAGCCCTAGCAACTGATTCAATATAATCAATCCACTTCGTGTCAGTGGAAAACGTGAGACCAAGAAAAGTGCAATGGGTCACTCACCTGGAGGTCAGCATCAGCCATGCTTTTCTAAGACGATTAAAAGAGAACAGTTTCGATCTGGGACGTTAAAATTAACAAGACATTTTTTGTATATTATTTTTTAGATCAGATATAATCTTATCCACCATCATGTGTTTATCCCTGTAGTGGACATTGTATCATTTTAAGCCCTACGACCCTGTCCCCACAGACAAAATATCGTTTTTTCTATCGCCACTCTATTGTTATATGGTAGCCGATGTCCAAAATGAACTCAAGTCTGTTGTTAACTAGGGCAAAACATGGCTTGTTAATTTTAACAGTCCGAAAACTAAACTTCTCTCCATTAATCATCTGAGATATCCGTCTCTGCCTTCCATCAGTATGGCTGATGCTAACCTCCAGGAAAATGTGTTCTCGAGCTAATATTCTCAGCTGACATAAAGTTGAAAAATTTTATTGAATTAATTGCTAGGTCAGCTACTAAAAAGTCAGTTCACTGTGTCGTACGAGACGATTTTTCTCTTCAGAATCTATCATACATACATAAGTCTACCATTCGTCCATCCTTAAAATACTGTTGCCTTATATGATCCGGTGTCCCTGCTATTTAACTTGAGCTCCTTGATAAAAATTCAAAGAAAAATCAGCAATATTATTGGTCGTGCTCTGGCGGCTCGGCTTAAGTTTCTTCTCTCCTTCCGCCGTAAAGTTGCCTCCCTGTGTCTTTTATATAAATATATTCGTGATACCTAGACTTTTTGAATTTAAGTGCAGTACTAGACTGGCGTTGAGATCTCATCAATTTACAGTTGAACTGGGTAAATATAACTTCTATTCTAACAGTTCATTTTCTCGCACTTCTCCCTTCTGGTTCCATGCTTTCTAGCCAACTTTAATCTGCAAAAATTTAAATGCAATATCTATCGCCATCTACTGTCCTCCTGATTACTCTTCTTTTGTTCTCATTCATTAGTAATGTTTCTGTTTCTAATTCTTCTACACCCAGTAACCCCTCGTGTCTTAGTAGCTTTATTGCCTTACTTGAGGTGAAATCGATTTAAAAAAAAGAGAAATTGGCAAATCTTCGCACGAACTCAGTCAGTTAGGTGTCATGCGTGACACACGCTTAGGCGATCATGTATCTTTCGATACATGACTGACGAGGCAGATTTTTTCCTGCAGTAAGTTGCCATTTCTTTCTGTGGTAGACCATCCAAGGCTATAGAACCCGGTCTGTCCTGCTATTTACCCATAGCTAGGAGGTGAAGAAGAGGATTCATACCTTTCCGAAAGGTACGTAAATGAATGTAATGGATGTGACTGAAATTCGAACTCGGCTCTTCTCAATCCATTACTCCACCGTCCTTTACAGCTAGAACCTGTCATGCTATGTACACAGATTCGAATCAGCCTCATTCGCATTCCTATTCCATTTGTAAGGAAGAAGTTCCATTCAGGCAGCTTCTTCCCAAGAACTGCAACAAACTCCCGTGTAGATGCTTTCCCCATCACTACAATCTTAACTCTAGGGTCAACCGTTATCTAACCTACATATCCTCAAAATCTTCACTTACTAGTTCCTCCTCTAACGTCCATACAACAACCTCACTCAGTAAACTCTACCTTGAGTGGCTTATTGGGCTTAGCGTTGGGTCAATATTTAGTTTTAAAAAGTCATAGATAAACAAAAGACATCTGTGGAGAGTCCTGATCGCCTCATGGGTAGAAATAGCATTAAAAATATTTGATGGAAAAAAGATTAATGCTGAAGAAAATCGTAATAGTTTCGGCGACAGCCTTCTCCTTGAATTCTTTGGATTGAGAAAAAATACTGAAGAAATGCAAGAATGAATGCAGAAGAGCAGAAGCCATAGTTGAAACTGATAACGTTTCTTGGCTTACGTTGTGAAATTGGCTGAAGTTACAGAAAAATGGCGTTTCATAATGTCTGCCTTGAATAGTACCCGCTCAAAAGTAGGTCTTGTTTTTTCGGCTTCTATCTCTCTCTTTCCCTCTTGACTCTCTCTGTTTCTCTTCCCCGCCTCTCTACTCTCTCTCTGCTCCGCCGTGCCTGCTTCTCACTCTCCTTGATTCTCATTCTCTGCTACTCTTGGCTTTTTTTCTCTCTCCCCTTTTCTCTTTTGCCTTCCTCTCTGTTACTCTTTTGGCCTTCTCTCTTCTACGTTTTTTTTTTTCGGCTTCTTTTCTTGTCTCTCTTTCTTTGTTGTCTCTCTCTCTCTCTCTCCGTTTTTCTTTTATCTCTCTCTCTCTCTCTCCCTCCCTCTCTCTTTGCTTTTCTTTGCCTTTTTGGTTCGTTTCGCTTACACTCTTTTCTGCTTTCTCTCCCTGCTATTCTTTTGGCCTTCTCCCTTCTTCTAACTTACCTGTTTTTTTGGTTTCTTTTCTTGTCTCTACCCTCTATCTCTCTATATATATATCTATCTCTTCTTACTTCTCTTTGCCTGACTCTCTCTGCTTTTCTTTGAGTCTCTCTATCTCTCTTTCTCTGCTTCTCTTTGAGTCTCACTCTCATTCAGCTTCTCTTTTCACCCCCTTTCTCACTGTCTTATTCGCTTTACGTCTCTCTCTGCTTCTCTTTTACCTCCCTCTTTCTGTTATTCTTTTGATCCTCTTTCTTCTCATTTACTTCTAGGTTTTTGTTTTTTCGTCTTCTCTCTCTCTCTCTCTGTCTATCTGTCTCTCTGTCTCTCTGTCTCTCTCTCTCTCTCTTTCTCATTCTTTTTTCTTTGCCTCTTTCTCACTGCTTTTCTTTTCGTCTCTCTCTGCTTCTCTTTTGCCTCCCTCTTTCTGTTATTCTTTTGATCCTCTTTCTTCTCATTTACTTCTAGGTTTTGTTTTTTTGTCTTCTCTCTCTCTCTCTGTCTATCTGTCTCTCTGTCTCTCTCTCTCTCTCTCTCTTTCTCATTCTTTTTTCTTTGCCTCTTTCTCACTGCTTTTCTTTTCGCCTCTCTCTGCTTCTCTTTTACCTCCCTCTTTCTGTTATTCTTTTGATCCTCTTTCTTCTCATTTACTTCTAGGTTTTTGTTTTTTCGTCTTCTCTCTCTCTCTCTCTCTCTCTCTCTCTCTGTGTCTATCTGTCTCTCTGTCTCTCTTTCTCATTCTTTTTTCTTTGCCTCTCTCTCACTGCTTTTCTTTTCGCCTCTCTCTGCTTCTCTTTTGCCTTCTTTCTCGGGTACTCCTTTGGTTTTCTCTCTTCTCATATGCTTCTCAGATTCTGTTTCTGTCTTGTCTTTTGCCTCTCCACTTTCCATTTACCTTCCCCACTTTCTCCCCCTCTCAATCTCTCTTTCTTTGTCTTTCTGTATCTGTCTCTACTTTTCTTTTACCCCATCTCTCTCTCTCTCTCTCTCTCTCTCTCTCTCTCTCCCTCTCTTTCTCTCTCGGCTTTTCTTTTACTTCTCTATCCCTTTCCCTTTCTCTGCTTTCGTTTTACCTCTCACTGTGCTTCTCCCCCGTTTCTCTCTCACACTCTCTGCTTTCTACTTCTTTTGACAGGCTCTCTCTGGATGCCTTTCGTTTGCCTCTCTCACTCTTTTCCTTCCTTCTCTTTTGCTTCTCCTTATTTCTTTCTGCCTACTTCTGTTTTGTCGCTATGGCACACACACGCACGCACACACACGCACGCACACGCACACACCGCAGTATTTCCTATTCTCCTGGTCTCTCTTTGGCCCAACTCTGTTACTCTCCTCTTCACTGCTATGTTCTTTCTGCTTCTAACCAATGCCTTTTACCGCTTCATCACAATTAAGATATATTTGCCCAAATCACAACCGAACAAATTATTCTTCCATCCTTCCTTATTGAATTCTTTTTCTTCCAAGTCGATCCATTTTCTTCCTCAACAGCAACAAACATTCCAAATTGCCAAGAGGAAACTACCAAACAAACAAACGCCAAGATTTGTGAACGCCATTGCGTTATTTCGATGCGACGGGTTGGGAAAGGAACAGAGGAGAGATATTTTTTTGCGGGTATTTCTTCCCTAAAATGCATTTCGAATAAATGGTTTCCAATGTTATTTTGCAATTTTTCCTTTTTCATATTAAAGATTGATTAATTTGTTTTTTTGTTTTTTTTTATGGCTTATCAACCTTTTGCCAGTTATTTAAAACCGAAACATATTTGGGGATTATAAGAATAATTCTTCATTTTTTGCGAGTGTATTAACAATTTCTTACAGATAATAAGGATTTTCAGGTACTATTTTAACCTATTGAGCACTTCGCTGTCATGGTTAACAAACTTGGTTTGGTTTGATTCGGTTTGTTTTACGGCATATTAACCTCAATGAGTTATTTAATGCCGACAAGATTTTTGTTGTGTTTTCTTCAAAAATGTATTGCTGATAATAAACGTGATCAACGTGATGCGGCGGTAAGCCGTTTCTCAATGAGGATACAAACAATTTTGTAATTTATTTTAATGCCTTTTCCGTTTAATATACATTCATCTTAATAGCTATACTCACAACGTTTCGAACGTTGTTTCCTTTGACTTTCTCCTGGTGTCTGTCTTCATGCTCGTTAACCATCTCGGAACTTTGAACTGATAAGAATATTAATTTGAATGGAAAAATATATAATAATAATTCCCCATCGCAAAAAACAGGCTCGACTTTGCTTAACATCAGTTATCATACGGGAACCGGTCTTTCAACGTGATATGGCCGTAGGCTTTTCATGTTTTGAGGGTGGGAAGGGAAATTATCAAATTTAGCAAAAACTAATTAAAAGGGAACGACAGCCGGTTCCACTTAAACAAGATAAACTGGCGCCCCACAAATATTGGTTCCCATAAACGTCTGTTTTAAGTGAATTTACATAAAAAGGACAATTTCATCTTTTTTTAAGGTGATTCAGTTCTTACACAATTGACTCTATTAAGCGGATTCTCGTTGTAATCGATGCCCCATTTAACCAGAGTCGTAATCCCGTTGCTCAAATTGTATTTTACACCAAAATTAATGTAAATTTAATCTAAATAATTGTTACTAGAATCTAAATAATTGTTGCTAGAAGATGTCATCATGAGAGTTTCCCGCTCCTCGTTTGTCTACAAAAGCAGTACAAGAAAAGCGGTTTGAATCATTTCATCCACCCCGGACTAATGCCCTTGGAAAAGACATGACTCCAACTTTGTTCAAAAGAAAACGATATCTCTGTAACAAAAATGCGCAGTGGCTGAAATTCTTAATTCATTCACATGAATTAAGAATTTCAGCCGTTGTGCATTTTTTTTTTCGGGTCAACTTGTGGGGACAAGTGGAAGATATGCGTTTCTATTAAATGACTATAGATTTCCACCCAAGCCTAAAGAGCTTCTATCTATCCATTAAATCAACAATCAGCTTCGATTTCAGAGTTATCCTTCTCCTAGTCTGGTTGCCTCTATAAATATATATTTTGTGTTATTTGGCAGCAAATGTTTTTAAGACACGTTATTAAAGACTATTGATATTTTATGCTGATTAATTTTATTGACTGACTTTTCCAAATTACGAATAATCCTTCTCGGATAAGGAGAAAATTCCCCCTCACTGTTTCTCTCTCTCTCTCTCTCTCTCTCTCTCTCTCTCTCTCTTTCTCTCTCCCTTTCTTTCTGTCCATCTCTCTGCTCTCTCTACTTGCCTCTGTTTCATCTCTCTTTTCTATACTTCTCTTTGTCTGTCTGCAGCTCTCTATCTCTACCTCTATGTGTCTCTGTCTCTGTCTCTCTCTGTCTCTGTCTCTCTCTGTCTCTCTCTCTCTCTCTGACTGTCTCTCTTTGGCTTCACACCCTCTTTTTTGCTATTGTTACTCGCTCCGTCCACTCCTCTTTCACTTTTCTCTCATTCTCACCCTCTCTTTGGTCTCTATATGATTCTCTCTGTCTCTTCCCTCTCTCTCTCTCTCTCTCTCTCTCTCTCTCGTCTATCCATCTCTCTTTTTCTCTCTCACTGCTTTTCTTTGGCCTCTCTCTTCCTGCCTGTTTCATCTCTCACTTTTATGTCTCTTTTTGCCTGCATCTCTCTCTCACACACACTTTCTCTCTCTCTCTTTCTTTCTCTCTCTCTCTCTCTCTCTCTCGATCTAGCATCTTTCTCTCTCTGTCCCTCTATCTGCCTCTCTTTGGCCTCTTCCTACCTTTCATCTCTCTCTCTCTCTCTCTTTTCATGCTTCTTTTTGTCTGTCTGCATCTCTCTCTCTCTCTCTCTACTTCTCCCTATCTCTCTCTGTCTGTCTCTTTTTGGCTATTGTCACTCCCTCCCTCCCCCTCTTTCAATTTCCTCTGTTTCTCTTTCTCTCTTTGTGCTTTATGTGCATCTCTCTTTCTCTCTCTCTCTCTCTCTCTCTCTCTCTCTCTCTCTCTCTCTCTCTCTCTCTCTCTCTCTCTGACTTTCTGACCTACGTTGTTTTTGTAGATTTCTGCTTTTGGATGATTAACCATTTTGTATCGCCTTCATCTCATTTAAATTGAATCGCATTCATTCGTGACTATTTCAAAACTTCAGATTCTTTTATTGAAATTTCAAGCTATCCATGTTAACTGATTTCTATATTTGTTTTTTGTTTCTTATAAATCTTCTTCCTACTCTTCTTGAATCGAAACAAATATTTCACAAGCGAAAATGAACACGTAAAACAGCAATTAACACATTGGTTTTTTAAACCATTACATTATTTGTACCTTAGAAATTGAAACCTTATGCTTTATTTTACTAAATAAAATAAAATTTATTTAATTCTCTGCCATCTGAGATATTTGAATCTTTCATATTATCAACTATGTTTTCAGAATTACCATTAGAAATTGCTATATAAAACTGCTTTATTTTGCTAAATAAAATTCAATTTTTATATCGAAAAATATTCTAATACGCTTCAGTACAGGCTTGTTGTTCCCCCATATAGAGCCGTGTGATGCATTTGCACAACATGCTTATTTGTTTACTAAAAACATTTGTAATACTCAAAAATAACGTTATGGAATTATTTAATGTTTTAGAGAAGCAATGTGTTTTTACGATACAGAAATTGGGTTTTGCACGTTACTATAGATATTTATAATTAATTAGATACCTCTAAAGGTTCGCTAAAAAAATAATTATAAAAGTAAAGATTCGCTAAAAAAAAAATAAGCATACCATGATGAAAAATACAGAATCTTAGAAAATTTTTTTCGATGTATAATGAATTTATACAAGAATTGTTTCCATTTTTTAAAAATTTTAATTAGAAAATTTATATAGTTTTAAATCTTTTAAAATTCTGTATTAATGTGTACCGGTTATCGTTACTAAATAAAATTACTATACTATACTATTACTATAGTTGCTAATTATAAATGGAAAATCTTATTACAATTCACCGACACCCCAGTATTTTATATAAACGTAACGATTTTTGTAAATACGGACATCCATAAACGAACAGTGATCCCCCTCTCTAGTGCAATGAGAGGGTGCAGTCTCGGGCAGCTATTTCTCAGGGCCGGGTACCTCAAATTATTATTTTCCACATCTGTGACTCTGTCTGCAGACAGAAGCCACAACTAATAATAATCCACCCACGACATTGCTCCCATCACTTCAACTGAGTTGTTAAACGTGGTGTACACGAGCGCATACACTTGGGTCACTGATCAATTGTTACCCAGCACCGGCTTGCGCGAGATCGGATACTGGTCATGGCCTCGAAACAACACATACTACACTATGATCTCTATTTAACAGAGTTTTTTTTTTTTAAATGAGGGTGTACTGACAGATTGCAATAGTCTGAATGACGCAAAAGGAAAAATAACAGGCATCTCATTTTAACAGATATATTTACCAAAATTATACAAAAATATCTTCAAATACTAAAGAGTACATTTATTCAATAAAATCGCCATTGGCTTCAACCAGGGCTTCCGGGCGACTTCAGAATCTCCTGCAACTTTTCTGGACGGTCTCCTTGTTTAAGTTGGTGAATGCTGCCATAATCTTGCCTTCAAATCATCTTTGGTGTTACAAGGAGTTTTGTTGGTATCTTGCTCGACTGCACTCCACAAATAATAATCAAGGGGTTGCGGTCTGGGGAGTTAGGTGGCCAGATGTAAAGGGTGACGTGTCTGACAGCCATGAGAGGGTATTCATACTAGTGTGTGCAAAGTCCTGCTCCATTAGCCACCGCTTTGACCCAGGGCAGCACTATCTCTTCAATATTGATGTGGATCTCCTTGTTGAGTCTGAGACCCCGCGGGAAGATTAATGGAGGCATAACGTCGCTATCACTAGTGATCACTCCAAACACCATTAAATTCATCCAACTCTTTCCGAATCCTCTGCATTGTTCTCAGATTGACGTCCAAACCCTCTGAAATACGAATGCCAAGTAGTACAGCATGCTGTTTCCAAATTTCTGGTGGAGTGAATTGCGTCATGTTACTCTTTTTCTGAAAGACTGCCCAACTGACCCTACTATACTGTGCAGTCGACAAAATCAAAAAACAAACAACGCGCATGCGTGAAATTAAAAATATAAAATGGCGACAAATTTACCCATCTCACACTGTATATGTACCTTTATCTATTCAACAAGATCAATTTTAACTTAAGGTCTTTGCCCATGAGAAGTAAAGTCCCAGTCAGGCTGTGTGATTAAATTGCTCAATGGCATACGCATTATGTAGCTATTTACAAACTTTTCACTATTTTGGTACAAGTCCTCAAGCGGGCATTCAGTGAGGATCAAACTCACCATCCTCTAAGCCTAACATCTGGCTTCATCCTACACGAGTCGTACACCAATATATACGTTGCGGCAAAAAAGTAATGGCCTTTTTATTTATTAACTTTTATTGAACAAAAATAAATGACAATAGTTTAAGAAAATTTATAAGTATTAAAAGATCAAAATGAACATGATTTGTTGTAATTAAAAAAGTATTTAACGTGTTCAAAATACCCTCCCCCTTTATGTTCAGGACAATGCTGAACGCTATCAGCAACAATTCTAGAAACTATTTCTACATTAATTTCTGAAATTCTATTAGAAATTGCTTGTTTTGATTCAGGAATTGTTTTCGGTTTACAAGAAAAGGGCTGATGTTGCTAGGACTTGTGATCATGATGGTCGCTCAATTGCCCCACGTCGTCCAATCCACTTCAGATCGAAACTAAGATTTAATCATTCTCGTAAACTAGCGTGGCGTTATTTTTTCCTCGTGTTTCTTACACTAAACCGGATGTTGACTGCTCGACTACCCAAGGCAGAATGCGAAAACGCGTCTCTGTGCTCGACGCATTTTTTCGGTATTAAATGATAAAATGAACATTATATATTCACTAGTAGCAATAACTCCTACTAAAAGACACAGACACGACGGATATAAATTCCTTGGTTCAACGCCTCAGAAGACAGAGAGAGAGAGAGAGAGAGAAAGAGGGAGAGGGAGAGAGAGAGAGAGATCCGACTGAGATGTCAACACGCAGAGGTTGGTCAAGAACGCTGCACGCAGACTGATACTGAAAGCGATAACTTTCAACTTTCATCCTTCGTCGCCACCGTTTTCACAAAACATCAGCCGACAGCCATGATCAACATTCTTTTCTCTTTCTATCTTCCTTCCCTATTTTTTTACAACAGCAACTAGTATGCTGGCTTTGTATATATCTAAATAAATTATACATTTATTTTTATCCAAAATACAACGTATTCCTTTTTCCTCGAATTTACGTTTGCTGAGGCCAAGGAGAAATTAACCTTAAAGTCCTGCCTTCCAGGTTACTCATTCTTTGTTTCCACAACAATATATATATATATATATATATATATATATATATATATATATATATAAGAAATGGACAAAGTCCGACAATTTATTTATTAAAGACATTTTTTATGTTTAACGTTCTTTTTATAGATACAAGTATTTAAGTAAATGCTCTGTTTATAATAAACAGTATTAAATAACATTTACCGGCCTGAATGTCCAAGAAATTTTCATAGAAAATATTCGTTCTTTGACAGGATTCGAACCTGCATCCTATACGGAACCGCCATTTAGCCGGGCGTGCCTAACCGATTCGGCCACAAAGGAGCGTTCGGTTGGCATGGTCGAATTTACTGCTTATAAACTTCAATCTTCCATGAATCTCGTACATTCATAACTTCTCATGGCGTATCAAATGTAAACAAATTACGTCATACATTAAGAAATGGACAAAGTCCGACAATTTATTTATTAAAGACATTTTTTATGTTTAACGTTCTTTTTATAGATACAAGTATTTCAGGCCGGTAAATGTTATTTAACACTGTTTATTATAAACAGAGCATTTACTTAAATACTTGTTAAAAACCCCAGATGGCACAGTTTGTCAGTATATCAAAACAAATTGGTATCCGAGGGAAAAATTGTAAAAAAGAAAGAACTAGAAACATCAGAACAAGGCGAAAAATGTCGTCCAGTGCCTTAAATTCCAAAGGGAAAAAAACAAAAACAAGCGAGGAACTAAGATAAAACCCTGAAGATCCATTTAGGTGAAACCCAGGCTGGTAGTTCCTGTTTTAGGATTTATTTTATATATATATATATATATATATATATATTGTAGCGGAAAAAACGGATAATTAAAAACAGCATTTTCTTATATGAAAAAAAAAAAAATATATGTCAATGAAACTTTATTCACTGTTATATAAGGTACTAAATTCACTCGACGGGGCCACCATCGGTTGACATCATTTTCTGCAGGCGGGACCAGAAGCTGGAGCAGGCCTTGGCGACGACGTCCCTGTCTATGTTGCTCATGGCGTCCCTGAGAGCCTCCTGAGTATTGCAGTGTCTGTTGTTCACTTCCCTCTCCAAGAACCTACACAAAATATTTATGAGGATTGCAGTCTGGCAATGAGTGGGTTTGTGACGTACGGTGGCCTTTAATAATTTAGTATAATTGAAGACTTCAATGTTAAAATAAAACAGTATTTAATTACAAGCCACAAATAAATACTTAACAATAAGAAAGTAAAAGTCAGCCAAAGATAACCATTTCAGTGAATACCTTGTTAGTAGCGCGGTTCGGCTTATCGTCCGAAATCAAAACCCAAATCATCGATGCACAATAATTCACACTAATTCAACTTGATAGTTCCACTTAATAATCACAGCAGTCATTAGCCTGACACCTCTATTTATACACCTGACGGGAAACATATATTCATAAGTTCAGGGTGTCACGTTTGAACCTCGGTGTCGGTAATTAATCGTTTTCTTACTATATGACAGTAGGATGAAGTAAGTGGCGCTTCTTGAGCACATAAAATTTATAATTCAAGTCTTCCTTGAGAATACGTCCGACTGTTCATCTGCTAGTGCTCATTTCTTTGGCGATTTTCCCAATGCTTTGTTTTTTTTCTTCTTGACGAATTCATGTGTACTAATCGTGTCAGGGGTTGCTTCTGGCTCTTGCGTTCTGACCTGAAATTGTCGTTTTCGTCATAATTCCCCATATGCTTTTGCAAGGTTGTAGACCATGGTTTTAGGATATTTAAACCATTCAGTGATTTCCTTAGCTCTGTGTCCGTCGCGAAGGCTCTCCACAACAGCAGCTCTATGATCGTATTTTGCAGACGTCTTGATTGCTTAGCACCTCGTGCGTCAATGTCCAAAAAGCTACTGAGGTCTAATATTTTCTAATGGCGCTCCGCGACGTTGTAACGTCACGGCGTTGTTGCCACATACAAATAACGGAATTATCTGCGCCACACACACACACACATGCACTATATATATATATATATATATATATATATATATATATATATATATATACATATATATATATATATATATATATTAATGCATGTTTCATTAAATAATATAGACAAGTTTTTTCTATTTTAAGTAAGTTCCTTTCATATTGTCTGATAAGCTTAATAAGATTATCATTGAAAAATGAAAGGAAGTCACCATATTAATAAGATATTTACAGATGTTAAAAAACCTTCCATCTATCTAAGACTAGCAGTAGTGCCCGGCGTTGCCCGGGGATGTAACAGTAAGAGATAGATCAAGTATCGACCATCATAAAGACTGAAAAATAAAATTGACAAAGATTATTGTTTAAGGTTGACGGACACGCATGTCTTAATTATTTTATTTTTTTGTTTTGTTTTGTTTTGTTTTTTACGAGTTGGTCAAACCCAAACTCAAACAAAAACATTGTTTTCAATCGCTATGAGTCTACCGATTGAATAGAATTTTATTATGAACAATTGTCTTGTAAATGGAATTTTTAAAGCATTCTGAATGTAAAAATAAAGAAAAAAGTGTGCAAGACAATAAGAAACACTACCTGCCCCCAAAAAATCGAAGTTTTGTTGAAATCGGTTGAAAAAATGTAGGAAATCCGATCCCATATATAAACGAACACACACATAAACAACCTGGGTTTTATAATAAGTATAACTTGATATGAGTTGTCCCCCTTTCATTCTTGCGATGCCTCTTAATCGTGTTTTCAAATTGATTTCGTACAAAAACAATTGTGTTTTTCCAATTTTGGGCTCTGTCAGAACCACCGCGAGGTAATTATATATAGTACTGTGAAGTTTTGTTGAAATCAGTTGAAAAATGTAGGAAATCCGATCCAATATATAAACGTACAGACACACACACACACACAACCTGGGTTTTATAATAAGTATATATTGATGATTAGTTAAAAATACAGATGAAATACTTCAACTTCAAAAACGTTTCCAAAATAATTCTGTCCTTAAATTCACGTATGAACTCAATACTACTAATAAAATTTCCTTCCTTGACATATTGATAAACACAAATAATAACAAATTTACTATTTCCCCATACAAAAAACCTACCAGCATAAATTCTTGTAAACTCAACTACAGAAGCGAATGTTCATATTACTATAAAATAAATAGCAATTATAAAAAAATCTAATACATCGTGCAGAAACTAATTCCTCTGCAAAACAGATTTTTACAGTGAACTAAATATAAAACAAACACTTATTAATAATAGCTTTCCAAATTATATAGTTGATGAACAAATAAAATGCTTTCTTAGAAGTCTTAATACTAAGCAAATAGAACATAATACTGCTTCAACTAATCCCAAACATATTAATTAATCTCTTATATCGTAGTCAAATGCATACTAACTATAAACAAGATGAAAATATACTAAGAAAATTAGTAAATACTAATATATCTACAACAGATCCTAGCAAAAAAATTAGGTTAATCATATTGACTGCTGCAACGTCTCAGTTGGGATACTGTGAATTTCATCTTCAATGGCGAAAAGTTTACTTGCTCAAAGTCACTGTCTCGCAGTGTTGCCACTTGCTCATGTCTGGCAATACGCACTTTAAAAATTCCCGTTTTTTGGGGTTCATCCTATATATATATATATATATATATATATATATATATATATATATATATATATATATATTGTATCAGTGATTCATTGTAATATAAATTAAACTGCACCACATATTTGATTTAAGATAACTGATCCGACGTGCAAATTTTCGGGACAACCAAGACATTTCTCTACTTAAGTTGACTGATAAACTGCTACTACAAAAATTCATAAATTGCCACATTAGTAAAATTTTTCAAAAAGAAGGTTCTCATAATAACCAAAAAAATGTAGGCTAGAACCGGACCCAGGGGACTGCCCATTGAAACCCTATCGATTTGGGCGTACATATTCTCATGGAAACGAAACTCCACCCCTCTGTTGCTAATTTTGATTTTTTTAATTCTGTCTTCTCAGATTGTAGTCGCTAGCGAGAAAAGCGAAAAGATCAAGAAAGATAACCGTTCCTTATATCGGACAAGGATGACCGAAATGGAGAGGAAACTCAAATAATTTATTCAACTCACGTTTTACAAAACCCTGTTCATTAGAAAGACATGAGAAATCTTAATTTTAAGTAACTTCCGTCTTATAAATGAAAGGACGACATCGCATGATAAACAGAACTGAAGAAAAGAACGCTTATGCCATTGAGCCGGACTGAACGTTTTAGATCGTCGATAATATTCCTGTGATATCTATTTGGGAAATATTTAAATAATGATTTGACACCACAATATGAATATGCTGTCTTAAAAGAAAAAAAACAAACTTTGAACATTTTCCCCTTAAGAATTCTTGTGACCAACGTTTCTTCAGAAGGATCCGTTAGTATGATTTGCGACGAGACTTAAGACGATCTTCACAAGAACTAAATGGTAGAAGAGAAGGGGAAACTTAATTACGGAACACGACTAAGACAATTTATTAGTAAAAAAATAATTACCGAATAAAAGATAAATGTTCCGAGTGAGTATAAAAGGGAAAAGTATTACTCACGCCCTCCAAATAACCTTAGTGAGGTGGTAAATTATTCTTTTTGTTCGGTTGGTGTATCTTAATATAAACCGCTTCTAAAATCTTCAAATGATGAGCGGACCGAATGTAAGACAGTGAAACAATCCTCTATATATTGATGTGAACTGAGTTATCCAGAAGGTGCTGACCATTTACTGAATCATGATAATAAAAAAAAAAAAATGTCCGCTCATCTGCGTTTTTCCGTTTAAGGAATTTAAATTGCTGTGATGTTCGCTCTCTGTGGACAAGTGGTCTGGTACTTTCAGCATCCTTTTGATGTTTTTTTCCGCTATTGCTTCACGTTTTCTAGTGGAAAAAATGACACCGAGATCGATACTGTGAACTGAGGTGTTGAGTTATTGGTCTTGCGCAAAGCCGTCAAGTTCTCATAGCTTAGCAGCAGATGCTTTCAGATTTCTTCATATTGAAAGAAAATATTCGTCAAAATTAAGCATAATGGCGTTGGCAATGTTCATCAGCTGCCTTGTCTAATTTATCTTCACCTCGTTAATAACATTTAAACGGCGAATTTTAATTTTGGGAAAAGCAGAGAATTAGCTCTTGACTGACAGATCTGAGTGATAGGATGTTTTGTCAAAATAAAATTTAAACTAAAGTTCACCCAATACACGGATCAGGATGTTGCATAGTCTCGTCCTCTCTTGTCCGGCGAAAGCTAGTTGTTTTGAGTCCATATATATATATATATATATATATATAAAACTTCAAAACAGGGTATTTTAAATATTTTATTAACGTTCATGTCGACATGTTCTGTCTATCTAATGGGGGCCGTCCCTCCACTCAGTGGGGAGCCGTTTCTGATACGAAAGAAAACATGTCTACATTGTTTGACTCGATTCACTAAAACTTTTCTCCTATCTCCTTTCCCAAGCTGGCTCAGCCAATCAAAATCTACTTCCCATATTATGGATTGTATCTGACCCCATGCTGGATCAGCCAATCAAAATCTACTTCCCATATTATGGATTGTATCTGACCCCACGCTGGCTCAGCCAAACAAAATCTACTTCCCATATTATGGATTGTATCTGACCCCATGCTGGCTCAGCCAATCAAAATCTACTTCCTATATTATGGATTGTATCTGACCCCATGGTCAAAATCAGAAATTCCGAAGAGAGATACACTTCCTCTAAAAAATAATAAGCCTGCTAAACTATTATTTAACAGAGAGGTAAAGCGTTATTGAATAAGGATTTTGATATGAATATCCAAGGAATTGGTTGGAAGTGAGAATTATGAAGATACGGAGGATAAATAACGATTAGGTCAAGTCGCTTTTTGGATCATTCAAACAACACTTTTATGTGTCCTTAGGGATAAAGAGTTGTGAGTTCAAGACCTGGCCACTGCAGAGGGAAGAAAAACTTGGAGAGTTGAGTTAACAAGGGGAAATAACTGAAACTGGGGCATGGTACATAAAATTAGAACAACCTTAACTCCGTGAAATAAATAAGGGGTTTAGTTCAAAATTCCAACCTATATAACTTGAAGAAGGCTATAAAGACGACAACAACAGTCCGAACGATGGAAATAGTATAAATTGTAGCGCTGTGTCTGAAGATTATTTCTTTTCTTCGCTTTTTACACATTTTACACCTCTACCCCCCCACACACACACCCCATGTATTTCACTTTTTGTCTTTTCTTATGCTCATACAGCACCACACAGTAGAGTAAAAACTTTTTCCAGAAGACCAAGGGACGTGAATAAAGGGTAAGGTTGATCATTGTGACTGACATAGGTTTCACTCAAGTGCGTCTCATTGTAAACGGATCAACTACAAATGAGTGTGTTCCTTCCTGATTTGTTGGTAAGTTACGTCAAGGCCGCGCAACCGGTTTTAAAGTTTTTTGTTTTGTTTTTTCCAAAATGGCTGGATACATTGTAGACATACTTTGTAATTTATTGGCTCCAAAACCTATTTGTTGCGATCTCGCGTCAAACATTAAATACTTTCAGTAAAAGAAAAAGAAAAAACAAAATTTAAGCAAAAACCAGTCAGCCATAAACAATAATCCATTTACGGCGGCCGTTGGCGCGGGAAAAATATGCAAATGAGTTTTTCTCTTTAAATTACGTAGATATATATGTGTTTGTGTGTGTGTGTGAGAAAGAGAGGGAGAGATGGTTAAGTCCCCATGCCAATTCCCCGGGCTCTCTTCTGCAGCCACCTGTTTCCAACGAGATTGAGACATTTACCATAAGTGATCACACAAATTATTCGTCTTTAGGGCGTGGCTTCAAACATGGGATAAAAGAAAATTCTGATTTGACTTTCGTTTTAATGCAATGACCACAATGAATTACACAGGTCTACAACTCTTTTTTTTTTTTTTTTTTTTTTGTAATGGAGTCTTAGCTAATTTTAAACAACTTTGGGTTCCTGAATCCAAAAATAAAGTCCATTTTCCACCATTAGCTTCAGTTTTCCTGCTGCAGAATACGATAGCTTGTGTCAATATGGCCATGATTGTGTTAAGTAGTAGGAAATTCAGTCGTCCAGGTTTTTTTTTATATTAAAAACCCGAACGTCCGAATTTCAAACAATAATAAAATAAAAATAGACGAAATATTTTTATTTACAAACATCTATCTATATCTATAATTCTCAAAATGTGTGTGTGTGTGTGTGTGTGGGCGGTGTTCTTTATACGTTTCCACAGTTTTCATCCGATTTTGATGAATTTTTTTTCTTTGATAGATAACTCTTCAGTGCCGGTTTTGAGTCCAAACTGGCTGGAAAAAATTACAACCTTGAAGGTGAAAAATCGAAAAAACTGATTTTTTACATTTTACGCAAAAATCAAAGGCAAAATTAAATGTCTGTAAAAAAACAGCGTACAATCAATTTAGAGAGTTGAAATCCAACGCAAATGATTATTAGAATTATAAAAAAAATTATATTAGAAATAAAAATTATCGTATATTATTATTATGACAGTTCAGGGAAGAGGTTCCTTCCTTGCAAGATTGAGAACGCAAAAAAGGCCCTTTTCAACAATTGTTAACCTCCCCATTTGGGGGGTGTGCCTCAGTTGCACCCAATTGTTGTTACTAATATTGATTTTCGAGTGGGCCAATTTTAAACTTAAACTGCTCCAATTAAACGACAAAAATTCCCAGTAAATGAAACACCCGGTCGAAGACGTGTTATACCTCTAGTATTTAATTTACATGAATTCAAATCAGTGGAAAAGGAGTCAAAATAATCTTTAATTGAGTTTAGAAAAGATTTTTAAATAGTTGGTTCACAGAAAAATGACTTTTATCGTTATTTTTTTTTCGTCCCAAGCAACGCAATAAAGCCACTAAGACGCAAAGGGTGACTGAGTGTTAGAGAATATGAGAAAAAAAATATTAAGGAGAGAAAATATGCCGTAAAACAAATCAAACGAAACCATCACGGCCTTGCATCAATGTCGGAAAGTCATTAGAGTGGCATTCTGTTTCAGAACAATAAAAGAACAAGATTTAAGAAGGCAGTGGATAACGATTGGCATTGACATAGCTGGTCAATGTAAGGGGTTATTGGGTGACCAACCCATCTTGCGCCATGTCCAGAACAGTAGATCACTCGCGTTTTGTTCGACAGTGTCCTACAAAGCTCATCTGCGTTCGCGTAAGATTGTAGAAATATCAGGGATGAGTTCATAGAGCTGTGATTTAGTTGGATGTCGTCTCCAAAAGATGTTAAGTATATCTCTCAGCATTCGAGTGTAGGTTCCATCAAGTTTAGATTCAAAGGTTTTATTTAATGTCCAGACAGTGGCACCATACACTTACCACTGTCTCTACAGTGGCTCGAAAGAATCTCCGCTTGAGGTTGTCTGATTTCCAGATTACATCCATTTTATTCAAGGTGGTCCAGGCTATGCTAAATTTTCACATCCTTTTCAATAGAATTTGCCTCGCTACCAACACATGGAAATGATTCAAAAGTTTTATTGATTCACCTGAGACAATTTCTATGAATTCAGTTTTAGAGGTATTGACGTAGACAATGAAAAAAATATCCGCGTTTTAAAACTAATTCAAAAACACGATTGGTTTCTCTTTAAAAATTTTTTCGTGAAATTGGGTTATTGCTTCGTGCAGTGAAAAAACAAATAGTCAATTATAGGGGGTCTGTAAAGTTGAAACTCTTTTCCTAATATTAATCTTAAAAAAAAAAAACGTTTTTCTATACTCTGTGTCTTTGAGAAGGAATGGTTACGTCTTAATTTTTCGATTCTCTTCTCATCGACTTTTGTTCGATCGAAGAAATTGAAGAATTATTTGAAAAATCTGCTAAAATGTCCATCACGTTTATAATTCCGAATCTTTGTGTTGTGACACCCACACCGGGGGTCCGTGTTTAATGTACAGGAGATATTCACCTTGTATAATGCCTTGGTCTTTTTGTCAACCGATGCTGGTTGAAATATAAAGGAAAACTAAATGTAGTACTACTGCTCAGTCTTCACGTTCCAGTCTCCGCGTCCTTGAGGGTGATGAATTATTTTCCACTCTTCAATTCCTTTCTCGCAGACAAAACAACGCGAGCCTCTCACTGCTCTATCGCTATTTCCATGGAATGTCTTCAGACGAACTACATACCTTAGTTCCACTAGTTCTAACCTTCACAACTAAAGACACTCCATGCCACGCCCATTGTAGAGCCGTCCTGGGTATGACGATAAACTACATCCGCGTCCTGGGGAAGACGATAAACTACGTCCAACAACAAGGCCTCTGATCAGGATGTTTTGAGGAGCTTGGAACCACCTCTTAATTGCTGGGGTTCCCAGGTCCACCCTGACTTAGCTTGATAGCACCTGTTATGGTCCCAGCTGTGGGAAAATAATTAACCCCCAAACTGGGGTCAAAACACAATGAAAATGTAAAAATAGGTATAATACCAAAGATACTTTGTTAAAAAATATTACTAGCTATACATACACATAAATATTACCAGCAATCAAAATGGTCGGCATTAAATAACCCACTGTGGTTGATATGCCGTAAAACAAACCAAACCAAACCACTGCAGTGAACCACCCGCATTCCCCTCCTATTCTACTTACATCTCACCTATTGGTGAGATGTAAGTTCCACTCAAGAAGTTTCTTCGCCGAACCGCTGCTTTGTGCAATCGACTCCCAAGATGATGCTTCACAACAATCTTAACCCGTTCGAGTCTATCTTCACCACATACACTCATAACTGCGCCTTTTAATCTGTAACCCTTTATTATGAGTGGCTCTTGAGTGACTCAGGGTGAATATTATTGTAAGAATAACTATAAGAGATCGATAGACAACCGGTATTCTCTTTCTACATTTATTCATTTTTATGTGCCATGCGTGATACACGCTTAGGCGATCATGTATCTTTCGATACATGACTGACGAGGCAGATTTTTTCAAGGAGTAGGTTGGCATTTCATTTTGCGGTAGGCCAGTTGCCATCCAAGGCTATAGAACCCGGTCTGTCCTGCTAGTCATACCTTTCCCAAAGGTATTAGCACGTAAGTGAATGTAATGGATTCGACTGGAATTCGATTAAAGAAATTTAAGAATTATTTGAAAAATCTGTTAAAGCCCTCAATCCGAGCCGCTATCCATTACTCCACTACATTACGGATCTTTATTCAATTGAATACAGCAAGGGTTTTCAAACTGTGGTCCGCGGACCACAGGAGGTCCGCAAGGACAAGATAGGGGTTCCGTGGACAGCAAAGATTTTTTTAATGGGTGACGTGCAACTTATAATGAACTGGAAGAACTGGCGGAAATTTCAGGCGACAGAACTTTAAAAATCAGTTTTATGCAGCGACAACTTTCGAAATTCTGGCTCACTCTAGCCTCCGAGTATCCATTGTTATCTCGAAAGGCAGTTAAGATTTTGTTACCGTTTGCAACAACATATTCATACGAAGCAGGATTTTCGATACTAACCAATCTGAAAAACAAATACAGATCCAGACTTGCTCCAGAAAGTGACTTACATGTATGTTTATCAGTAATAACTCCAAGAATTGTGCAAAGCCAAGCAAGCATATCCTTTTCACTAAGTGTCTATTAAAAAATCCTGTGTGTGTAATTGCCAATAAAACTAGTTGTTAAATACTATTACTGTTTTCATTTACATGTAAAATTAATATTTTAATATAAGAAAATTTAATTTTGTTACATTTTGCCACAACATGCAGCATTAATTCATTTGAACACTTCTGTCTAAAGTAAGCTTTAAACCAGCTTTTATTGCATTAATGCAAAATTATATGTTATATTCAGCAAATATTTATGTATACATTTCATAAGCGTTTATAAGGGGGTCCCTAAGTTAAAGCCTGAAATATAAAGTTTGAAAACCCCTGGAATATAGTACGCGTGTTTCAGTTATATTCTAGAAGTAACAGGCAAGTGACTGGCGAAGAATTAATAGAATTTTAATTATCTTTATTTTCAGAAGTCTTAATGGAGGGAGCCGTTCTCTTACTTTTTGGCTATGTCGTTGGACGGTAGCTTTAATTCGGTCGAAGGTGAATTCGCAATGCCGAGTTACATTTGTCTTCCAAGGCAGATCAGGTGGCGACTTATTTTAGCTGCGAAGAGATCCGGATTATATTGAGAATTCAGACAAAGGCAATTAATCATTGAACTCCCGGGAAATTACATGCAGCCTCCGACGATTGATGTTCTCTGTGTGTTATATTATTAATACTTATCTTTACCTAGAGACTCTAATATTCAAAATCTTACCTCTTTTCTTAGCGCTTGACATGTCGTTATTTTCCTATGGGACCACTTCGGGTCAATAAATTAATTTCTCCAAGAAAAATATTAATATCTAGCTCTGGATGGAAGGTCAATTCTGAGTCGTTATTATTTTTCCCTCACAATACTTAATATTTTTTTTTTTTTTGCCAGGCATATTTTTTGTCCCCGCCTCCATATTCCGATTCAAAGATCATATTTATTTCTCTCTCTCTTTCTCCCCTTTTCTCTGTCTCTTTCACTCTCCTCGCCCCTCTCTCTTTCTGTTCCTCTCCTCCCCACTCCCTGTCTCTTTCGTTTCCTCTCTCTTTTACTCTTTCTTCCCCCCTCTCTCTTTGTCTTTTCTATTCTCTACTTTTTTTTCTCTCTGCGGGCCGTTTCTCTGATGCAAACTATGGGGTGATGGGGTGAAGAAATTGTCCAACACTATGAGGCCAAGTCACAGGTGTGGGAAAAAGGCCGCCTTGAAAGGTTAACACCCATAACCCATAATTTAACTAATTAATATTTTTAGTATCTTAACTACAAGTGGTTATAATTGATTAACATGTAAAATCTAACAGACGTCTTTTTTCCACAGTGAAGCTGGATTTTCTTCAAAACTTTGTGAGATTGCCCCAACATTTCTAACAGGGGATTTCCGCTAAAGCCCGCTAGGTGGCGTTATATAAAGCATCATAAAAAATTAGGGAGTAGGCAGTTCTCGTTACACTGCTCATGCCTAGAGATATCCCGTCCATGCTAGTAAATTAAATAAAGGGTTAAGTTCAGAATTCCCTGTAAGTTACCCGGATCGATATAAACCTGATGAAGGCCGGGGACACAACGGCTGAAACGTTA
The DNA here is from genome assembly GCA_963932145.1 of Acanthosepion lycidas. Lineage (NCBI taxonomy): Eukaryota > Metazoa > Mollusca > Cephalopoda > Sepiida > Sepiidae > Acanthosepion > Acanthosepion lycidas. Next base: position 46,483,544 of record OZ010612.1, read on the forward strand.
TGATACGATAAGGGCAATAGTCCCAATGTAAATAGTGTAAATAATAACGTCTTTGTAGCTTGCAAAACCCAATAATTCAGGTTGTTTGTTAAATAATAATAATAATAATAATAATTGTTCTCACGAGTACAACCGACACCTTACGAAGGGCTTTATGTATGTAAAATATGTGTGTGTGTGCAGTGGCGTAGCTAAGGGGGGCGGACCGCTCCGGGTGCCAGCACAGGAGGGGTGACACAATGTCACCCCCAACAAAATTTTTCAACCAGGCTAAGGTGCCAAAATTAGTCTGAAAACAGTGGTGGAGACACAGGGTTTCGCAGGCGGGCATATGACCCCCCAGAAATAATTTATGACCCCCCAGTTTTGTCCCCCCGTCAGAAATTTCTAATAAATTGTCGGGAAATTTGTGAGTAGGAAAAATAGCAATGTTTTCAGCTTTCATGCGTTTCAGTTGCTACAATCTTGGTTACTAACAAGAGACATTGTTGTAACATTTTATCAGATGATATGGTGTTTTAACTCTGCATCATTAACGACAAAGCGAAATACGAAGCCAAAAGTGCAACAATTTCAGTCTTGCCTGTGTATCAATTCGCTGAGATACAATTTTCCATTGAGTGAGCGATATACTTTGAATATATATACTAGTGTTGGGACGATTAATCGGAATCAGAATCGAGAATCGGAAAAATCGGAACTTTTGGGGGTATCGGAAACGGTATCGGAATCGGAAAAATTTGTGCCTATTTTCCGATTCCAAAAACGATTCTTTTAAATTTTTAACTTAATTTTCCATTATTGGTACTAATGATAAATATTTATTGTTTTTAAATTATCACTAAAACTAAAATCATAATAACATCAAAATACGATGTAAATTTATTTTACTTGTATAAAGAAAAACAGAAAAAAACAAAAAACTTTGCATAAATTCTCTAGGTAACCTTTAAAAGAATGCAGTTGATTTACAATGTTCCGAAAAATGCTTTAAATAGAACATTTTTGTCAAGAAAAATACTTTTCATCATTGATAATTAAATGGTACCCAGAAAACGATGCAACGGAAAATTGGACACCGGAAAATTAGCAACAGAAAATTACGTCAACCATGAGCCAGTCGAGACTGTCGGATCTGGCTGTGCTGTCCATTGAAAACGAGCTTACAAGACAAACAGATTTTGACGATGTCATTGACCAGTTTGCCACAATGAAAACAAGAAAACATTCATTCTAAGACCATAGTATCGAATGTCATTCTTTTGTGTATTGCCGTGTTTTGTATTTAGTTGTTCTGAAAGTGAACAGTTGCATTTTTAAAATCTTTCGTTTTGAACTGATTATTTTATTTTTGTGGTATTGGATTTTGTCTTGGATAAGCAGTAACGTACCGGCCAGTAGAGTAAAGTAGAGCATGTATGAAAATTTAGCTACAGCTAACCATTTAGCATCCATAGGGTGAATCGGGGTCATTGGGGTGACATTTGAGCGGGCCGCCCCGGATGACGTTTTACTCTAGCTACGCCACTGTGTGTGTGTGTGTGTGTTTAGTTGGTCAGTGGAAAATGCCATAACGCCATTTCTAGCCTTACGTCTCTGGGCGGGACCTGGAAAGAAATGTGTACACACCAGAAAAAAAAAAAAAAAAATAATAATAATAATGTTTATCAAAAAAACAACAATAATAATAATAATAATGTTTATCAAAAAAAAAAAAAAAATAATAATAATAATGTTTATCAAAAATATATATATATATATAATAATAATAATAATAATGTAGGTACCACCACAGAAAGCGCGATACCTAAGATTTAAAATTTTTTTTTTTTAAATGGAAAAGCTTTCTTGGAGCTTTTATTTTAGTTTTAATTTCCTGCTAATAGATTAAGTTTAATATTTCCAATATGCAAAATAATTTTCTCTATTTCAAAAACTTATTTAAATTGACTGATGAGGAATTTTTTTTTTTTTTTTTTGCTAAAAATAGCTGATTGGCGCCCCTTTTTTAGTCGTCTCTCATCGCAATATAATTCTTTTTATTAAAAAAATCTTCCAAAAATAAAATATACTTTCCAGAAACTCTATTTAAGGAATTACTATCCCTGATTCAAAGTGTCATTAATCTGAATGAAACAACTATTATTTACTTTAAGTTTAAAATCCATTTTCTAACCCAACAGTAGCTGTTTATTAGGTACTGGCGGGTTTGACATCTTGATGACAGATATTTAGATAAAGTTGTTCTATGGCAGATTTAGGCGCTAAAAAAGTCATTTGAATTAACGTGGGCGCCTTTTATATATAATTTTTAAGTACTCAATGATCTTAAAAATTTAAGAAAATATTCTCCGTAAGCGTAATCTAATGTTTTATTGAATTTTAGATACTTTCTGGCTTTAAATATACTAAAGTTATCGCTCTTATTTTCTGATAATGTCGTGTATGGTCAACCGTATCTACAAAAATCGGCACATTTATATACATACAAAAAATTCAAAATTCCTTTAAAATTATTGGTGTTTGACGATTTGTACTAAACCTTTCCATTTATGATTAGTAAATATAGTTTTTGCTTAATAATAGTAATATCTAAAAGGGAGAAATTAATACAGAATTTTAGAAGATTTAAAACTTAATAAATTATTCTGTAGGGACACAGAAGGCAATTATGTCTTTGGTGGAGATAAGTCAAATAGGGCACGTGACGTCCACTTAGTGACGTCACTTCATATAGTGATGAAAGTGGTCAGTCATTCAGTCAGTAAGCTTCAATTCCATTGTGCCGTTTCTCTTTGAGAATATATCTTTCCCAAATATAGAAATCTCCGGCTCGCAATCCTTAATTTGGGAAAACCCAAGACTTGCCGTTTCGCCTTCGTGGAATATGTCCATGGAATCCGGCCCGTTTGAATCTGGAGAAACACAAAAGAATCTCCATATTGTATGTAAGCCCCTACTTTTTTTTGTTTCTCCTCAGACACTTCTTGCTCTGTAGATAGATGATATATTGCTCTCCGCGTGGGACACGTGTATATATATATATATATATATATATATATATATATATATATATATATATACACACGTTTCATTAAATAGACAAGTGTTGTCTATTTTATGTAAATTTTTTTCGTAACGTCTGATAAGTTTAACATTATCGTTGAACGAAGAAAAAAATTCACAATATTGATCCATATTTTTTTTCAATACAATCTAAACTTTCGGCTTACATTAGCCATTATCAAAGATGTCAATTACAACATATTAAGCAATATACGAACACGACAGTGATGATAGTCTGTCATTGTTTACATAGATAATTTCTAAGCAACGATAAACACGTGCATATAAGACGCTAGAAGCGAAAATCGCACCGCATCTCATGACGTCACACATGACCACACGAGAGGGAATTGGAGAAGTATGAAGTATGGAAAGCCGTTGGTATATAAACCAATGGCTTCTGCTACCAATTATAAACATTTAAGGATATTTGTAGAAATGCCATAATTGATTTTGTTTAGGTTGGGTTTCACCTGTTTGATGTATAATGCTACAAGGATTTTTAGTTTTTGTCTATTGTTTTCATGTCGAAGTATAATTGTGTTTTCGACAAGTATTTTACGGAATTGTGTGTGCGGGCAGGCATGTTGTTTTAAATGCCTAATATAATATATATATATATATATATATATATATATATATATATATATATATATATATATATTATAAGTTAATAGACTTAAAATATGGTTTTTCGCTACACAGTTCCAACCATGTTTCAAAAATGGAAGCTAAAAGCCCCAAATTTAATTTTGTACTTAAATTAAAGACATTAGTTCCATTTCATCCTCAAGCGAATTTTGGGGTAACTTTAAAAATTACTGGGTTTTAAATACACAGCTAAAACAAAATTCATGTTTCCAAGGTTACAGATAAATCTATTTTGCTAGACTAGGGGTGTCAGGGTGTTCAATATGTCTATATTTTAATGTATCAGTTATTGTTACGTTTTGGTAGTGGGTAGGGATGTATTTTTCAATGAAATCTAACATTCGTTAAAAGCGTGTCGTCTGGATTTTTTTTTTTTTTTTTTTTTGTTAACGGCTAAAATTCTTACGGTATTTTTTTCGTTCGTATATTTAAAGATTTTTGGGAGGTGTCTACGTCAGAATACTTAGTTTTTAACTACGATTTGAAATATTTTTACTTTTAATTTTTTATTTCTTTCAAGAACAATTAAATGTAATTAGAATCCCTTACAGTTTGTAGAATTATTATCACATCAAGTATATTACTATTTTTTTTAAATTTTATATTTGAATATTATTTAAGTCAAATTTCCATTTCTCTGATTTAGTAAACTTTATTTATTTATTTAATTACAATTTAAAAGAAGTTTAGGTTAGAATACATTTTATTTTTTTTAATGAACTACAATTTTAATTACAACTTTAAAATATTTTCATTATTAGTTTTAATTTCATTTAATAGAAGTGAATGTAAAGAATTAGAATTACTTACAGTAAGTAAAATTATTTTACAATTATATTACGATTTTAATTTTTTTTTTTTTTTTTTAAATAGCTAATTCATTTCTCTGATTTAGTAAACTTTAGTTATTTATTTAATTACAATTTAAGAGAAGTTTAGGTTAGAATTCATTTTAATTTTAATTAACTACAATTTTAATTACAACTTTAAAATATTTTCATTATTAGTTTTTTAGACTATATTTTATTTAATTGAAGTAAATGTATTAGGCCGGGGCAGAAAACAATGACGCAATAACGCCGCTCTTTGACGTTAAAAAATGTCAAAAAACGACATCACTGCGCCACTATTTCTGTACCAACCCAATATATTTGAATTACTTACAATAAAGTAAAATTATTTTTCTCTATCAAGTATGTTTGTATTACGATTTTTAAAATTTTATATTTAAATATTATTTAAGTAAATTTTTTTTTTTTTTTTTTTTTTATGGCAAAAATAGCTAATTCCTTTCACTGATTTAGTAAACTTAATTTAATTTCAATTCAAAAGAAGTTTAGGTTAGAATTCATTTTAATTAACTACAATTATAAATACAACTTTAAAATATTTTCATTGTTAGTTTTTAATATAGACTAAAAAAATGCCGTAAGAATTTTTAGCCGTTTGACAAAAGAAAATCCAGACGACACGCTTTTTAACGAATGTTAGATTTCATTGAAAAATACATCCCTACCCACTACCAAAACGTAACAATAACTGATACATTAAAATATAGACATATTGAACACACAGACACTCCTAGTCTAGTAAAATAGATTTAACCTTGGAAACATGAATTTTGTTTTAGCTGTGTATTTAAAAACCAGTAATTTTTAAAGTTACTCCAAAATTCGCTTGAGGATGAAATGGAACTAATGTCTTTAATTTAATTACAAAATTAAATTCGGGGCTTTTAGCTTCCATTTTTGAAACATGGTTGGAACTGTGTAGCGAAAAACCATATTTTAAGTCTATTAACTTATAATATTAATGCTCTGTAAATTTACATTGAGCACTATTTTGTAAAAATAAAAATATCTATAAGAACACCGGATTATATATCTTACTGTTCTTTCTTTTTATTAATATATATATATATATATATATATATATATATATATATATATATAGTTTTGCGTATGTCTTCTTAGTGGTATAAAAGTCTCTCTGAGAACAAAACATTCTTATTCCTTTCAACTATTCTGTTCTCTCCGTGATATATTTTTTCTAAAAAAAATGATATCAAGGAGAAATAATATCCATAATGGGGTTGCGTAAATGGGAGAATGAAACTTTCTACCATAGTTCTCCCTGTTATAATTCTAATTAAATTTTTACAAAATGCAAACAATTCTTATAAAAATTCATTATTCATCAAAAAAAATTATCACAAGAAGAGTGTCCTTAATGTATCTTATTTATAAAAACAATTAAAAGCTTTTCTAATTAAATAATATCACAATTTTATTGCATTTTTTTTTATTTTACGATTCAAGGCAGATTTTTGGTAAATGTTCTTTCTGTTTAACAAAAACAAATTGATCATTTAAAGTCTCCAAGGAGCCCTTCTTTTAACTAATATATATATATAAAGAGGATGGAATTTTAATTTCTAAAAATTTCATAAAATTAAAGGTGGGGGAGTAACAGATGTATAATCAAGATTTTTATAAAAAAAAATATTAAAAAAATAATTTCATTCATTTGTGAATAAATCCTGAAAATTTATTTGAAATACGACAATTATTTGATTTTTGCAATAATTTCCAAAACAACGTGTTTTTAACCCAAAAAAGACGCTAAAAATCCCTATACTAATCTTTTGGCCCACCCGGTGACACAAAAAAAAAATGATTTTTATTAAAATTTCGAACATGCTAGAAAGGATTAAAAATTTAACAAAATAATCAAAAAATACTTTGGTCTTTCTTCTTGATAATAACAAACATTTTGAATATAAAACTTTGTTCTTATCAAGTTTTGGAGGTACCTAATAATGCTTATCAAATTTTCATTTCATAAAACATTTGTGTTCAAAAGGACACTTGAATATTAAGAGACTATTTATTAATAGTTTCATTAATATCAAAAAATACTTTCGTGGTGTTTCCGTAAAACTATATATATCACTCCAGATCGTGTCAAAATAGACTTTGTACATTGTTCAGATCTTCACAGCTATGTCCCACCAGGCAACGTACTTTACCGTAAGTACCCTTCAGAAAAATAAGGTGCAGGGTTAACCTGATAGATGACCTGTTGGGCAGTAAGTGAAGACCCATGTGATCAGTATAGCTTCAACTGGAATGCATGCATGGGAAAGAAACGCCCATCCCAGAGAAGAAGAGATCAGCGACATTGCAGACGAGAATCGAAGGTTCATACTTCGGATGAAAGACCACAGAGTAACGTATGCGCTGACTGAGAGTACCTTGAATTTTCACCTATTGCAATGAATGTTGTATTCTCACAGAGAAGGTCCGTGCCTTGAGTGACTAGTGGGACTTAAACTCAAACCTCAAATGGAATTCGTACATACGATCCATTGCTAAAGATTCTGGAAAAAAAGGTCGGTTCATCCAGTAACTACCTGACTCCTCCTGCTATCTTCCTATCTTTACAAAAGCCAGTTCAGGCCTAAAATGGAGTCCTAAAGCTATATAAGGGCAGGGGCTGCCCAGTCTTAACTTAAGTCTCAATAGAGTTCAGAAGCGTCTTCACGTCCTTGTGGGTGACATTTTTTCCTGTCCTTTCTCACAGATGAAACATCGCTCTATCGCCATTTCCATGGAAAGTGTTCAAACGAACTACATTCCTTAGTTCTAAACTTCATAGCTAAGACCTACCATGCCACATCCAGTGTAGCGAACCACTCCCATTCCCATCGTATTCCTGTGGTAAGATGTAGGTTCCAATCGGGAAGCTTATTTTCGCGAACCGTTGCTCTGTGGAACCGACTCTCAAGAGGTTACTTCCCTGATCACTATAATCTTAAACTTGTTCAAGTCTAGAGTTTAACCGCTACCTTCGACACATATCCCTATAAATTTTGCCTCTTACTCGGTAACCCTCCACCTCGAGTGGCTCTCGGGCCTTGTAAAGAGTGAACATTATTGTAAGGAACATTGCCAAAGCACTGGATGGAAATAAAATATATGATTAAACATGAAAGAGTTAGCTTTAATGCCTGTTGGGTTTCAAACCTGATATGTCCCGGAAAGGGATATATTTGATCGAAGTAGCTAAGTGGTTTAGGCTACTGTAACCGAGTAGAACAATCTAGCAGGTAGTAATAATGGAACTGGTACTCGTCATAGTCGCAGTCAATAGGTGTAGGCAATAGGAGTGGACCAATAGCGTAGTCCAATGGGCGTTGTCAATAGGTGTCCTCCTGTACCTCTACATCAGCCTGTATTTATGGGTGTATCCATATTCATTACATCAAAACCTCAAGTGGAATATATTTGTGTAATGAAAATTCGGAGTCTAATTCGGCTTAATGTGCCTTTATTGAACGTAACTGGAGAATCTTGTCGTTTTGGCTAAGACGGTGTGACCTATTTATACAAATCATAAGGGGAGGTAATCGGGTTGCTTACCACAATTAGTCTCATGGCTAAAAATTCTGGAAGAATGGTTAGTTTCTTATACCATTCCAAGAACTCTACAATTGCCTATGTTAACTACTAAATCGAACCCTTTTCTAGAGCACTTGGCAGGTTTGCTTAGTCCAACAGACCCCGACAAAGACAGGAGTAAATAGTGGTGTCATTCACATAATACCCAGTTAGGAATTGATGATATCGGGAAGATCATTGCCAATTCCACACGACCTTCTTTGCACAATTTGTTAGGAATGATTGGATTCAACCAAATATGACAGTAACTGATGATGTAATGGAATAAAATAAAATGTAATGTTAAATACAAGAGATTAGACCTCGGCTTATCATTATTTTCCGTAACATATAAGAGTACAAAAAATTTATAGTCTGTTAAAATGTCCGTAATAATCTGAAAAAGCTCATTTGAAAAAGTATTGAAAAGAAACAAGCATAGCAAATGAAAAACTCCGAGAACACTCATTTCCAAAATGGATTTTTGCTTTTATTTGAAATAAGAGAAGAAAAGGAGGAATTATGATTCAATATTTTCATTTTTTTTTTCTCTTTTTGGTTCATGATTTGATATGGCAGAAAAAAACATCACGCACACATTTTGCTGACTGTAGAAGCATCAAAAGTTTGAGTTGGGAAAGGTCAGGTGGAACGAGGTTAAAAGGGTGTTGACGTGGACATATTGCGGAAGAGTTTTTGATTGGATGAAGTTATCTATTGGGGGTCATTTGGATTTTACAAATACAAAACTGGTACCTTAGAAAGTTTCTCAGCTGAAAATCAATGTTTTCTTTTCAAGAATGATTTTGATGTAATTCCAAACCAAAATTAAAATCTTGAACCTTGTCGTCAGCTGTCCTCGACTTACGTTTCTCAGTGCCATATGTGAGCTGCTTATTGAAACAGTTTATTAAAGAGTTTCAAGACATTGGAAACTTCATTGGATATGACTTAAATAGACTAAAGTCCATATAACTATGTAAGAAATCGGGGATTAATTCTATACTGTATTGATATTATAAACTGGACCCTCATTTCTAAAATGACAAGAAAATCTATTTTTTTGCATCTGATAAATTATTCCAAATTATTTCCAAAGAATATTTTTTTTTTAAATTTTTTCCATGGACCAACGTACTTAAGTAGTGTCTACTGCTTCTTATCAGAAGTGTTTCCACTAAGCTTTTTTATGTGCCGTGTACATTCAGGACGTGGGAGATCATGTCTCTCTACGACTTTCTTTCCTTTGTACCTCTCAGTAAAGATTGTCTTTTTTTCTATCTCTACTAATCTCTGTCCTGCCAAACAATTACACAAGCTCGTTAGATAGCTTATTTACTGCTTTCCTCTCTCGGTCTTACCTTCAATATACCCTGTGTGTGTCAAATTTTCTAAGCCCTCTTTCTTCATAATGTGTTCTAGAAGTTTCAACTATCTCTCCCTAAGTGTCCTTTTTGTTTCCATTTTCTCTAAAACTTCATTGTTGCTCACATATTCAGTTCATGGTATTCTCATCATCCTACTGTAGAACCACGTTTCTGTTGCCTCAAGTTTTTTTTTTTTTCATTTGTGAGGAGATTGTCATATAAAAGGAACAATATTACATAACAGTTTAGTATTGTTTTATTTGTTACTAACAAGGTTTTCCTATTTCTTAATACCATGTTTAGCTTTTAGAAAGCTTCTTTCACTATCCTATTGCACCTTCAGATTTCAGTGCTGTACTTTGCGTCCTCTGTTGAAGCACTTCCCAGATATTTAAATTGATGTACTTGCTTGATTTTGATATCTCCAATTGGGCTGAACTTTTTTGCCAACAACTTTGCATTCTATCCTCTTGCAATTGATGTTCAGTCACTTTCCTTCACTATCTCCTGTCGGAGTTCTTGTAGCTTCCATCTTGTGTCTGCTTATCAACACTGTCATCTGCATATCTTATGTTGTTAAGATTATCGCTGCCAATAATAAATCCTGGTAGGACATCTAATTCCGAAAAAAAACTCGAACTCAGCAATTCAGTGAAAACGTATTATTAACAAAAAGAACGAATACAGAAGTGTTGCACGTCTGTCGACGGCTAAGTAGAGTAGTCAACTCATCTTCTGTCTACATCCTCTTGCAAGGCATAATATCGTCATAAGACTATTTTGTCCATGAAGGTACGTCCCCATAACGCTATAGAAGTTGAATATTGTATATACTCATGTATAAGCTAACTTCATATATAGTGTAACTCCTGAATTCTTTGCATGAATTTTAACCCCTTCAAAAGAATTATCTGTATATATTTCAACCAGACACTGAAAATTCATGATTTTTAACCTATTCAAAAAATATGGCCTCTATATCATATGACCAGCTATTTTTTTAGCATAAAAACGTGATCATAAAAAAACTTGCACTATAATCAAGTATAAGGAAAAGTAAAAAATGATCCACACTCTTGTTTAAAGATATGTTATGCCAAAAGTGTAGGTAATTTTTTGCTTAGCTTTGTATATATGCTATGTTTGGTAAGAAGACACATCCTTGTTTTGCACTCCTTTTTATTTTTGTCTATTTATTAGACTCATTTTTTATCCAGAGGCGGTTTGCTGCCAGTATAGATTCTGGATAATTCTAATATCCTTTCCACAGTTACCTTACTTGATAAAAAAAGTTTTAAAGTTTCATTTCATTTCAAATGAAAAATGCTTTTAAGTATCACATAGCTAGCTCCCTGTATGCTCTTAACTAGAAACTGAATTAACAGAATAAAAAAAAAAATGCTTTTGCATACACCTAATAATATATATATATATATATATATATATATATATATAGTTAAACCTAGAGAGCCAGACAAACCTACCAAGGTTTCACCTAAGTGAATCATCAGTTTTAACTAGGTCTGCTCTACTCATTGTATTGAGCACTTTATTTACTTATTTTGGTTACTCGCATTGGGGTTTTTTTCTTTGGGCCTTGGACTCATATGCTGGATGATTATTTTCAGTTAACGTATATGTTCTTGGTTCTTTCTTTTTTTATACCTTTTTTTTTTCCCTTTGGCTTGTTTATTTGCAAAACAACACACTGAAGGTTTTCTGAGAAATATATATATATATATATATATATATATATATATATATATATATATATATATATATATATATATTCATTTCTGTAGTTTAGTGCTAGCAGCAAGCAGAAATATTTCTCCTCCCGATGATGGCCATTTCAGACGAAACTAGTCGAGGAATCTAAATGGAATAATAATAAAAAAAACGAAAGAATATTAATCTACAACCCAGTGTGTCTGAAGATTTTAATTTTTTAATTTTTTCTTATTGTTCAAAATATATATATATATATATATATATATATATATATATATTTACTCATACACATAGCCACATGATTGGAGAAAGACAGTGTTGCACAAATTATATTACTGGTAAGGGCTTGTCTGCCTTGAAGATATTAGCATTCAAGAAGTTGGCTTCTATTTCAGTCTGAAAATTGGCATAAGTAAGAAATATGAAACTACTTTGGCCACCAAACCTTAAATAGAAGAAAGGAGATGTTTGTTTATTTTTTGTGCAGGAAATACAGTTTTGAACAAAAGATATTTATATTTAATCCCACTTGCCATTGGAATAAGATTTTATTTCTGATGAACAGAAAGTAAAAAACCTAATGTTGAATGGAAGCCTGAAGATTATATTTCTAAAATTGGAAGCAACAGGGTTCTATGTGGTTTGGAAGTGTTGGTGCTCATCAAAGAAAAATCTCCAAAAAAGGGATTCTCAGGAAAGGATAAGAAATGTTTTACAAATTTATTTAGTTGAGATTTTCATTTGTTGGCCAGTTTTGTGTTGGACATGAATTGGGTGTGGGGAAGGGCAATATTTCCATCAATATTTTTTTTTGTTTTTTTCTTTGTTTTGTATTTTTTTAATTGATTTTATTTTTTATACTTTTAATTTTTTTTTTCCTCTTAGAAAATCTTTGGAAAAATTTTAAATAAAAAAAAATTGAAATTATTTTTTTTCTTTCCTGTAAAACTTTTCCAAAGCAGAAAAAAAAAGTTAAAAAATTTGTCAAAACATGTAGATATATATTTATCAAAAATTATACGACAACATTTTTTTTTTATTTCTTCTTCCTTTCTTTTTTAACTAGTTTTAGTGAAATTTTTCTTTGTTTTTTTGCTTTTATTTCTTGCTTTGTTTTGTTTTTTTAAATTATACTCTAGAAATTAATTTTTGTGTATAAATAACACAGGACAGCCATAAAATGCACACACTTTTTTGTACACAAATTACATATATATATATATATATATATATATATATATATATATATATATATAAATTTATACTGAAACATTTTTATTTTTTATTCAAATTTTGCATTGTGTATAGTATTTGCCTTGACAGCATTTTCCCCTCATTTTCTTGGTTTCTCACCAAAATGCAGCAAATGGAATAGAAATATTGGTCAATGTCCATACATTTTCAGGTCACAAACGATACCAAATTCTAATTCATATTCTGTAAACTATTCACAGACTCTCTGAAATTCCCCCCCTTCTCAACCAGCTGAATTTTTTTTAAACAGGAACCATTCTAATGGCATTTAATCTGAGTGATGTTAACCATGAGCGACTTCTTATTTTTACCCGCTGAAGAAGGTTGGAGAATTGGTCAGCTAACAATAGTGACAAAGCAAAGTATGAGACTGTTAATCCAAACATCTATTAGGTTGGTGCAAAAATAATGATGTAATAATGTCGTTTTTTGACGTTAAAAAATACGTCAAAAACGACATTATTATGTCATTATTTTTGCACTAATCTAAGAATAATTAAAAAAAAAAAAAAAACAGTTTTAATGATCTGAACTTTTCCTTATCAAGTTGTTTTGTCTTGACAATATATTTGAAAAAAAACTTTTTTTTTGCTGTTTATTATAAAAATTAAAACCTGGATAAAATTTTATTTAGATAATTGTTTTCATTCATATATTTAAAAAAAGTTTGTCCTATTTTCATTAGATATTTTGCTTTGAATAATTAGTCCTTTTGTTGCTGTTAAATCCTAAATTCTAAAGTAAAACTAAAGCAAAATAAAAAGCTTTATTTATTTTTGCAAATATTGTTTTTTGTCCAGCTCAAATAAATCATGGCTTTTAAAGACTTCCATATTTCACCATTCAATTCGACATTGCTTTTTGTAACAAAATAGCATAAGAGAATGGTAGTAATAATAATAATAAAAAGTGAGATACTGCAGTGATATTGAAGTAAATATGTCCTCATTTACATGTGAGCAAATAGACTTTTACATATTGTCTTTCTGTTAATTAAGAAGGAGCTCACAAGTAGCAAACTTTCAATCCCACGCTTCATAACAAGTACAAAATGATTTGTGGAATAAATGCTTTTTATCAAATCCTAATTAAACAAATGATGAATTTTAAATTTTCAGATCATGACAAGCCATAGACTATCAGATCATAAGAAAACTAAATTATCAAATCATAACAAACCCTAGATTATCAGATTATTATCACATCATGAAGAACTGTAGATTAAAATATCATGAAAAACCATAGATTATCACATGAAAAAACCCTAGATTACCAGATCATGACAAACGCTAGATTAATCACATCATGAAAAACTGACGATTATCAGTTCATGGCAAATTCTAGGTTATCAGATGATGACAGACCCTAAATTATCAGATTGTGACAAACAATAGGTAATGACAAACCTTAGATTATCAGATCATGACAAACCTTAGATTATCACAAACTCTAGATTATCAGATGATGACAAACCCTAAATTATCAAATCATATTAAAACTAAAGAGGTTCTTTTCATAATTAATCTATTACCTGTTAAGTCCACCATGAAAAGCAAGGTGTTATACAATTGTCTAAAGCTAAATTTGGTCTCTTCAGAATCTGCTTAGATGGTATGGTAATTGGCAAAAGAAAGAGAGGTAGACAACCAAATTAATAGCATGCAAATATGCATGAATTGTCCAGTCTTAAAGTAACACTATTAAATATGGACACTCAGGGAAAAGCTCTTTGGAAATAACTATTTTATGCTAGTAAGCAATCTGATATAGGTACAGATACCAATTTAAGAATAAAAATTAGAAAAATAATGAGAATATTTCTCAGAATTACTTTTATTTAAAAAAAAGGAATGAAATGTTCTTAAAATTTGTCTTCCTTTGACGTCAAATTTATTAGAAAAGCCAGTATTGCACTAATCTAATATAAGAATAATTAAATATTTGTTTTTTTAAATTATACTCTAGAAATTAATTTTTGTGTATAAATAACACAGGACAGCCATAAAATGCACACACTTTTTTGTACAGACATTACATATATATATATATATATATATATATATATATATATATAAATTTATACTGAAACATGAAAGGAAGTGTAAACTTTGCAATATTTCCTGTATTTCATTAGTTCAAGGTTTTTTTTAATAATCTGTATACAAGTTATTTAATTAACATTTTTTCTGTATCATAAAAATAATAAGTATATTATAAATCCTTAATTCCATAGAAAGATAAAAAAAATATTCTTAAGTTAATTTTGGTCCAATAAGCCTTCATATGTATCTATTGTGGAGTTTGGTTTTTCATTCTGAAAACTTGTCAGCATGAATATTAGCTTTTTCTAAACTATTCTAAAATTAACATTGGGACCATTTGCAATGTGGGTACATGTGAACATTGACTTTTTGTTCCAATTGGATTGGTCAGTCAGATTAACCAATCAAATGATTTCCTGCTTCTTGGGTCGGAAGTAAACATACTTGGTGAGCATGGACACAATACATGGCATCTGCTTTTTTTTGGAAGTGAATTCCTCATTTGTGCATGATTCGAAATCATAGGCGACGATATGGTTAACAAGTGTCAGCATGTGCATGAGTTCCATCTCTTCACCATGGTTCTCCAAAATGATGCAAAGAGCTTGGATAAACCAGGAACCATCTTCATTGTTTCTCCAAGAATAATACCCTGAAAAAGAACAAGTACAACAAAGACTTCATAATAGTAATAATATTTTTTTTCTTTTGTGTCAAATTTTAATATATATATATATATATATATATATATATATATATATATATATATATATATATATATATTATTCTAGATTTAGTATGTGATCTTTGTTCCTTCACTGATAGAGAACATGAACGCTTAGCAGAAAAACAACCTGAAATCATTATACAACTTGTCTAGTGTTTCTATGTATTTAGAGAGTCTTGATAAAATACAAACATCTGCAATTTTATTGGTTCTGACCTGGCATCTCAGCTTCAGTCATTTTCCCACCGCCATAGCATAGTTTCCATTAACCTTTTCTATAAATATTTTCATGGTAATTGTTCGGATGAGCCATCCCCTATGGTGCCTAGATCTTATGAATTAGTATGAATTGCAGTACTAGATTGGCAGCTAGGTCTCATCATTTTACAGTTGAAAGGGCTATATGTAACCATAAGTTCTATGCTAACAGTCTCTTCTCTCACACTTTTTGCTTGTGGAACTCTCTTCTGGCCTCTCGCTTTCTAGTTAACTTTGATCTTCAGAAACTTAAATGCAATGTCCCTCCACAACTTCTTGTCTTCTTAACAAAGTTTGTATCTCTTAATTCCTGTTCCACCACCAACTTTCTTCTGTGTGCCGTGTCCCTTCAGGACGTGGGCGACCATGGCTCTTCACAACTTTTTATCATGTGTAGCCCTTAGTAAAGTTTTATCTTTTTCCTATATCACCTAATCCCTGTTCTGCTAATCATTTACACGAAGGTAGGTTATGTATCGTTTTCATCTGACCCTCTTGTCTTCAACAGTGTTTTTCTAAGTGTAGCTTACATGTGGTACAAGGCCGAAAGTATGGAGCACCTAGTGAGGATCAAACTCACTACTCAGTTGAAACTGATCTAGCAAGACAATATTTCTAACCCCTACACCACATCAGGTTGTTCCCCTTTAGACTTCAATATGTCTTGGGAGAGTCAAATTTTCTAAGCCCCCTTTCCCCATTATGTGCCTTATTTTCAAGTGTCCATTTCTCTTGTATGTGACTGCAAGTTGTCTTTCAATATGTTATATTCAGAGAGATATTTGAAAATAGGAGAGAAAAGTCCTTTCATATCTCTCTCTTAACTGAAAATGCCTGTTTGAAACACCCAGTAAAATAAGCCAAGAAATCTGTAATTTTTATTCATAATGAATCAAGCAATTTTTAATTTGAGAGAGTACCTAGGTAGGTGACCCCCTGGGAATATCAGGTCCTGTAACCTTGAATGTAGAAGTGGTACAATGGATAACAGTTTGGAATTGGGAATAAGGGAGCCAAGCTCCAATTCCAGTCAATTTTGTTATATATACACAAAGGAAAAGGCATGACTTTGCCTCTTCTCCACCAGCTATGGGTTAATTAGTAGAAACTGTATCAGCAAAATCATTATTCATACAATCTAAAAACATTTTCTGGTTTTAAATAACATGTACAGAGTTGATAAGCCATTAAATAAATGACATGTACAGAGTTGATAAGCCATTAAATAAATGACATGTACAGAGTTGATAAGCCATTAAATAAATGACATGTACAGATTTGATAAGCATTAAATAAATGACATGTACAGAGTTGATAAGCCATTAAAAAAAAAAAAATCAACCAGTCTACCTGGAGTGGTTGAATAGGCGAAGAGAAAGTCTGCTTCTGTGGGGACAGTCCTCATGATGACGTCTGCTGCTGCCACAGCATCCACGCTATCATCTTCTGTAGTAGGAGAAGCATCAACAACATCAACACCATCATCCATTTTGGTCCCTCGACAGGCCTACAAATATAAACAACAAATCAGCCTGAAAAGAAAGTTACAAATCTGGAGCTTAAAATCTTTCAAGAGATCAACATGCAAAAATATTTCCTTCTCTAATTTGTGTTGCCCACGCATCTTTTGCTGTGATGCGTCGTTATTATTTTTCAGAAGTTTTTTTTCTGGAAAAATGCTGTC
>OZ010612.1:46505762-46573262 GCA_963932145.1 Acanthosepion lycidas
AAATATAAAAGAGATAGATAATAATAATGATATATAATAATTTTTATACAGGGTTTCCCTGAGACATGAAAACTATCTTAAGGATTCCACAAGGGTTAAACAGTTGAGAAACACGGGTCTAATCTATTTTCAATTTCCTTATTGCCTATACTAAATACCTTGATTATTATAATAAAATAGAAAAGAGATAGATAATAATAATGATATATAATAATTTTTATACAGGGTTTCCTTGAGACATGAAAACTATTTTAAGGATTCCACAAGGGTTAAACAGTTGAGAAACACTGGTCTAATCTATTTTCAATTTCTTTATTGCCTATACTAAAATCCTTGATTATTATAATAAAATAGAAAAGAGATAGATAATAATAATGATATATAATAATTTTTATACAGGGTTTCCTTGAGACATGAAAACTATTTTAAGGATTCCACAAGGGTTAAACAGTTGAGAAACACTGGTCTAATCTATTTTCAATTTCTTTATTGCCTATACTAAAATCCTTGATTATTATAATAAAATAGAAAAGAGATAGATAATAATAATCATATATAATAATTTTTATACAGGGTTTCCTTGAGACATGAAAACTATTTTAAGGATTCCACAAGAGTTAAACAGTTGAGAAACACTGGTCTAATCTATTTTCAATTACTTTATTGCCTATACTAAATACCTTGATTATTATAATAAAATAGAAAAGAGATAGATAATAATAATGATATATAATCATTTTTATACAGGGTTTCCTTGAGACATGAAAAATTTTAAGGATTCCACAAGGGTTAAACAGTTGAGAAACACTGGTCTAATCTATTTTCAATTTCCTTATTGCCTATACTAAAATCCTTGATTATTATAATCAAATAGAAAAGAGATAGATAATAATAATGATATATAATAATTTTTATACAGGGTTTCGCTGAGACATGAAAACTATTTTAAGGATTCCACAAGGGTTAAACAGTTGAGAAACACTGGTCTAATCTATTTTCAATTTCTTTATAGCCTATACTAAAATCCTTGATTATTATAATCAAATAGAAAAGAGATAGATAATAATAATGATATATAACAATTTTTATACAGGGTTTCCCTGAGACATGAAAACTATTTTAAGGATTCCACAAGGGTTAAACAGTTGAGAAACACTGGTCTAATCTATTGTCAATTTCCTTATTGCCTATACTAAAATCCTTGATTATTATAATCAAATAGAAAAGAGATAGATAATAATAATGATATATAATAATTTTTATACAGGGTTTCCTTGAGACATGAAAACTATTTTAAGGATTCCACAAGGGTTAAACAGTTGAGAAACACTGGTCTAATCTATTTTCAATTTCTTTATTGCCTATACTAAAATCCTTGATTATTATAATAAATAGAAAAGAGATAGATAATAATAATGATATATAATAATTTTTATACAGGGTTTCCTTGAGACATGGAAACTATTTTAAGGATTCCACAAGGGTTAAACAGTTGAGAAACACTGGTCTAATCTATTTTCAATTTCTTTATTGCCTATACTAAAATCATTGATTATTATAATCAAATAGAAAAGAGATAGATAATAATAATGATATATAATAATTTTTATACAGGGTTTCCCTGAGACATGAAAACTATTTTAAGGATTCCACAAGGGTTAAACAGTTGAGAAACACTGGTCTAATCTATTTTCAATTTCTTTATTGCCTATACTAAAATCCTTGATTATTATAATCAAATAGAAAAGAGATAGATAATAATAATGATATATAATAATTTTTATACAGGGTTACCTTGAGACATGAAAACTATTTTAAGGATTCCACAAGGATTAAACAGTTGAGAAACACTGGTCTAATCTATTTTCAATTTCTTTATTGCCCATACTAAACTCCTTGATTATTATAATAAAATAGAAAAGAGATAGATAATAATAATGATATATAATAATTTTTATACAGGGTTTCCTTGAGACATGAAAACTATTTTAAGGATTCCACAAGGGTTAAACAGTTGAGAAACACTGGTCTAATCTATTTTCAATTTCTTTATTGCCCATACTAAAATCCTTGATTATTATAATAAAATAGAAAAGAGATAGATAATAATAATGATATATAATAATTTTCATACAGGGTTTCCTTGAGACAGGAAAACTATTTTAAGGATTCCACAAGGGTTAAACAGTTGAGAAACACTGGTCTAATCTATTTTCAATTTCTTTATTGCCTATACTAAAATCCTTGATTATTATAATAAAATAGAAAAGAGATAGATAATAATAATGATATATAATAATTTTTATACAGGGTTTCCCTGAGACATGAAAACTATTTTAAGGATTCCACAAGGGTTAAACAGTTGAGAAACACTGGTCTAATCTATTTTCAATTTCTTTATTGCCTATACTAAAATCCTTGATTATTATAATTAAATAGAAAGGAGATAGATAATAATAATGATATATAATAATTTTTATACAGGGTTTCCTTGAGACATGAAAACTATTTTAAGGATTCCACAAGGGTTAAACAGTTGAGAAACACTGGTCTAATCTATTTTCAATTTCTTTATTGCCTATACTAAAATCTTTGATTATTATAATAAAATAGAAAAGAGATAGATAATAATAATGATATATAATAATTTTTATACAGGGTTTCCCTGAGACATGAAAACTATTTTAAGGATTCCACAAGGGTTAAACAGTTGAGAAACACTGGTCTAATCTATTTTCAATTTCTTTATTGCCCATACTAAAATCCTTGATTATTATAATAAAATAGAAAAGAGATAGATAATAATAATGATATATAATAATTTTTATACAGGGTTTCCTTGAGACATGAAAACTATTTTAAGGATTCCACAAGGGTTAAACAGTTGAGAAACACTGGTCTAATCTATTTTCAATTTCTTTATTGCCCATACTAAAATCCTTGATTATTATAATAAAATAGAAAAGAGATAGATAATAATAATGATATATAATAATTTTTATACAGGGTTTCCCTGAGACATGAAAACTATTTTAAGGATTCCACAAGGGTTAAACAGTTGAGAAACAGTGGTCTAATCTATTTTCAATTTCTTTATTTCCTATACTAAAATCCTTGATTATTATAATCAAATAGAAAAGAGATAGATAATAATAATGATATATAATAATTTTTATACAGGGTTTCCTTGAGACATGAAAACTATTTTAAGGATTCCACAAGGGTTAAACAGTTGAGAAACACTGGTCTAATCTATTTTCAATTTCTTTATTGCCTATACTAAAATCCTTGATTATTATAATAAAATAGAAAAGAGATAGATAATAATAATGATATATAATAATTTTTATACAGGGTTTCCTTGAGACATGAAAACTATTTTAATGATTCCACAAGAGTTAAACAGTTGAGAAAGACTGGTCTAATCTATTTTCAATTTCCTTATTGCCTATACTAAAATCCTTGATTATTATAATCAAATAGAAAAGAGATAGATAATAATAATGATATATAATAATTTTTATACAGGGTTTCCTTGAGACATGAAAACTATTTTAAGGATTCCACAAGGGTTAAACAGTTGAGAAACACTGGTCAAATCTATTTTCAATTTCTTTATTGCCCATACTAAAATCCTTCATTATTATAATAAAATAGAAAAGAGATAGATAATAATAATGATATATAATAATTTTTATACAGGGTTTCCCTGAGACATGAAAACTATTTTAAGGATTCCACAAGGGTTAAACAGTTGAGAAACACTGGTCTAATCTATTTTCAATATCTTTATTGCCTATACTAAAATCCTTGATTATTATAATCAAATAGAAAAGAGATAGATAATAATAATGATATATAATAATTTTTATACAGGGTTTCCTTGAGACATGAAAACTATTTTAAGGATTCCACAAGGGTTAAACAGTTGAGAAACACTGGTCTAATCTATTTTCAATTTCTTTATTGCCTATACTAAAATCCTTGATTATTATAATAAAATAGAAAAGAGATAGATAATAATAATGATATATAATAATTTTTATACAGGGTTTCCTTGAGACATGGAAACTATTTTAAGGATTCCACAAGGGTTAAACAGTTGAGAAACACTGGTCTAATCTATTTTCAATTTCTTTATTGCCTATACTAAAATCATTGATTATTATAATCAAATAGAAAAGAGATAGATAATAATAATGATATATAATAATTTTTATACAGGGTTTCCCTGAGACATGAAAACTATTTTAAGGATTCCACAAGGGTTAAACAGTTGAGAAACACTGGTCTAATCTATTTTCAATTTCCTTATTGCCTATACTAAAATCCTTGATTATTATAATCAAATAGAAAAAAGATAGATAATAATAATGATATATAATAATTTTTATACAGGGTTTCCTTGAGACATGAAAACTATTTTAAGGATTCCACAAGAGTTAAACAGTTGAGAAACACTGGTCTAATCTATTTTCAATTTCTTTATTGCCCATACTAAAATCCTTGATTATTATAATAAAATAGAAAAGAGATAGATAATAATAATGATATATAATAATTTTTATACAGGGTTTCCTTGAGACATGAAAACTATTTTAAGGATTCCACAAGGGTTAAACAGTTGAGAAACACTGGTCTAATCTATTTTCAATTTCTTTATTGCCCATACTAAAATCCTTGATTATTATAATAAAATAGAAAAGAGATAGATAATAATAATGATATATAATAATTTTTATACAGGGTTTCCTTGAGACAGGAAAACTATTTTAAGGATTCCACAAGGGTTAAACAGTTGAGAAACACTGGTCTAATCTATTTTCAATTTCTTTATTGCCTATACTAAAATCCTTGATTATTATAATAAAATAGAAAAGAGATAGATAATAATAATGATATATAATAATTTTTATACAGGGTTTCCTTGAGACAGGAAAACTATTTTAAGGATTCCACAAGGGTTAAACAGTTGAGAAACACTGGTCTAATCTATTTTCAATTTCTTTATTGCCTATACTAAAATCCTTGATTATTATAATAAAATAGAAAAGAGATAGATAATAATAATGATATATAATAATTTTTATACAGGGTTTCCCTGAGACACGAAAACTATTTTAAGGATTCCACAAGGGTTAAACAGTTGAGAAACACTGGTCTAATCTATTTTCAATTTCTTTATTGCCTATACTAAAATCCTTGATTATTATAATTAAATAGAAAAGAGATAGATAATAATAATGATATATAATAATTTTTATACAGGGTTTCCTTGAGACATGAAAACTATTTTAAGGATTCCACAAGGGTTAAACAGTTGAGAAACACTGGTCTAATCTATTTTCAATTTCTTTATTGCCTATACTAAAATCTTTGATTATTATAATAAAATAGAAAAGAGATAGATAATAATAATGATATATAATAATTTTTATACAGGGTTTCCCTGAGACATGAAAACTATTTTAATGATTCCACAAGGGTTAAACAGTTGAGAAACACTGGTCTAATCTATTTTCAATTTCTTTATTGCCTATACTAAAATCCTTGATTATTATAATAAAATAGAAAAGAGATAGATAATAATAATGATATATAATAATTTTTATACAGGGTTTCCTTGAGACATGAAAAATTTTAAGGATTCCACAAGGGTTAAACAGTTGAGAAACACTGGTCTAATCTATTTTCAATTTCCTTATTGCCTATACTAAAATCCTTGATTATTATAATCAAATAGAAAAGAGATAGATAATAATAATGATATATAATAATTTTTATACAGGGTTTCCTTGAGACATGAAAACTATTTTAAGGATTCCACAAGGGTTAAACAGTTGAGAAACACTGGTCTAATCTATTTTCAATTTCTTTATTGCCTATACTAAAATCTTTGATTATTATAATAAAATAGAAAAGAAATAGATAATAATAATGATATATAATAATTTTTATACAGGGTTTCCCTGAGACATGAAAACTATTTTAAGGATTCCACAAGGGTTAAACAGTTGAGAAACACTGGTCTAATCTATTTTCAATTTCTTTATTGCCCATACTAAAATCCTTGATTATTATAATAAAATAGAAAAGAGATAGATAATAATAATGATATATAATAATTTTTATACAGGGTTTCCTTGAGACATGAAAACTATTTTAAGGATTCCACAAGGGTTAAACAGTTGAGAAACACTGGTCTAATCTATTTTCAATTTCTTTATTGCCCATACTAAAATCCTTCATTATTATAATAAAATAGAAAAGAGATAGATAATAATAATGATATATAATAATTTTTATACAGGGTTTCCCTGAGACATGAAAACTATTTTAAGGATTCCACAAGGGTTAAACAGTTGAGAAACACTGGTCTAATCTATTTTTAATTTCTTTATTGCCTATACTAAAATCCTTGATTATTATAATTAAATAGAAAAGAGATAGATAATAATAATGATATATAATAATTTTTATACAGGGTTTCCTTGAGACATGAAAACTATTTTAAGGATTCCACAAGGGTTAAACAGTTGAGAAACACTGGTCTAATCTATTTTCAATTTCTTTATTGCCCATACTAAAATCCTTGATTATTATAATAAAATAGAAAAGAGATAGATAATAATAATGATATATAATAATTTTTATACAGGGTTTCCTTGAGACATGAAAACTATTTTAAGGATTCCACAAGGGTTAAACAGTTGAGAAACACTGGTCTAATCTATTTTCAATTTCTTTATTGCCTATACTAAAATCCTTGATTATTATAATAAAATAGAAAAGAGATAGATAATAATAATGATATATAATAATTTTTATACAGGGTACCTTGAGACATGAAAACTATTTTAAGGATTCCACAAGGGTTAAACAGTTGAGAAACACTGGTCTAATCTATTTTCAATTTCCTTATTGCCTATACTAAAATCCTTGATTATTATAATAAAATAGAAAAGAGATAGATAATAATAATGATATATAATAATTTTTATACAGGGTTTCCCTGAGACATGAAAACTATTTTAAGGATTCCACAAGGGTTAAACAGTTGAGAAACACTGGTCTAATCTATTTTCAATATCTTTATTGCCTATACTAAAATCCTTGATTATTATAATAAAATAGAAAAGAGATAGATAATAATAATGATATATAATAATGTTTATACAGGGTTTCCCTGAGACATGAAAACTATTTTAAGGATTCCACAAGGGTTAAACAGTTGAGAAACACTGGTCTAATCTATTTTCAATTTCTTTATTGCCTATACTAAAATCCTTGATTATTGTAATTAAATAGAAAAGAGATAGATAATAATAATGATATATAATAATTTTTATACAGGGTTTCCTTGAGACATAAAAACTATTTTAAGGATTCCACAGGGGTTAAACAGTTGAGAAACACTGGTCTAATCTATTTTCAATTTCTTTATTGCCTATACTAAAATCTTTGATTATTATAATAAAATAGAAAAGAGATAGATAATAATAATGATATATTATAATTTTTATACAGGGTTTCCCTGAGACATGAAAACTATTTTAAGGATTCCACAAGGGTTAAACAGTTGAGAAACACTGCTCTAATCTATTTTCAATTTCTTTATTGCCCATACTAAAATCCTTGATTATTATAATAAAATAGAAAAGAGATAGATAATAATAACGATATATAATAATTTTTATACAGGGTTTCCTTGAGACATGAAAACTATTTTAAGGATTCCACAAGGGTTAAACAGTTGAGAAACACTGGTCTAATCTATTTTCAATTTCATTATTGCCTATACTAAAATCCTTGATTATTATAATCAAATAGAAAAGAGATAGATAATAATAATGATATATAATAATTTTTATACAGGGTTTCCTTGAGACATGAAAACTACTTTAAGGATTCCACAAGGGTTAAACAGTTGAGAAACACTGGTCTAATCTATTTTCAATTTCTTTATTGCCCATACTAAACTTTTTGATTATTATAATAAAATAGAAAAGAGATAGATAATAATAATGATATATAATAATTTTTATACAGGGTTTCCTTGAGACATGAAAACTATTTTAAGGATTCCACAAGGGTTAAACAGTTGAGAAACACTTGTCTAATCTATTTTCAATTTCTTTATTGCCTATACTAAAATCCTTGATTATTATAATTAAATAGAAAAGAGATAGATAATAATAATGATATATAATAATTTTTATACAGGGTTTCCTTGAGACATGAAAACTATTTTAAGGATTCCACAAGGGTTAAACAGTTGAGAAACACTGGTCTAATCTATTTTCAATTTCTTTATTGCCTATACTAAAACCTTTGATTATTATAATAAAATAGAAAAGTGATAGATAATAATAATGATATATAATAATTTTTATACAGGGTTTCCCTGAGACATGAAAACTATTTTAAGGATTCCACAAGGGTTAAACAGTTGAGAAACACTGGTCTAATCTATTTTCAATTTCTTTATTGCCTATACTAAAATCCTTGATTATTATAATAAAATAGAAAAAAGATATATAATATTGATATATAATAATTTTTATACAGGGTTTCCTTGAGACATGAAAACTATTTTAAGGATTCCACAAGGGTTAAACAGTTGAGAAACACTGGTCTAATCTATTTTCAATTTCTTTATTGCCTATACTAAAGTCCTTGATTATTATAATAAAATAGAAAAGAGATAGATAATAATAATGATATATAATAATTTTTATACAGGGTTTCCTTGAGACATGAAAACTATTTTAAGGATTCCACAAGGGTTAAACAGTTGAGAAACACTGGTCTAATCTATTTTCAATTTCTTTATTGCCTATACTAAAATCCTTGATTATTATAATCAAATAGAAAAGAGATAGATAATAATAATGATATATAATAATTTTTATACAGGGTTTCGCTGAGACATGAAAACTATTTTAAGGATTCCACAAGGGTTAAACAGTTGAGAAACACTGGTCTAATCTATTTTCAATTTCTTTATAGCCTATACTAAAATCCTTGATTATTATAATCAAATAGAAAAGAGATAGATAATAATAATGATATATAACAATTTTTATACAGGGTTTCCCTGAGACATGAAAACTATTTTAAGGATTCCACAAGGGTTAAACAGTTGAGAAACACTGGTCTAATCTATTGTCAATTTCCTTATTGCCTATACTAAAATCCTTGATTATTATAATAGAATAGAAAAGAGATAGATAATAATAATGATATATAATAATTTTTATACAGGGTTTCCCTGAGACATGAAAACTATTTTAAGGATTCCACAAGGGTTAAACAGTTGAGAAACACTGGTCTAATCTATTTTCAATTTCTTTATTGCCCATACTAAACTCCTTGATTATTATAATAAAATAGAAAAGAGATAGATAATAATAATGATATATAATAATTTTTATACAGGGTTTCCTTGAGACATGAAAACTATTTTAAGGATTCCACAAGGGTTAAACAGTTGAGAAACACTGGTCTAATCTATTTTCAATTTCTTTATTGCCCATACTAAAATCCTTGATTATTATAATAAAATAGAAAAGAGATAGATAATAATAATGATATATAATAATTTTTATACAGGGTTTCCCTGAGACATGAAAACTATTTTAAGGATTCCACAAGGGTTAAACAGTTGAGAAACACTGGTCTAATCTATTGTCAATTTCCTTATTGCCTATACTAAAATCCTTGATTATTATAATAGAATAGAAAAGAGATAGATAATAATAATGATATATAATAATTTTTATACAGGGTTTCCCTGAGACATGAAAAATATTTTAAGGATTCCACAAGGGTTAAACAGTTGAGAAACACTGGTCTAATCTATTTTCAATTTCTTTATTTCCTATACTAAAATCCTTGATTATTATAATCAAATAGAAAAGAGATAGATAATAATAATGATATATAATAATTTTTATACAGGGTTTCGCTGAGACATGAAAACTATTTTAAGGATTCCACAAGGGTTAAACAGTTGAGAAACACTGGTCTAATCTATTTTCAATTTCTTTATAGCCTATACTAAAATCCTAGATTATTATAATCAAATAGAAAACAGATAGATAATAATAATGATATATAACAATTTTTATACAGGGTTTCCCTGAGACATGAAAACTATTTTAAGGATTCCACAAGGGTTAAACAGTTGAGAAACACTGGTCTAATCTATTGTCAATTTCCTTATTGCCTATACTAAAATCCTTGATTATTATAATAGAATAGAAAAGAGATAGATAATAATAATGATATATAATAATTTTTATACAGGGTTTCCCTGAGACATGAAAAATATATTAAGGATTCCACAAGGGTTAAACAGTTGAGAAACACTGGTCTAATCTATTTTCAATTTCTTTATTTCCTATACTAAAATCCTTGATTATTATAATCAAATAGAAAAGAGATAGATAATAATAATGATATATAATAATTTTTATACAGGGTTTCCTTGAGACATGAAAACTATTTTAAGGATTCCACAAGGGTTAAACAGTTGAGAAACACTGGTCTAATCTATTTTCAATTTCTTTATTGCCTATACTAAAATCCTTGATTATTATAATAAAATAGAAAAGAGATAGATAATAATAATGATATATAATAATTTTTATACAGGGTTTTCTTGAGACATGGAAACTATTTTAAGGATTCCACAAGGGTTAAACAGTTGAGAAACACTGGTCTAATCTATTTTCAATTTCTTTATTGCCTATACTAAAATCCTTGATTATTATAATCAAATAGAAAAGAGATAGATAATAATAATGATATATAATAATTTTTATACAGGGTTTCCCTGAGACATGAAAACTATTTTAAGGATTCCACAAGGGTTAAACAGTTGAGAAACACTGGTCTAATCTATTTTCAATTTCTTTATTGCCTATACTAAAATCCTTGATTATTATAATCAAATAGAAAAGAGATAGATAATAATAATGATATATAATAATTTTTATACAGGGTTTCCTTGAGACATGAAAACTATTTTAAGGATTCCACAAGGGTTAAACAGTTGAGAAACACTGGTCTAATCTATTTTCAATTTCTTTATTGCCCATACTAAACTCCTTGATTATTATAATAAAATAGAAAAGAGATAGATAATAATAATGATATATAATAATTTTTATACAGGGTTTCCTTGAGACATGAAAACTATTTTAAGGATTCCACAAGGGTTAAACAGTTGAGAAACACTGGTCTAATCTATTTTCAATTTCTTTATTGCCCATACTAAAATCCTTGATTATTATAATAAAATAGAAAAGAGATAGATAATAATAATGATATATAATAATTTTTATACAGGGTTTCCCTGAGACATGAAAACTATTTTAAGGATTCCACAAGGGTTAAACAGTTGAGAAACACTGGTCTAATCTATTTTCAATTTCTTAATAGCCTATAGTAAAATCCTTGATTATTATAATAGAATAGAAAAGAGATAGATAATAATAATGATATATAATAATTTTTATACAGGGTTTCCCTGAGACATGAAAAATATTTTAAGGATTCCACAAGGGTTAAACAGTTGAGAAACACTGGTCTAATCTATTTTCAATTTCTTTATTGCCTTTACTAAAATCCTTGATTATTATAATTAAATAGAAAAGAGATAGATAATAATAATGATATATAATAATTTTTATACAGGGTTTCCTTGAGACATGAAAACTATTTTAAGGATTCCACAAGGGTTAAACAGTTGAGAAACACTGGTCTAATCTATTTTCAATTTCTTTATTGCCTATACTAAAATCCTTGATTATTATAATAGAATAGAAAAGAGATAGATAATAATAATGATATATAATAATTTTTATACAGGGTTTCCCTGAGACATGAAAAATATATTAAGGATTCCACAAGGGTTAAACAGTTGAGAAACACTGGTCTAATCTATTTTCAATTTCTTTATTTCCTATACTAAAATCCTTGATTATTATAATCAAATAGAAAAGAGATAGATAATAATAATGATATATAATAATTTTTATACAGGGTTTCCTTGAGACATGAAAACTATTTTAAGGATTCCACAAGGGTTAAACAGTTGAGAAACACTGGTCTAATCTATTTTCAATTTCTTTATTGCCTATACTAAAATCCTTGATTATTATAATAAAATAGAAAAGAGATAGATAATAATAATGATATATAATAATTTTTATACAGGGTTTTCTTGAGACATGGAAACTATTTTAAGGATTCCACAAGGGTTAAACAGTTGAGAAACACTGGTCTAATCTATTTTCAATTTCTTTATTGCCTATACTAAAATCCTTGATTATTATAATCAAATAGAAAAGAGATAGATAATAATAATGATATATAATAATTTTTATACAGGGTTTCCCTGAGACATGAAAACTATTTTAAGGATTCCACAAGGGTTAAACAGTTGAGAAACACTGGTCTAATCTATTTTCAATTTCTTTATTGCCTATACTAAAATCCTTGATTATTATAATCAAATAGAAAAGAGATAGATAATAATAATGATATATAATAATTTTTATACAGGGTTTCCTTGAGACATGAAAACTATTTTAAGGATTCCACAAGGGTTAAACAGTTGAGAAACACTGGTCTAATCTATTTTCAATTTCTTTATTGCCCATACTAAACTCCTTGATTATTATAATAAAATAGAAAAGAGATAGATAATAATAATGATATATAATAATTTTTATACAGGGTTTCCTTGAGACATGAAAACTATTTTAAGGATTCCACAAGGGTTAAACAGTTGAGAAACACTGGTCTAATCTATTTTCAATTTCTTTATTGCCCATACTAAAATCCTTGATTATTATAATAAAATAGAAAAGAGATAGATAATAATAATGATATATAATAATTTTTATACAGGGTTTCCCTGAGACATGAAAACTATTTTAAGGATTCCACAAGGGTTAAACAGTTGAGAAACACTGGTCTAATCTATTTTCAATTTCTTAATAGCCTATAGTAAAATCCTTGATTATTATAATAGAATAGAAAAGAGATAGATAATAATAATGATATATAATAATTTTTATACAGGGTTTCCCTGAGACATGAAAAATATTTTAAGGATTCCACAAGGGTTAAACAGTTGAGAAACACTGGTCTAATCTATTTTCAATTTCTTTATTGCCTTTACTAAAATCCTTGATTATTATAATTAAATAGAAAAGAGATAGATAATAATAATGATATATAATAATTTTTATACAGGGTTTCCTTGAGACATGAAAACTATTTTAAGGATTCCACAAGGGTTAAACAGTTGAGAAACACTGGTCTAATCTATTTTCAATTTCTTTATTGCCTATACTAAAATCTTTGATTATTATAATAAAATAGAAAAGAGATAGATAATAATAATGATATATAATAATTTTTATACAGGGTTTCCCTGAGACATGAAAACTATTTTAAGGATTCCACAAGGGTTAAACAGTTGAGAAACACTGGTCTAATCTATTTTCAATTTCTTTATTGCCCATACTAAAATCCTTGATTATTATAATAAAATAGAAAAGAGATAGATAATAATAATGATATATAATAATTTTTATACAGGGTTTCCTTGAGACAGGAAAACTATTTTAAGGATTCCACAAGGGTTAAACAGTTGAGAAACACTGGTCTAATCTATTTTCAATTTCTTTATTGCCTATACTAAAATCCTTGATTATTATAATAAAATAGAAAAGAGATAGATAATAATAATGATATATAATAATTTTTATACAGGGTTTCCCTGAGACATGAAAACTATTTTAAGGATTCCACAAGGGTTAAACAGTTGAGAAACACTGGTCTAATCTATTTTCAATTTCTTTATTGCCTTTACTAAAATCCTTGATTATTATAATTAAATAGAAAAGAGATAGATAATAATAATGATATATAATAATTTTTATACAGGGTTTCCTTGAGACATGAAAACTATTTTAAGGATTCCACAAGGGTTAAACTGTTGAGAAACACTGGTCTAATCTATTTTCAATTTCTTTATTGCCTATACTAAAATCTTTGATTATTATAATAAAATAGAAAAGAGATAGATAATAATAATGATATATAATAATTTTTATACAGGGTTTCCCTGAGACATGAAAACTATTTTAAGGATTCCACAAGGGTTAAACAGTTGAGAAACACTGGTCTAATCTATTTTCAATTTCTTTATTGCCCATACTAAAATCCTTGATTATTATAATAAAATAGAAAAGAGATAGATAATAATAATGATATATAATAATTTTTATACAGGGTTTCCTTGAGACATGAAAACTATTTTAAGGATTCCACAAGGGTTAAACAGTTGAGAAACACTGGTCTAATCTATTTTCAATTTCTTTATTGCCTATACTAAAATCTTTGATTATTATAATAAAATAGAAAAGAGATAGATAATAATAATGATATATAATAATTTTTATACAGGGTTTCCCTGAGACATGAAAACTATTTTAAGGATTCCACAAGGGTTAAACAGTTGAGAAACACTGGTCTAATCTATTTTCAATTTCTTTATTTCCTATACTAAAATCCTTGATTATTATAATCAAATAGAAAAGAGATAGATAATAATAATGATATATAATAATTTTTATACAGGGTTTCCTTGAGACATGAAAACTATTTTAAGGATTCCACAAGGGTTAAACAGTTGAGAAACACTGGTCTAATCTATTTTCAATTTCTTTATTGCCTATACTAAAATCCTTGATTATTATAATAAAATAGAAAAGAGATAGATAATAATAATGATATATAATAATTTTTATACAGGGTTTCCTTGAGACATGAAAACTATTTTAATGATTCCACAAGGGTTAAACAGTTGAGAAACACTGGTCTAATCTATTTTCAATTTCCTTATTGCCTATACTAAAATCCTTGATTATTATAATCAAATAGAAAAGAGATAGATAATAATAATGATATATAATAATTTTTATACAGGGTTTCCTTCAGACATGAAAACTATTTTAAGGATTCCACAAGGGTTAAACAGTTGAGAAACACTGGTCTAATCTATTTTCAATTTCTTTATTGCCCATACTAAAATCCTTCATTATTATAATAAAATAGAAAAGAGATAGATAATAATAATGATATATAATAATTTTTATACAGGGTTTCCCTGAGACATGAAAACTATTTTAAGGATTCCACAAGGGTTAAACAGTTGAGAAACACTGGTCTAATCTATTTTCAATTTCTTTATTGCCCATACTAAACTCCTTGATTATTATAATAAAATAGAAAAGAGATAGATAATAATAATGATATATAATAATTTTTATACAGGGTTTCCTTGAGACATGAAAACTATTTTAAGGATTCCACAAGGGTTAAACAGTTGAGAAACACTGGTCTAATCTATTTTCAATTTCTTTATTGCCCATACTAAAATCCTTGATTATTATAATAAAATAGAAAAGAGATAGATAATAATAATGATATATAATAATTTTTATACAGGGTTTCCTTGAGACAGGAAAACTATTTTAAGGATTCCACAAGGGTTAAACAGTTGAGAAACACTGGTCTAATCTATTTTCAATTTCTTTATTGCCTATACTAAAATCCTTGATTATTATAATAAAATAGAAAAGAGATAGATAATAATAATGATATATAATAATTTTTATACAGGGTTTCCCTGAGACATGAAAACTATTTTAAGGATTCCACAAGGGTTAAACAGTTGAGAAACACTGGTCTAATCTATTTTCAATTTCTTTATTGCCTTTACTAAAATCCTTGATTATTATAATCAAATAGAAAAGAGATAGATAATAATAATGATATATAATAATTTTTATACAGGGTTTCCTTGAGACATGAAAACTATTTTAAGGATTCCACAAGCGTTAAACAGTTGAGAAACACTGGTCTAATCTATTTTCAATTTCTTTATTGCCTATACTAAAATCCTTGATTATTATAATAAAATAGAAAAGAGATAGATAATAATAATGATATATAATAATTTTTATACAGGGTTTCCTTGAGACATGAAAACTATTTTAATGATTCCACAAGGGTTAAACAGTTCAGAAACACTGGTCTAATCTATTTTCAATTTCCTTATTGCCTATACTAAAATCCTTGATTATTATAATCAAATAGAAAAGAGATAGATAATAATAATGATATATAATAATTTTTATACAGGGTTTCCTTCAGACATGAAAACTATTTTAAGGATTCCACAAGGGTTAAACAGTTGAGAAACACTGGTCTAATCTATTTTCAATTTCTTTATTGCCCATACTAAAATCCTTCATTATTATAATAAAATAGAAAAGAGATAGATAATAATAATGATATATAATAATTTTTATACAGGGTTTCCCTGAGACATGAAAACTATTTTAAGGATTCCACAAGGGTTAAACAGTTGAGAAACACTGGTCTAATCTATTTTCAATTTCTTTATTGCCCATACTAAACTCCTTGATTATTATAATAAAATAGAAAAGAGATAGATAATAATAATGATATATAATAATTTTTATACAGGGTTTCCTTGAGACATGAAAACTATTTTAAGGATTCCACAAGGGTTAAACAGTTGAGAAACACTGGTCTAATCTATTTTCAATTTCTTTATTGCCCATACTAAAATCCTTGATTATTATAATAAAATAGAAAAGAGATAGATAATAATAATGATATATAATAATTTTTATACAGGGTTTCCTTGAGACAGGATAACTATTTTAAGGATTCCACAAGGGTTAAACAGTTGAGAAACACTGGTCTAATCTATTTTCAATTTCTTTATTGCCTATACTAAAATCCTTGATTATTATAATAAAATAGAAAAGAGATAGATAATAATAATGATATATAATAATTTTTATACAGGGTTTCCCTGAGACATGAAAACTATTTTAAGGATTCCACAAGGGTTAAACAGTTGAGAAACACTGGTCTAATCTATTTTCAATTTCTTTATTGCCTTTACTAAAATCCTTGATTATTATAATTAAATAGAAAAGAGATAGATAATAATAATGATATATAATAATTTTTATACAGGGTTTCCTTGAGACATGAAAACTATTTTAAGGATTCCACAAGGGTTAAACAGTTGAGAAACACTGGTCTAATCTATTTTCAATTTCTTTATTGCCTATACTAAAATCTTTGATTATTATAATAAAATAGAAAAGAGATAGATAATAATAATGATATATAATAATTTTTATACAGGGTTTCCCTGAGACATGAAAACTATTTTAAGGATTCCACAAGGGTTAAACAGTTGAGAAACACTGGTCTAATCTATTTTCAATTTCTTTATTGCCCATACTAAAATCCTTGATTATTATAATAAAATAGAAAAGAGATAGATAATAATAATGATATATAATAATTTTTATACAGGGTTTCCCTGAGACATGAAAACTATTTTAAGGATTCCACAAGGGTTAAACAGTTGAGAAACACTGGTCTAATCTATTTTCAATTTCTTTATTTCCTATACTAAAATCCTTGATTATTATAATCAAATAGAAAAGAGATAGATAATAATAATGATATATAATAATTTTTATACAGGGTTTCCTTGAGACATGAAAACTATTTTAAGGATTCCACAAGGGTTAAACAGTTGAGAAACACTGGTCTAATCTATTTTCAATTTCTTTATTGCCTATACTAAAATCCTTGATTATTATAATAAAATAGAAAAGAGATAGATAATAATAATGATATATAATAATTTTTATACAGGGTTTCCTTGAGACATGAAAACTATTTTAATGATTCCACAAGGGTTAAACAGTTGAGAAACACTGGTCTAATCTATTTTCAATTTCCTTATTGCCTATACTAAAATCCTTGATTATTATAATCAAATAGAAAAGAGATAGATAATAATAATGATATATAATAATTTTTATACAGGGTTTCCTTGAGACATGAAAACTATTTTAAGGATTCCACAAGGGTTAAACAGTTGAGAAACACTGGTCTAATCTATTTTCAATTTCTTTATTGCCCATACTAAAATCCTTCATTATTATAATAAAATAGAAAAGAGATAGATAATAATAATGATATATAATAATTTTTATACAGGGTTTCCCTGAGACATGAAAACTATTTTAAGGATTCCACAAGGGTTAAACAGTTGAGAAACACTGGTCTAATCTATTTTCAATTTCTTTATTGCATATACTAAAAACCTTGATTATTATAATTAAATAGAAAAGAGATAGATAATAATAATGATATATAATAATTTTTATACAGGGATTCCTTGAGACATGAAAACTATTTTAAGGATTCCACAAGGGTTAAACAGTTGAGAAACACTGGTCTAATCTATTTTCAATTTCTTTATTGCCTATACTAAAATCTTTGATTATTATAATAAAATAGAAAAGAGATAGATAATAATAATGATATATAATAATTTTTATACAGGGTTTCCCTGAGACATGAAAACTATTTTAAGGATTCCACAAGGGTTAAACAGTTGAGAAACACTGGTCTAATCTATTTTCACTTTCTTTATTGCCTATACTGAAATCCTTGATTATTATAATAAAATAGAAAAGAGATAGAAAATAATGATGATATATAATAATTTTTATACAGGGTTTCCCTGAGACATGAAAACTATTTTAAGGATTCCACAAGGGTTAAACAGTTGAGAAACACTGGTCTAATCCATTTTCAATTTCTTTATTGCCTATACTAAAATCCTTGATTATTATAATAAAATAGAAAAGAGATAGATAATAATAATGATATATAATAATTTTTATACACGGTTTCCCTGAGACATGAAAACTATTTTAAGGATTCCACAAGGGTTAAACAGTTGAGAAACACTGGTCTAATCTATTTTTAATTTCTTTATTGCCTATACTAAAATCCTTGATTATTATAATAAAATAGAAAAGAGATAGATAATAATAATGATATATAATAATTTTTATACAGGGTTTCCCTGAGACATGAAAACTATTTTAAGGATTCCACAAGGGTTAAACAGTTGAGAAACACTGGTCTAATCTATTTTCAATTTCTTTATTGCCTTTACTAAAATCCTTGATTATTATAATTAAATAGAAAAGAGATAGATAATAATAATGATATATAATAATTTTTATACAGGGTTTCCTTGAGACATGAAAACTATTTTAAGGATTCCACAAGGGTTAAACAGTTGAGAAACACTGGTCTAATCTATTTTCAATTTCTTTATTGCCTATACTAAAATCTTTGATTATTATAATAAAATAGAAAAGAGATAGATAATAATAATGATATATAATAATTTTTATACAGGGTTTCCTTGAGACATGAAAACTATTTTAAGGATTCCACAAGGGTTAAACAGTTGAGAAACACTGGTCTAATCTATTTTCAATTTCTTTATTGCCTATACTAAAATCCTTGATTATTATAATAAAATAGAAAAGAGATAGATAATAATAATGATATATAATAATTTTTATACAGGGTTTCCTTGAGACATGAAAACTATTTTAATGATTCCACAAGGGTTAAACAGTTGAGAAACACTGGTCTAATCTATTTTCAATTTCCTTATTGCCTATACTAAAATCCTTGATTATTATAATCAAATAGAAAAGAGATAGATAATAATAATGATATATAATAATTTTTATACAGGGTTTCCTTGAGACATGAAAACTATTTTAAGGATTCCACAAGGGTTAAACAGTTGAGAAACACTGGTCTAATCTATTTTCAATTTCTTTATTGCCCATACTAAAATCCTTCATTATTATAATAA
Organism: Acanthosepion lycidas; assembly: GCA_963932145.1. Lineage (NCBI taxonomy): Eukaryota > Metazoa > Mollusca > Cephalopoda > Sepiida > Sepiidae > Acanthosepion > Acanthosepion lycidas. Next base: position 46,525,591 of record OZ010612.1, read on the forward strand.
AATAGAAAAGAGATAGATAATAATAATGATATATAATAATTTTTATACAGGGTTTCCCTGAGACATGAAAACTATTTTAAGGATTCCACAAGGGTTAAACAGTTGAGAAACACTGGTCTAATCTATTTTCAATTTCTTTATTGCCCATACTAAACTCCTTGATTATTATAATAAAATAGAAAAGAGATAGATAATAATAATGATATATAATAATTTTTATACAGGGTTTCCTTGAGACATGAAAACTATTTTAAGGATTCCACAAGGGTTAAACAGTTGAGAAACACTGGTCTAATCTATTTTCAATTTCTTTATTGCCCATACTAAAATCCTTGATTATTATAATAAAATAGAAAAGAGATAGATAATAATAATGATATATAATAATTTTTATACAGGGTTTCCTTGAGACAGGAAAACTATTTTAAGGATTCCACAAGGGTTAAACAGTTGAGAAACACTGGTCTAATCTATTTTCAATTTCTTTATTGCCTATACTAAAATCCTTGATTATTATAATAAAATAGAAAAGAGATAGATAATAATAATGATATATAATAATTTTTATACAGGGTTTCCCTGAGACATGAAAACTATTTTAAGGATTCCACAAGGGTTAAACAGTTGAGAAACACTGGTCTAATCTATTTTCAATTTCCTTATTGCCTTTACTAAAATCCTTGATTATTATAATTAAATAGAAAAGAGATAGATAATAATAATGATATATAATAATTTTTATACAGGGTTTCCTTGAGACATGAAAACTATTTTAAGGATTCCACAAGGGTTAAACAGTTGAGAAACACTGGTCTAATCTATTTTCAATTTCTTTATTGCCTATACTAAAATCTTTGATTATTATAATAAAATAGAAAAGAGATAGATAATAATAATGATATATAATAATTTTTATACAGGGTTTCCCTGAGACATGAAAACTATTTTAAGGATTCCACAAGGGTTAAACAGTTGAGAAACACTGGTCTAATCTATTTTCAATTTCTTTATTGCCCATACTAAAATCCTTGATTATTATAATAAAATAGAAAAGAGATAGATAATAATAATGATATATAATAATTTTTATACAGGGTTTCCCTGAGACATGAAAACTATTTTAAGGATTCCACAAGGGTTAAACAGTTGAGAAACACTGGTCTAATCTATTTTCAATTTCTTTATTTCCTATACTAAAATCCTTGATTATTATAATCAAATAGAAAAGAGATAGATAATAATAATGATATATAATAATTTTTATACAGGGTTTCCTTGAGACATGAAAACTATTTTAAGGATTCCACAAGGGTTAAACAGTTGAGAAACACTGGTCTAATCTATTTTCAATTTCTTTATTGCCCATACTAAAATCCTTCATTATTATAATAAAATAGAAAAGAGATAGATAATAATAATGATATATAATAATTTTTATACAGGGTTTCCCTGAGACATGAAAACTATTTTAAGGATTCCACAAGGGTTAAACAGTTGAGAAACACTGGTCTAATCTATTTTCAATTTCTTTATTGCATATACTAAAAACCTTGATTATTATAATTAAATAGAAAAGAGATAGATAATAATAATGATATATAATAATTTTTATACAGGGATTCCTTGAGACATGAAAACTATTTTAAGGATTCCACAAGGGTTAAACAGTTGAGAAACACTGGTCTAATCTATTTTCAATTTCTTTATTGCCTATACTAAAATCTTTGATTATTATAATAAAATAGAAAAGAGATAGATAATAATAATGATATATAATAATTTTTATACAGGGTTTCCTTGAGACATGAAAACTATTTTAAGGATTCCACAAGGGTTAAACAGTTGAGAAACACTGGTCTAATCTATTTTCAATTTCTTTATTGCCCATACTAAAATCCTTGATTATTATAATAAAATAGAAAAGAGATAGATAATAATAATGATATATAATAATTTTTATACAGGGTTTCCTTGAGACAGGAAAACTATTTTAAGGATTCCACAAGGGTTAAACAGTTGAGAAACACTGGTCTAATCTATTTTCAATTTCTTTATTGCCTATACTAAAATCCTTGATTATTATAATAAAATAGAAAAGAGATAGATAATAATAATGATATATAATAATTTTTATACAGGGTTTCCCTGAGACATGAAAACTATTTTAAGGATTCCACAAGGGTTAAACAGTTGAGAAACACTGGTCTAATCTATTTTCAATTTCCTTATTGCCTTTACTAAAATCCTTGATTATTATAATTAAATAGAAAAGAGATAGATAATAATAATGATATATAATAATTTTTATACAGGGTTTCCTTGAGACATGAAAACTATTTTAAGGATTCCACAAGGGTTAAACAGTTGAGAAACACTGGTCTAATCTATTTTCAATTTCTTTATTGCCTATACTAAAATCTTTGATTATTATAATAAAATAGAAAAGAGATAGATAATAATAATGATATATAATAATTTTTATACAGGGTTTCCCTGAGACATGAAAACTATTTTAAGGATTCCACAAGGGTTAAACAGTTGAGAAACACTGGTCTAATCTATTTTCAATTTCTTTATTGCCCATACTAAAATCCTTGATTATTATAATAAAATAGAAAAGAGATAGATAATAATAATGATATATAATAATTTTTATACAGGGTTTCCCTGAGACATGAAAACTATTTTAAGGATTCCACAAGGGTTAAACAGTTGAGAAACACTGGTCTAATCTATTTTCAATTTCTTTATTTCCTATACTAAAATCCTTGATTATTATAATCAAATAGAAAAGAGATAGATAATAATAATGATATATAATAATTTTTATACAGGGTTTCCTTGAGACATGAAAACTATTTTAAGGATTCCACAAGGGTTAAACAGTTGAGAAACACTGGTCTAATCTATTTTCAATTTCTTTATTGCCCATACTAAAATCCTTCATTATTATAATAAAATAGAAAAGAGATAGATAATAATAATGATATATAATAATTTTTATACAGGGTTTCCCTGAGACATGAAAACTATTTTAAGGATTCCACAAGGGTTAAACAGTTGAGAAACACTGGTCTAATCTATTTTCAATTTCTTTATTGCATATACTAAAAACCTTGATTATTATAATTAAATAGAAAAGAGATAGATAATAATAATGATATATAATAATTTTTATACAGGGATTCCTTGAGACATGAAAACTATTTTAAGGATTCCACAAGGGTTAAACAGTTGAGAAACACTGGTCTAATCTATTTTCAATTTCTTTATTGCCTATACTAAAATCTTTGATTATTATAATAAAATAGAAAAGAGATAGATAATAATAATGATATATAATAATTTTTATACAGGGTTTCCCTGAGACATGAAAACTATTTTAAGGATTCCACAAGGGTTAAACAGTTGAGAAACACTGGTCTAATCTATTTTCACTTTCTTTATTGCCTATACTAAAATCCTTGATTATTATAATAAAATAGAAAAGAGATAGAAAATAATGATGATATATAATAATTTTTATACAGGGTTTCCCTGAGACATGAAAACTATTTTAAGGATTCCACAAGGGTTAAACAGTTGAGAAACACTGGTCTAATCCATTTTCAATTTCTTTATTGCCTATACTAAAATCCTTGATTATTATAATAAAATAGAAAAGAGATAGATAATAATAATGATATATAATAATTTTTATACACGGTTTCCCTGAGACATGAAAACTATTTTAAGGATTCCACAAGGGTTAAACAGTTGAGAAACACTGGTCTAATCTATTTTTAATTTCTTTATTGCCTATACTAAAATCCTTGATTATTATAATTAAATAGAAAAGAGATAGATAATAATAATGATATATAATAATTTTTATACAGGGTTTCCTTGAGACATGAAAACTATTTTAAGGATTCCACAAGGGTTAAACAGTTGAGAAACACTGGTCTAATCTATTTTCAATTTCTTTATTGCCTATACTAAAATCTTTGATTATTATAATAAAATAGAAAAGACATAGATAATAATAATGATATATAATAATTTTTATACAGGGTTTCCCTGAGACATGAAAACTATTTTAAGGATTCCACAAGGGTTAAACAGTTGAGAAACACTGGTCTAATCTATTTTCAATTTCTTTATTGCCCATACTAAAATCCTTGATTATTATAATAAAATAGAAAAGAGATAGATAATAATAATGATATATAATAATTTTTATACAGGGTTTCCCTGAGACATGAAAACTATTTTAAGGATTCCACAAGGGTTAAACAGTTGAGAAACACTGGTCTAATCTATTTTCAATTTCTTTATTTCCTATACTAAAATCCTTGATTATTATAATCAAATAGAAAAGAGATAGATAATAATAATGATATATAATAATTTTTATACAGGGTTTCCTTGAGACATGAAAACTATTTTAAGGATTCCACAAGGGTTAAACAGTTGAGAAACACTGGTCTAATCTATTTTCAATTTCTTTATTGCCTATACTAAAATCCTTGATTATTATAATAAAATAGAAAAGAGATAGATAATAATAATGATATATAATAATTTTTATACAGGGTTTCCTTGAGACATGAAAACTATTTTAATGATTCCACAAGGGTTAAACAGTTGAGAAACACTGGTCTAATCTATTTTCAATTTCCTTATTGCCTATACTAAAATCCTTGATTATTATAATCAAATAGAAAAGAGATAGATAATAATAATGATATATAATAATTTTTATACAGGGTTTCCTTGAGACATGAAAACTATTTTAAGGATTCCACAAGGGTTAAACAGTTGAGAAACACTGGTCTAATCTATTTTCAATTTCTTTATTGCCTATACTAAAATCCTTGATTATTATAATAAAATAGAAAAGAGATAGATAATAATAATGATATATAATAATTTTTATACAGGGTTTCCTTGAGACATGAAAACTATTTTAATGATTCCACAAGGGTTAAACAGTTGAGAAACACTGGTCTAATCTATTTTCAATTTCCTTATTGCCTATACTAAAATCCTTGATTATTATAATCAAATAGAAAAGAGATAGATAATAATAATGATATATAATATTTTTTATACAGGGTTTCCTTGAGACATGAAAACTATTTTAAGGATTCCACAAGGGTTAAACAGTTGAGAAACACTGGTCTAATCTATTTTCAATTTCTTTATTGCCCATACTAAAATCCTTCATTATTATAATAAAGTAGAAAAGAGATAGATAATAATAATGATATATAATAATTTTTATACAGGGTTTCCCTGAGACATGAAAACTATTTTAAGGATTCCACAAGGGTTAAACAGTTGAGAAACACTGGTCTAATCTATTTTCAATTTCTTTATTGCCCATACTAAACTCCTTGATTATTATAATAAAATAGAAAAGAGATAGATAATAATAATGATATATAATAATTTTTATACAGGGTTTCCTTGAGACATGAAAACTATTTTAAGGATTCCACAAGGGTTAAACAGTTGAGAAACACTGGTCTAATCTATTTTCAATTTCTTTATTGCCCATACTAAAATCCTTGATTATTATAATAAAATAGAAAAGAGATAGATAATAATAATGATATATAATAATTTTTATACAGGGTTTCCTTGAGACAGGAAAACTATTTTAAGGATTCCACAAGGGTTAAACAGTTGAGAAACACTGGTCTAATCTATTTTCAATTTCTTTATTGCCTATACTAAAATCCTTGATTATTATAATAAAATAGAAAAGAGATAGATAATAATAATGATATATAATAATTTTTATACAGGGTTTCCCTGAGACATGAAAACTATTTTAAGGATTCCACAAGGGTTAAACAGTTGAGAAACACTGGTCTAATCTATTTTCAATTTCTTTATTGCCTTTACTAAAATCCTTGATTATTATAATTAAATAGAAAAGAGATAGATAATAATAATGATATATAATAATTTTTATACAGGGTTTCCTTGAGACATGAAAACTATTTTAAGGATTCCACAAGGGTTAAACAGTTGAGAAACACTGGTCTAATCTATTTTCAATTTCTTTATTGCCTATACTAAAATCTTTGATTATTATAATAAAATAGAAAAGAGATAGATAATAATAATGATATATAATAATTTTTATACAGGGTTTCCCTGAGACATGAAAACTATTTTAAGGATTCCACAAGGGTTAAACAGTTGAGAAACACTGGTCTAATCTATTTTCAATTTCTTTATTGCCCATACTAAAATCCTTGATTATTATAATAAAATAGAAAAGAGATAGATAATAATAATGATATATAATAATTTTTATACAGGGTTTCCCTGAGACATGAAAACTATTTTAAGGATTCCACAAGGGTTAAACAGTTGAGAAACACTGGTCTAATCTATTTTCAATTTCTTTATTTCCTATACTAAAATCCTTGATTATTATAATCAAATAGAAAAGAGATAGATAATAATAATGATATATAATAATTTTTATACAGGGTTTCCTTGAGACATGAAAACTATTTTAAGGATTCCACAAGGGTTAAACAGTTGAGAAACACTGGTCTAATCTATTTTCAATTTCTTTATTGCCCATACTAAAATCCTTCATTATTATAATAAAATAGAAAAGAGATAGATAATAATAATGATATATAATAATTTTTATACAGGGTTTCCCTGAGACATGAAAACTATTTTAAGGATTCCACAAGGGTTAAACAGTTGAGAAACACTGGTCTAATCTATTTTCAATTTCTTTATTGCATATACTAAAAACCTTGATTATTATAATTAAATAGAAAAGAGATAGATAATAATAATGATATATAATAATTTTTATACAGGGATTCCTTGAGACATGAAAACTATTTTAAGGATTCCACAAGGGTTAAACAGTTGAGAAACACTGGTCTAATCTATTTTCAATTTCTTTATTGCCTATACTAAAATCTTTGATTATTATAATAAAATAGAAAAGAGATAGATAATAATAATGATATATAATAATTTTTATACAGGGTTTCCCTGAGACATGAAAACTATTTTAAGGATTCCACAAGGGTTAAACAGTTGAGAAACACTGGTCTAATCTATTTTCACTTTCTTTATTGCCTATACTAAAATCCTTGATTATTATAATAAAATAGAAAAGAGATAGAAAATAATGATGATATATAATAATTTTTATACAGGGTTTCCCTGAGACATGAAAACTATTTTAAGGATTCCACAAGGGTTAAACAGTTGAGAAACACTGGTCTAATCCATTTTCAATTTCTTTATTGCCTATACTAAAATCCTTGATTATTATAATAAAATAGAAAAGAGATAGATAATAATAATGATATATAATAATTTTTATACACGGTTTCCCTGAGACATGAAAACTATTTTAAGGATTCCACAAGGGTTAAACAGTTGAGAAACACTGGTCTAATCTATTTTTAATTTCTTTATTGCCTATACTAAAATCCTTGATTATTATAATTAAATAGAAAAGAGATAGATAATAATAATGATATATAATAATTTTTATACAGGGTTTCCTTGAGACATGAAAACTATTTTAAGGATTCCACAAGGGTTAAACAGTTGAGAAACACTGGTCTAATCTATTTTCAATTTCTTTATTGCCTATACTAAAATCTTTGATTATTATAATAAAATAGAAAAGAGATAGATAATAATAATGATATATAATAATTTTTATACAGGGTTTCCCTGAGACATGAAAACTATTTTAAGGATTCCACAAGGGTTAAACAGTTGAGAAACACTGGTCTAATCTATTTTCAATTTCTTTATTGCCCATACTAAAATCCTTGATTATTATAATAAAATAGAAAAGAGATAGATAATAATAATGATATATAATAATTTTTATACAGGGTTTCCCTGAGACATGAAAACTATTTTAAGGATTCCACAAGGGTTAAACAGTTGAGAAACACTGGTCTAATCTATTTTCAATTTCTTTATTTCCTATACTAAAATCCTTGATTATTATAATCAAATAGAAAAGAGATAGATAATAATAATGATATATAATAATTTTTATACAGGGTTTCCTTGAGACATGAAAACTATTTTAATGATTCCACAAGGGTTAAACAGTTGAGAAACACTGGTCTAATCTATTTTCAATTTCTTTATTGCCTATACTAAAATCCTTGATTATTATAATAAAATAGAAAAGAGATAGATAATAATAATGATATATAATAATTTTTATACAGGGTTTCCTTGAGACATGAAAACTATTTTAATGATTCCACAAGGGTTAAACAGTTGAGAAACACTGGTCTAATCTATTTTCAATTTCCTTATTGCCTATACTAAAATCCTTGATTATTATAATCAAATAGAAAAGAGATAGATAATAATAATGATATATAATAATTTTTATACAGGGTTTCCTTGAGACATGAAAACTATTTTAAGGATTCCACAAGGGTTAAACAGTTGAGAAACACTGGTCTAATCTATTTTCAATTTCTTTATTGCCCATACTAAAATCCTTCATTATTATAATAAAATAGAAAAGAGATAGATAATAATAATGATATATAATAATTTTTATACAGGGTTTCCCTGAGACATGAAAACTATTTTAAGGATTCCACAAGGGTTAAACAGTTGAGAAACACTGGTCTAATCTATTTTCAATTTCTTTATTGCCCATACTAAACTCCTTGATTATTATAATAAAATAGAAAAGAGATAGATAATAATAATGATATATAATAATTTTTATACAGGGTTTCCTTGAGACATGAAAACTATTTTAAGGATTCCACAAGGGTTAAACAGTTGAGAAACACTGGTCTAATCTATTTTCAATTTCTTTATTGCCCATACTAAAATCCTTGATTATTATAATAAAATAGAAAAGAGATAGATAATAATAATGATATATAATAATTTTTATACAGGGTTTCCTTGAGACAGGAAAACTATTTTAAGGATTCCACAAGGGTTAAACAGTTGAGAAACACTGGTCTAATCTATTTTCAATTTCTTTATTGCCTATACTAAAATCCTTGATTATTATAATAAAATAGAAAAGAGATAGATAATAATAATGATATATAATAATTTTTATACAGGGTTTCCCTGAGACATGAAAACTATTTTAAGGATTCCACAAGGGTTAAACAGTTGAGAAACACTGGTCTAATCTATTTTCAATTTCTTTATTGCCTTTACTAAAATCCTTGATTATTATAATTAAATAGAAAAGAGATAGATAATAATAATGATATATAATAATTTTTATACAGGGTTTCCTTGAGACATGAAAACTATTTTAAGGATTCCACAAGGGTTAAACAGTTGAGAAACACTGGTCTAATCTATTTTCAATTTCTTTATTGCCTATACTAAAATCTTTGATTATTATAATAAAATAGAAAAGAGATAGATAATAATAATGATATATAATAATTTTTATACAGGGTTTCCCTGAGACATGAAAACTATTTTAAGGATTCCACAAGGGTTAAACAGTTGAGAAACACTGGTCTAATCTATTTTCAATTTCTTTATTGCCCATACTAAAATCCTTGATTATTATAATAAAATAGAAAAGAGATAGATAATAATAATGATATATAATAATTTTTATACAGGGTTTCCCTGAGACATGAAAACTATTTTAAGGATTCCACAAGGGTTAAACAGTTGAGAAACACTGGTCTAATCTATTTTCAATTTCTTTATTTCCTATACTAAAATCCTTGATTATTATAATCAAATAGAAAAGAGATAGATAATAATAATGATATATAATAATTTTTATACAGGGTTTCCTTGAGACATGAAAACTATTTTAAGGATTCCACAAGGGTTAAACAGTTGAGAAACACTGGTCTAATCTATTTTCAATTTCTTTATTGCCCATACTAAAATCCTTCATTATTATAATAAAATAGAAAAGAGATAGATAATAATAATGATATATAATAATTTTTATACAGGGTTTCCCTGAGACATGAAAACTATTTTAAGGATTCCACAAGGGTTAAACAGTTGAGAAACACTGGTCTAATCTATTTTCAATTTCTTTATTGCATATACTAAAAACCTTGATTATTATAATTAAATAGAAAAGAGATAGATAATAATAATGATATATAATAATTTTTATACAGGGATTCCTTGAGACATGAAAACTATTTTAAGGATTCCACAAGGGTTAAACAGTTGAGAAACACTGGTCTAATCTATTTTCAATTTCTTTATTGCCTATACTAAAATCTTTGATTATTATAATAAAATAGAAAAGAGATAGATAATAATAATGATATATAATAATTTTTATACAGGGTTTCCCTGAGACATGAAAACTATTTTAAGGATTCCACAAGGGTTAAACAGTTGAGAAACACTGGTCTAATCTATTTTCACTTTCTTTATTGCCTATACTAAAATCCTTGATTATTATAATAAAATAGAAAAGAGATAGAAAATAATGATGATATATAATAATTTTTATACAGGGTTTCCCTGAGACATGAAAACTATTTTAAGGATTCCACAAGGGTTAAACAGTTGAGAAACACTGGTCTAATCCATTTTCAATTTCTTTATTGCCTATACTAAAATCCTTGATTATTATAATAAAATAGAAAAGAGATAGATAATAATAATGATATATAATAATTTTTATACACGGTTTCCCTGAGACATGAAAACTATTTTAAGGATTCCACAAGGGTTAAACAGTTGAGAAACACTGGTCTAATCTATTTTTAATTTCTTTATTGCCTATACTAAAATCCTTGATTATTATAATTAAATAGAAAAGAGATAGATAATAATAATGATATATAATAATTTTTATACAGGGTTTCCTTGAGACATGAAAACTATTTTAAGGATTCCACAAGGGTTAAACAGTTGAGAAACACTGGTCTAATCTATTTTCAATTTCTTTATTGCCTATACTAAAATCTTTGATTATTATAATAAAATAGAAAAGAGATAGATAATAATAATGATATATAATAATTTTTATACAGGGTTTCCCTGAGACATGAAAACTATTTTAAGGATTCCACAAGGGTTAAACAGTTGAGAAACACTGGTCTAATCTATTTTCAATTTCTTTATTGCCCATACTAAAATCCTTGATTATTATAATAAAATAGAAAAGAGATAGATAATAATAATGATATATAATAATTTTTATACAGGGTTTCCCTGAGACATGAAAACTATTTTAAGGATTCCACAAGGGTTAAACAGTTGAGAAACACTGGTCTAATCTATTTTCAATTTCTTTATTTCCTATACTAAAATCCTTGATTATTATAATCAAATAGAAAAGAGATAGATAATAATAATGATATATAATAATTTTTATACAGGGTTTCCTTGAGACATGAAAACTATTTTAAGGATTCCACAAGGGTTAAACAGTTGAGAAACACTGGTCTAATCTATTTTCAATTTCTTTATTGCCTATACTAAAATCCTTGATTATTATAATAAAATAGAAAAGAGATAGATAATAATAATGATATATAATAATTTTTATACAGGGTTTCCTTGAGACATGAAAACTATTTTAATGATTCCACAAGGGTTAAACAGTTGAGAAACACTGGTCTAATCTATTTTCAATTTCCTTATTGCCTATACTAAAATCCTTGATTATTATAATCAAATAGAAAAGAGATAGATAATAATAATGATATATAATAATTTTTATACAGGGTTTCCTTGAGACATGAAAACTATTTTAAGGATTCCACAAGGGTTAAACAGTTGAGAAACACTGGTCTAATCTATTTTCAATTTCTTTATTGCCCATACTAAAATCCTTCATTATTATAATAAAATAGAAAAGAGATAGATAATAATAATGATATATAATAATTTTTATACAGGGTTTCCCTGAGACATGAAAACTATTTTAAGGATTCCACAAGGGTTAAACAGTTGAGAAACACTGGTCTAATCTATTTTCAATTTCTTTATTGCATATACTAAAAACCTTGATTATTATAATTAAATAGAAAAGAGATAGATAATAATAATGATATATAATAATTTTTATACAGGGATTCCTTGAGACATGAAAACTATTTTAAGGATTCCACAAGGGTTAAACAGTTGAGAAACACTGGTCTAATCTATTTTCAATTTCTTTATTGCCTATACTAAAATCTTTGATTATTATAATAAAATAGAAAAGAGATAGATAATAATAATGATATATAATAATTTTTATACAGGGTTTCCCTGAGACATGAAAACTATTTTAAGGATTCCACAAGGGTTAAACAGTTGAGAAACACTGGTCTAATCTATTTTCACTTTCTTTATTGCCTATACTAAAATCCTTGATTATTATAATAAAATAGAAAAGAGATAGAAAATAATGATGATATATAATAATTTTTATACAGGGTTTCCCTGAGACATGAAAACTATTTTAAGGATTCCACAAGGGTTAAACAGTTGAGAAACACTGGTCTAATCCATTTTCAATTTCTTTATTGCCTATACTAAAATCCTTGATTATTATAATAAAATAGAAAAGAGATAGATAATAATAATGATATATAATAATTTTTATACACGGTTTCCCTGAGACATGAAAACTATTTTAAGGATTCCACAAGGGTTAAACAGTTGAGAAACACTGGTCTAATCTATTTTTAATTTCTTTATTGCCTATACTAAAATCCTTGATTATTATAATTAAATAGAAAAGAGATAGATAATAATAATGATATATAATAATTTTTATACAGGGTTTCCTTGAGACATGAAAACTATTTTAAGGATTCCACAAGGGTTAAACAGTTGAGAAACACTGGTCTAATCTATTTTCAATTTCTTTATTGCCTATACTAAAATCTTTGATTATTATAATAAAATAGAAAAGAGATAGATAATAATAATGATATATAATAATTTTTATACAGGGTTTCCCTGAGACATGAAAACTATTTTAAGGATTCCACAAGGGTTAAACAGTTGAGAAACACTGGTCTAATCTATTTTCAATTTCTTTATTGCCCATACTAAAATCCTTGATTATTATAATAAAATAGAAAAGAGATAGATAATAATAATGATATATAATAATTTTTATACAGGGTTTCCTTGAGACATGAAAACTATTTTAAGGATTCCACAAGGGTTAAACAGTTGAGAAACACTGGTCTAATCTATTTTCAATTTCTTTATTGCCCATACTAAAATCCTTGATTATTATAATAAAATAGAAAAGAGATAGATAATAATAATGATATATAATAATTTTTATACAGGGTTTCCTTGAGACATGAAAACTATTTTAAGGATTCCACAAGGGTTAAACAGTTGAGAAACACTGGTCTAATCTATTTTCAATTTCTTTATTGCCCATACTAAAATCCTTGATTATTATAATAAAATAGAAAAGAGATAGATAATAATAATGATATATAATAATTTTTATACAGGGTTTCCTTGAGACATGAAAACTATTTTAAGGATTCCACAAGGGTTAAACAGTTGAGAGACACTGGTCTAATCTATTTTCAATTTCTTTATTGCCCATACTAAAATCCTTGATTATTATAATAAAATAGAAAAGAGATAGATAATAATAATGATATATAATAATTTTTATACAGGGTTTCCTTGAGACAGGAAAACTATTTTAAGGATTCCACAAGGGTTAAACAGTTGAGAAACACTGGTCTAATCTATTTTCAATTTCTTTATTGCCTATACTAAAATCCTTGATTATTATAATAAAATAGAAAAGAGATAGATAATAATAATGATATATAATAATTTTTATACAGGGTTTCCCTGAGACATGAAAACTATTTTAAGGATTCCACAAGGGTTAAACAGTTGAGAAACACTGGTCTAATCTATTTTCAATTTCTTTATTGCCTTTACTAAAATTCTTGATTATTATAATTAAATAGAAAAGAGATACATAATAATAATGATATATAATAATTTTTATACAGGGTTTCCTTGAGACATGAAAACTATTTTAAGGATTCCACAAGGGTTAAACAGTTGAGAAACACTGGTCTAATCTATTTTCAATTTCTTTATTGCCTATACTAAAATCTTTGATTATTATAATAAAATAGAAAAGAGATAGATAATAATAATGATATATAATAATTTTTATACAGGGTTTCCCTGAGACATGAAAACTATTTTAAGGATTCCACAAGGGTTAAACAGTTGAGAAACACTGGTCTAATCTATTTTCAATTTCTTTATTGCCTATACTAAAATCTTTGATTATTATAATAAAATAGAAAAGAGATAGATAATAATAATGATATATAATAATTTTTATACAGGGTTTCCCTGAGACATGAAAACTATTTTAAGGATTCCACAAGGGTTAAACAGTTGAGAAACACTGGTCTAATCTATTTTCAATTTCTTTATTGCCCATACTAAAATCCTTGATTATTATAATAAAATAGAAAAGAGATAGATAATAATAATGATATATAATAATTTTTATACAGGGTTTCCTTGAGACATGAAAACTATTTTAAGGATTCCACAAGGGTTAAACAGTTGAGAAACACTGGTCTAATCTATTTTCAATTTCTTTATTGCCCATACTAAAATCCTTGATTATTATAATAAAATAGAAAAGAGATAGATAATAATAATGATATATAATAATTTTTATACAGGGTTTCCTTGAGACATGAAAACTATTTTAAGGATTCCACAAGGGTTAAACAGTTGAGAAACACTGGTCTAATCTATTTTCAATTTCTTTATTGCCCATACTAAAATCCTTGATTATTATAATAAAATAGAAAAGAGATAGATAATAATAATGATATATAATAATTTTTATACAGGGTTTCCTTGAGACAGGAAAACTATTTTAAGGATTCCACAAGGGTTAAACAGTTGAGAAACACTGGTCTAATCTATTTTCAATTTCTTTATTGCCCATACTAAAATCCTTGATTATTATAATAAAATAGAAAAGAGATAGATAATAATAATGATATATAATAATTTTTATACAGGGTTTCCTTGAGACATGAAAACTATTTTAAGGATTCCACAAGGGTTAAACAGTTGAGAAACACTGGTCTAATCTATTTTCAATTTCTTTATTGCCCATACTAAAATCCTTGATTATTATAATAAAATAGAAAAGAGATAGATAATAATAATGATATATAATAATTTTTATACAGGGTTTCCTTGAGACAGGAAAACTATTTTAAGGATTCCACAAGGGTTAAACAGTTGAGAAACACTGGTCTAATCTATTTTCAATTTCTTTATTGCCTATACTAAAATCCTTGATTATTATAATAAAATAGAAAAGAGATAGATAATAATAATGATATATAATAATTTTTATACAGGGTTTCCCTGAGACATGAAAACTATTTTAAGGATTCCACAAGGGTTAAACAGTTGAGAAACACTGGTCTAATCTATTTTCAATTTCTTTATTGCCTTTACTAAAATTCTTGATTATTATAATTAAATAGAAAAGAGATAAATAATAATAATGATATATAATAATTTTTATACAGGGTTTCCCTGAGACATGAAAACTATTTTAAGGATTCCACAAGGGTTAAACAGTTGAGAAACACTGGTCTAATCTATTTTCAATTTCTTTATTGCCCATACTAAAATCCTTGATTATTATAATAAAATAGAAAAGAGATAGATAATAATAATGATATATAATAATTTTTATACAGGGTTTCCTTGAGACATGAAAACTATTTTAAGGATTCCACAAGGGTTAAACAGTTGAGAAACACTGGTCTAATCTATTTTCAATTTCTTTATTGCCCATACTAAAATCCTTGATTATTATAATAAAATAGAAAAGAGATAGATAATAATAATGATATATAATAATTTTTATACAGGGTTTCCTTGAGACATGAAAACTATTTTAAGGATTCCACAAGGGTTAAACAGTTGAGAAACACTGGTCTAATCTATTTTCAATTTCTTTATTGCCCATACTAAAATCCTTGATTATTATAATAAAATAGAAAAGAGATAGATAATAATAATGATATATAATAATTTTTATACAGGGTTTCCTTGAGACATGAAAACTATTTTAAGGATTCCACAAGGGTTAAACAGTTGAGAAACACTGGTCTAATCTATTTTCAATTTCTTTATTGCCCATACTAAAATCCTTGATTATTATAATAAAATAGAAAAGAGATAGATAATAATAATGATATATAATAATTTTTATACAGGGTTTCCTTGAGACAGGAAAACTATTTTAAGGATTCCACAAGGGTTAAACAGTTGAGAAACACTGGTCTAATCTATTTTCAATTTCTTTATTGCCTATACTAAAATCCTTGATTATTATAATAAAATAGAAAAGAGATAGATAATAATAATGATATATAATAATTTTTATACAGGGTTTCCCTGAGACATGAAAACTATTTTAAGGATTCCACAAGGGTTAAACAGTTGAGAAACACTGGTCTAATCTATTTTCAATTTCTTTATTGCCTTTACTAAAATTCTTGATTATTATAATTAAATAGAAAAGAGATACATAATAATAATGATATATAATAATTTTTATACAGGGTTTCCTTGAGACATGAAAACTATTTTAAGGATTCCACAAGGGTTAAACAGTTGAGAAACACTGGTCTAATCTATTTTCAATTTCTTTATTGCCTATACTAAAATCTTTGATTATTATAATAAAATAGAAAAGAGATAGATAATAATAATGATATATAATAATTTTTATACAGGGTTTCCCTGAGACATGAAAACTATTTTAAGGATTCCACAAGGGTTAAACAGTTGAGAAACACTGGTCTAATCTATTTTCAATTTCTTTATTGCCCATACTAAAATCCTTGATTATTATAATAAAATAGAAAAGAGATAGATAATAATAATGATATATAATAATTTTTATACAGGGTTTCCTTGAGACATGAAAACTATTTTAAGGATTCCACAAGGGTTAAACAGTTGAGAAACACTGGTCTAATCTATTTTCAATTTCCTTATTGCCTATACTAAAATCCTTGATTATTATAATCAAATAGAAAAGAGATAGATAATAATAATGATATATAATAATTTTTATACAGGGTTTCCTTGAGACATGAAAACTATTTTAAGGATTCCACAAGGGTTAAACAGTTGAGAAACACTGGTCTAATCTATTTTCAATTTCTTTATTGCATATACTAAAAACCTTGATTATTATAATTAAATAGAAAAGAGATAGATAATAATAATGATATATAATAATTTTTATACAGGGATTCCTTGAGACATGAAAACTATTTTAAGGATTCCACAAGGGTTAAACAGTTGAGAAACACTGGTCTAATCTATTTTCAATTTCTTTATTGCCATACTAAAATCCTTGATTATTATAATAAAATAGAAAAGAGATAGATAATAATAATGATATATAATAATTTTTATACAGGGTTTCCTTGAGACATGAAAACTATTTTAAGGATTCCACAAGGGTTAAACAGTTGAGAAACACTGGTCTAATCTATTTTCAATTTCTTTATTGCCCATACTAAAATCCTTGATTATTATAATAAAATAGAAAAGAGATAGATAATAATAATGATATATAATAATTTTTATGCAGGGTTTACTTGAGACATGAAAACTATTTTAAGGATTCCACAAGGGTTAAACAGTTGAGAAACACTGGTCTAATCTATTTTCAATTTCTTTATTGCCTATACTAAAATCCTTGATTATTATAATAAAATAGAAAAGAGATAGATAATAATAATGATATATAATAATTTTTATACAGGGTTTCCCTGAGACATGAAAACTATTTTAAGGATTCCACAAGGGTTAAACAGTTGAGAAACACTGGTCTAATCTATTTTCACTTTCTTTATTGCCTATACTAAAATCCTTGATTATTATAATAAAATAGAAAAGAGATAGATAATAATAATGATATATAATAATTTTTATACAGGGTTTCCCTGAGACATGAAAACTATTTTAAGGATTCCACAAGGGTTAAACAGTTGAGAAACACTGGTCTAATCTATTTTCAATTTCTTTATTGCCATACTAAAATCCTTGATTATTATAATAAAATAGAAAAGAGATAGATAATAATAATGATATATAATAATTTTTATACAGGGTTTCCTTGAGACATGAAAACTATTTTAAGGATTCTACAAGGGTTAAACAGTTGAGAAACACTGGTCTAATCTATTTTCAATTTCTTTATTGCCCATACTAAAATTCTTGATTATTATAATAAAATAGAAAAGAGATAGATAACATTAATGATATATAATAATTTTTATACAGGGTTTCCTTGAGACATGAAAACTATTTTAAGGATTCCACAAGGGTTAAACAGTTGAGAAACACTGGTCTAATCTATTTTCAATTTCTTTATTGCCTATACTAAAATCCTTGATTATTATAATAAAATAGAAAAGAGATACATAATAATGATATATAATAATTTTTATACAGGGTTTCCTTGAGACATGAAAACTATTTTAAGGATTCCACAAGGGTTAAACAGTTGAGAAACACTGGTCTAATCTATTTTCAATTTCCTTATTGCCTATACTAAAGTCCTTGACTATTATAATCAAATAGAAAAGAGATAGATAATAATAATGATATATAATAATTTTTATACAGGGTTTCCCTGAGACATGAAAACTATTTTAAGGATTCCACAAGGCTTAAAAAGTTGAGAAACACTGGTCTAATCTATTTTCAATTTCTTTATTGCCTATACTAAAGTCCTTGATTATTATAATAAAATAGAAAAGAGATAGATAATAATAATGATATATAATAATTTTTATACAGGGTTTCCTTGAGACATGAAAACTATTTTAAGGATTCCACAAGGGTTAAACAGTTGAGAAACACTGGTCTAATCTATTTTCAATTTCTTTATTGCCTATACTAAAATCCTTGATTATTATAATCAAATAGAAAAGAGATAGATAATAATAATGATATATAATAATTTTTATACAGGGTTTCCCTGAGACATGAAAACTATTTTAAGGATTCCACAAGGGTTAAACAGTTGAGAAACACTGGTCTAATCTATTTTCAATTTCTTTATTGCCCATACTAAAATCCTTGATTATTATAATCAAATAGAAAAGAGATAGATAATAATAATGATATATAATAATTTTTATACAGGGTTTCCCTGAGACATG
This sequence comes from Acanthosepion lycidas, assembly GCA_963932145.1. NCBI lineage: Eukaryota > Metazoa > Mollusca > Cephalopoda > Sepiida > Sepiidae > Acanthosepion > Acanthosepion lycidas. The sequence goes on from OZ010612.1 coordinate 46,544,793, forward strand.
AAAACTATTTTATGGATTCCACAAGGGTTAAACAGTTGAGAAACACTGGTCTAATCTATTTTCAATTTCTTTATTGCCTATACTAAAATCCTTGATTATTATAATAAAATAGAAAAGAGATAGATAATAATAATGATATATAATAATTTTTATACAGGGTTTCCCTCAGACATGAAAACTATTTTATGGATTCCACAAGGGTTAAACAGTTGAGAAACACTGGTCTAATCTATTTTCACTTTCTTTATTCCCTATACTAAATACCGTATTTATTATAATCAAATAGAAAAGAGATAGATAATAATAAGGATATATAATAATTTTTATACAGGGTTTCCCTGAGACATGAAAACTATTTTAAGGATTCCACAAGGGTTAAACAGTTGAGAAACACTGGTCTAATCTATTTTCAATTTCCTTATTGCCTATACTAAAATCCTTGATTATTATAATAAAATAGAAAAGAGATAGATAATAATAATGACATATAATAATTTTTATACAGGGTTTCTCTGAGTGATGTAAAGGGTGAGTAGTCGGCACTCCTCTACGTAAGATGTGGAAATGACCACATATATTCTCATAGACTCCCTCGAAGGGAATAGGGTCACAGCTACACCTTGTTACCTGTGAAGTTGCTAACCCCACACCCAAGAGGTTTGGGATTTGGAGTTGTCCTTCTCTTACATTGGTTTCCAACCAAAGCGCAGTTTGCCCTGCTATTAATTTTGAGCAGGACAAAGAAGAAATGGATTCATACCTTTCCAAGGTTATTTATACTTTAAATGTTGATAACTGCACTGCTACAAGTATATCCCTTCTTCCCCCACCACTGCTATGGAATAAATAATAGGGTAGACTAAGGTCTCTAGCCTAGGATGGTAACCTGTCTAAGAAAAGAATAACTCGAATTTCAAGCTATGATGAAGACATTCCCAAGAATGCATGGCAATTCTCAGATAATGAATCTATGGAACTGGTAATTTCCTGAAGGGAAATGGCATTAAAAGAAATGACATGAGGCCAAATGTTGGAAGGAAGATTGGTCTAACACAATCTTCCAAGAGGGAGGGTTTTCCTTTCTTTTACCTGGTTTTAAGTACTAGCTGCTGTCAATACTGGGAAAATAGTAACTATTTCAACCTTGAATCAGGCCAAAAGCAATGTATTGTTATTAGAAACTTTACCGACAATAGGTCAGCTTTATCTCTTACAAAGGCTACACAGTATTTGTATTTGGAAATTGGAAATTTCTTCATCCCACTTGTTTCCAAGAAGACAATTTTGGTGAGAGTCAGGGTGGGTGAATTTGGCTCAAACCAATTCCAAAAGAGTTGCAAATCACTGAAGACAGTTGTTGAAAATTAGGAAGACCAAGTTTGGAATGTCAGATTTCATTAAATCAGTTTTTCCTAAGTAATGACAAAAGTGGTAAATTGTGGTGATGCAAGTCTATGGAAACGTCCCAAATAGATTTCAGCCTGTATTGTCTGTATCGGTCAATTCCCTTGTGTAGGTAATGACGAAGCCGAGGCAGGGGACAAAGTTGTGGTTGAGGGAAGATGAAAAAGGGAAAGAGTGGAGATGATGGGTCAGGAAGATTACTGTATGGCGGAGACAAAGAGTGCTTATAAATATACTGTGATAGTATGGATGTAATATTCAACTCAGCGGAAACATCTCGGGAAGATGGAAAATTGAATTGTCTTTTGGAGTGATGGTACAAGTAGCAAATCTTCTGTTGTAACTGCTTGAAATTGATTACTTTCAGTGACAAGACAATGTAAAGAAAGACGGATTTTGCTAGATTAAAAGAGAAAAATTAAAAAATAACATGGTAGAAAGGATCTTCACTCTCTCCTTTTTTGTCTTGTGAACAGATTAGCAGGAAAAAAATTATTACTCTTGTTGCCCTAAGAGAAAAAAATTCTAACACAAAATTTTTACAAAAGAATGTAACGTGACAGGCAGTATTCATTCACCCTCCTAGGGGTATGGAATAGAGTACAAGGCCATTTAAATGTGAGAGACATCATGCACATTTATGCTTGAGCAAAAACTATTCACCATTTTTTAAAATTTTTTTACAATGCGTAAGGTTAGAGACCACTCAAGATAGATGGTTACATGTAAGAGACATAGTTTATGAGGATAGGTAGGAAAGATAATGGCTAACCCTAGACTTGAACAAGTTAAGATTGTAGTGATCAGAAAATAACCTCTTGGGAGTCAGTTCTACAGAGCAGTGGTTCACAGGAAGAAACTGCTTGAGTGGGACTTCTCACTGATGGAATACAGAGGGAATGAGAGTGGTTCACAACAATGTGCATAGCATGGTGGGTCTTAGTCGTGAAAGGTTAGAACTGGTGGAACTAAAGAATGTAGTTTGTCTGAGCACTTTCCATGGAAGTAGTTATAGAGTAAGTGAGAGGCTTACTACATCTCATCAGTAAAAGACGAGTTGCAGGGTGGAAAATAATGTGTCACCCACAAGGATGAGGGGACTCTTTTGGTCTCTATCAACACTGGAAAATGAGGATTGTGCAGCTTCTTCTAAATATGACAGCAGGACTTCATTTTAGGCCTGATCTGGCTCTCAATTCAATATTTGCCTTTTCATAAAGGCAGCAATCCTGGGTCTATCCATTTAAACACAATGTGAAGGTGCTGCTTGGGGTGGGGCCGTGGGTAGCCATAATTCTTCAGATATTCTAAATTTCTTGGTGGGTCAGGAAGATTACTGCATGGCAGTGTCCCCACCAGCCTTTACTGGTGAGGAGGGGGGGGGGGTCAGACACACAGGATTAAAAACAAGACTTCTTAATCTTAAACACTCTTTAGGCAAATTCAGTCATGAGCTTGTGTATTCAAAATGTTTTTGTTGGGTCATTCTACCATTGATACTGGTAACCCACTACCAACTGACACATGATAAAGTCATCAGAAGCTAAAATGGATCCCCCCACCAGCTTTTTCTGGTGAGGAGAGGGGCCAGACAAACAGGATTAAAAACAAAACTACTTAACCTTAAACACACTTTAGGCAAATTCAGTCACCTAGGAAAGCATTTGTCCTGCCATTGCATTTGACACTAATCACCAAATAACAGTATATTAAAATTTTACAATTTTGTTGTCGCATCCTGCTATAGCAACTGCAAAATTGGTTAGGTTGCTCAGCAGTGCGGTAACCCTATGACCACACCCGATTATGGGACTGATAGATGATGGTGATAAGTGGGTGCTGAAATGTCCTCACCTTGATGAACAAGACATTCCAAAATGGGTTGTTTGGACAGATTTCATTAAATTAGTTTTTCCTCAGTAATGACAAAAGTGACAAATTGAGAAGATGAAAGCCTATGGCAATGTTTTTTTAAGCTTTTTTTTTTTTTATCTCAAGTGATACTTGAACCTGTAAATATACTTCCATGGCTCACTTAAATAATGATGATCAAAAAAGAAGCATACTTTTTAGGATTTATTTATTAACACAAAGATAATTATTGAAATTCTTAAAAAACATGTATATTTATTTTTCTGTTTATTATAATTTAACATTTAATGAGATATCTGAGCTTGACGTTTTTTTAGATTATCTTTTTTGCAAAGTCAAATTTTGGACAGGTATACTGTTAAATCTTCCATGGATTCTAGCTGTGATCGATTTTGATTTTAATAATGTTTATTGCAGAAAAGCTTTGCTTTGATCAAAACACATCAGCTAAGTTTTCCTAAGTTTTTTTTTTCATATTGTCCTTTTATAGATATATTCTATCTAAATTTTACACATTATTTTATATATTATACATACATTTATTTGGTTTGGTTTCTTTTGTTTTATGGCATATCAACCTCAATGGGTTATTTAATGCCGACAAAATTTTTATTGCTGGTAATATTTTGTTTTGTCAAAAATGTATTGCTGGTAATAATTTTTTTCAAAAATATATTGCTGGTAATAATTTTTTTCAAAAATATATTGCTATTAATATTTATTTTTTAAAAACATTGTAGGTAAAAATTTTTTAAAATGTATTACTGGTAATAGTTTTTTTTCTTCAAAAATTTATTATTGGTAATAATTTTTTTACAAAGTATTTCTGGTATTAAAACCTATTTTTACACTTTCATAGTGTTTTTACCCCAGTTTAGGGGTTAACTATTTGCCTATAGCAGGGACCCTAACAGGTGCTATCACCCCGGGTCAGGGTAGACCTGGGATGAACAGCAATTAAGAGGTGGTTCCATGCACCTCAAAACCTCCTGATCTCCTTGCTGCTGGACGTAGTTTATCGTCTTACTAAGGACGCGGATGTAGTTTATCGTCATACCCAGGACGCATACATTTATTTATTATATGATATTATATAATGATATGTTCATATAATCCATTTAAAAAGGTTTTAATTTTGATATATACACTTATTGTGGTTCTTGCTTCCAAGTCAACCTTGATCTTCAAAAATTTAAATCCAATTACAATCGTTCCTTCTGTCTTCTTAATTCTTATTTTTTTATTATCTTTTCTCCTTAATAATAGTTTTTCTTATATTAGTCCTGACCTGACATCTCGGCTTCAGTCACTTTCCCTGCTATAAAGTAGCTTCTCTGTGCCTTTTCTATAAATACTTTCATGGTAATTGTTCTGATGAATTTCCTCTATGGTACCTAAACTATGAATTTAAGTACAGTACTAGATTGGCGGCATGGTCTCTTCATTTCACAGTTTTAAATGGCTAGATGTAACCATAATTTCTTTGCTAATAGTTTCTTCTATCGCACTTCTCGTTTGTGTAACTCTCTCCTGGCTTCTTGCTTCGCATTCAACCTTGATTTTCAAAAAATTAAATCCAATTAAAATCCTTACCTTCTGTCTTCTTAATCCTTATTCTTTTATTGTCTTCTCTCCTTAATAGTAGTTTTTCTCATATTCTCTAATACTTAGTAACCCCTTGCATCCTAGTGGTTTTATTGCCTTGCTTGGGGTGAAATGATTAAAAAAAAATCTCATGGCAGATATGAACCTATAGTTAAACTTCTGCCGCACATTTAAATTAGTGACAAAATAAAGAGTATACGTTTTATGATTTATTTATTAAAAAAAACAAAAAAACAATTTATTATAATTTTTAATAAAAAAAGTAATTATTGAAATTCTTAAACACACTTATATTTATTTTTCTGTTTATTATAATTTAACATTTAATGAGATATCTGAGCTTGACGTTTTTTTAGAATATCTCCATTGCAAGATCAAATTTAGGACAGGTTAAATCCTTCAAGGATTCTAGCTGTGATTAATTTTTATTTTAATAATGTTTATTCCAGAAAAGCTTGTTTTTTTTTTAAATATGATTTTATATGAATAAAAATGAAAGGAAAACTTATCTTAGTTGACAGGTTTCATCCTCTGAGGGATTTTATCAAGAGAACGTGAAACACATCAGCTAAGTTTTCCTTTTGTCTTTATTCATATTGTCCTTTTACAGATATATTATATCTGAAATTTTAAATCTATATTCGTAACACAATATTTTTATAAATATTCCAAAATTCTAAAATTAAACGATAATACTATATGCAGTCTCAAGTTCTTCAGGAAAGTTTAAGTCAATGGCCTTTTAGGGTTCATCCATGTGGATAGATTTGATTTGGTTTATTTAATGGCATATTAACTCCTTATAGGTCATTTAATACCAGATTTTTTCTAGTGTGTCCATGTTAGTTTACATACAGTGCATTTACAGCATGCATACATAAAAATGTGTGTATGCATATATATGTGCAATTACATATGTACTAATATATATATTAGTAACACAATATTTTTTTTATTGTATTGTAAAATTCAAAAATTAAATGATAATACTCTTGTATATATATATATATATATATATATATATATATATATATATATATATATGCATTCTCAAGTTCTTAAGGAAAGTTAAGTTAATGGTCTTTTAAGCTTCCTCCATATGAACAGGAACTCACTTTTTGAGTAATAAGAATTATATGTTACTGGGGGTGGGGAGCTGGCATGAGGATGTTAGAGATGCTTAGGTGGGACATGGCCAAAAAAAAAAAAAGTTGGGAACCACTATTCAACCTATAATTAAATTTCTGCAGTTCATTTTAATTATGATGATAATAAGAGTAGATTTTCTATGATTTATTTATTAACAAAAAAAACAAACAATTTATTATAATTTTTAATAAAAAAATAATTATTGAAAATCTTAAAATAAACTTATATTTATTTATTTTTCTGTTTATTATAATTTAATATTTAATGAGATAGGGTGGGCCTTCAGGTGGGTAGTTAGGTGGGTGATACTTGGGAGAATTTTTGCTATGTCAGCTCTTCCCCTTACCAATTCCTCGCTCATCTACTCATCCTGATATGGTGGCTGACAATACGAAAATAGAAGCTCCAGAACTATATGGATGGCTCCTGCCAAGGTCAGACCAGCAATCTTTCTGATCCGAAGCATGACTGTTAATATAGATCACAACCCAGTTATAACCTATTACCCATTTTGTTGCCACTTGATCTCCAAAAATTCCTTTATTTCCTATTAAAATGGAAGCTCCAGAATGATATGGATATCTCCTGCTAAGGGCAGACCAGCACTCTCCCTGATCCCAAACATGACTGATAATATAGACTGGCACTGATATAACCTATTTCTGGTTTTGTTGCAACTTAATCTGCAAAAATCCCTCATCCACTTTTTTATATACCTATTATCTTTTGTTTATAAAGGATGCTGCTTAAAAGACCAAACTTCGAAAAAAAACCATCCACTGGTCTATCAAAGAGAAACACTTGGGAACAAGGTAAAACTACCTCTTCCCCCTCTATGTAGATATCAGTAGTATTTATTATCTGTGTGATATGAAACAAATACTCTCAACTTAGAAAGTGCTTTAACTGCTACATCGTCCACAGTAAATTTTATAAATTTCTCATTAAAATTTAAAAAAGTGAAAAAAATTCTTGTAAAAATTCATTATTCATTGAAAATTTTTTCTTAAAACAATAGTGTCCATAATATATTTTATTCATAAAAGCAATTAAAAGATTTTCTAATTAAATAATTTCTTAGTACTATTTCCGATTCCAAGTATGACTGTTAATATAGACCAGCACTCACCCCAATCCCAAACATGACTGATAATATAGACCAGCACTGATATAACCTATTTCCGGTTTTGTTGCAACTTAATCTGCAAAAATCCCTCATCCACTTTTTTATATACCTATTATCTTTTGTTTATAAAGGGTGCTGCTTAAAAGACCAAACTTCAAAAGGAACCATCCACTGGTCTATCAAAGAGAAACACTTGGGACGGAGATAAGATAACTTCTTCCTCTTCTATGTGGGTGTCCATAGTATCACACAGATAATAAATAATAAATAAATAACTCTCAACTAAGTATAGAAAGCGTTTTAATCGCCCTGTAATCCACAGTAAATTTACAAAAAAAATTCAGATTCTTACAACATATCACTTTTCTTGGGAGATCTTCTATTTTAACAATGTGGGACATTTAATTGTGACAAAGCAAACAAAAAGAAAAAGAAAGTAAATGAAATGAGCCAGACTATATACCGAAAATAAATATTCAAAAAATAAAAAAAAATTTAATTTCAAATATCAGCATCTCATCACTTTCATGTAACTATAAACATCACTTTAGTCTGATAGAGTCCTAATGAAATGTATAAAAGAAAAAAATTTCAATTTTGTCATAAATATATATATATATATATATACCCAAGTATATGATATATATATATATATATATATATATACCCAAGTATATGATTGGTGTATATGGAATGAATTCCAATAACCAACAATTACTATTCTTAAAAGAGTGCTCATTACAAAGTAGAGCAGATATAATTATTTATTTAAAAAAAAGTTTATAACATAAATGTGTTATAAAATCACTACAAAAATAGCCATTTTGTTTCAACACCCCCGGTGTCTTATCTAAGACACCCCCGGGGGTGTTGAAAACAATACGTACCTACAAAAATTAGAAATCACACCTTGCCTTTGAATGGACTCATCCCAAACACCTATAGTTCCGCCATATGCAAACACCTATTAAAGAACAGAGACTGTGCAGCCAAATTTAGTGTTGACTGGTTCACCGTGTTGCCCCGGTCTCACTCCTTATTTCATCTAAAGGTTCTGGAGGCACTTTACATCGGGTCCCGTAAGCCTTCTTTGTGTAAACAACGTGAGTGTTTGTTGGGACTCGCTGTCATTTGTCTCTAGTTCCTTTTGCATATTTTTTTTTTTTTTTCACAACTTCCTTTTATTGTACATTTTCCTGTGTTAATTTGAAATCTCCCATTGAAAGCTGAAGAGCGGGAGCGAAACCAGTTGCTTTGCCCGTTTTTAATATGTCTTGTAATATTAAGTTTTATACTTTTATTTTGATCATATATATATATATATATATATATCTGTGTGTATGTGCGTGTCAGAAAAATCTATGACAAAATTGAAAATTTTTTCTTTTATGCATATAAATATTTTAGGGCATAAAATAAGCCATAAAAGGTTGGTAAGCCATAAAAAACAAATTAATCAATCAATACTGTCCTTCCCAATCGCTGCCACTTACATAAGCTCATTTGGAGGATTACTTGTTGCTTTGCTCTGCTTCTCTTTCCTTCACTGTATCTTGCGAGTGTCAAATTCTCCAAACACTCTTTCTTCCTTATGGTCTCTCTTTCTGATTCTGAGTATAACTGTTTTCATTTTCTTTAAAATTTCATTATCTTCTGTCAGTGATATTCTCAGCATCCTTCTGTAGAATCACATCTCTGTTATTTCATGCCTCAAATTCATGTGTGAAGTCCAACATACTCTGCCATAAGGAAGATTGATATTGCATAGGAATTCAAAACTCCTTACTTTGTTTCTAATGAAATTTTTCTATTTCTTAATACCTTGTTTAGCTTTTGGAAAGCATCTTTTGCTATTCCAATGGGCTTTCAGATTTTGATGTTGCATTTTCTGTTGTATTGTATTTTAATAAAAGAAAATATTTAAAGTTTCAACCATTTCTCTGTTTTCATCATGATATCTCTTCAAACTGAGTTTTGTTTGGCAGGAAACAGGTGGAGCTTGTGAAATAGGAATTTATAATTGGAGCGTTTATATCTTCTTGGGTGTTCTTGTAGAACCACATCTTTGTTGTTATCGCACCATTTTGGTTTTTGTGTCCTCTGACCTTCATCAGGTATATGTTGATCCAAATAACCTCTAAAATTTTGTCACTCCTCACATGTTCAGTCTATAGTATTCTTAGTATCCTTCTGTAGAACAACATTTCTGTTGCATCAAGTCTCTTCTCCATTGTGATCTAGCATTCACTGTCATATAGGATGATCAGTATTACATAAAAATTATGTACACTTTTCTTTGTTTCCAATAAAATTTTCCTGTATCTTAATACTTTGCTGAAATTTTGGAGGTCATCTTTCCTTATCCTAATGTATCTTCAGATTTCGGTTTTGCATCCTCTGTCCTCTATAAAAACGCTTTGTAGATATTTAAATTTTTGCCCTTGTTTAACCTTTAGCAAACTGCATTATTAATATTACTTCTCTTTCCATTGCATTCTTTTTCAAGGCTTCTCAATTGCAATATCTTCATTGTTAATTTCACTCAAAGTTGTTTTCTGCTGCCATAGCAGGATATGACAACACAACTATGAAATTCAAACACACTATTGTTCAGGGATTAGAGTCACCTTCAGTAGCAGGATAAACTTTTTGTACAGAGTGATAAGTATTAATTTTGGTATCTCCAATTTGTAATTCACACGTTGGGCTGTTGTTTTCACTGACAACCATACTTCCTGTCTTCTACAGCTAATGTTTAGTTCTTTCTTTTTCTACCTTCTGTAGGAGTTCCTACAATTTCCTTTCTGTATTTACTATCAACAAGGAAACAAAAAAAAAATGAAAATTGTCACAAATGCAATCACATGATGCTTTTTTTAAAAGTAGTTAAAAATTCTTTATTTTACCTGTATAAAGAAGAGTTTAGGCTTCCCAACTAAAGTTGGAGCTCGGTCCCCTTTAAAAGGAAGCACTAGGATATTTAGGGGCACAGAGCCATCAGTTGCAAATACTGCTCCCTCCCTTCCATGTGAAAGAATAGCAACACCAAAGCAGTCGGCATCAGAATGGTCTTTTGCTGCCACTGGAAGAGAAGAACAATTACAAAATTTTACATTTGCATTAAAAGATGGAATTGAATTCCAAAGATCAGATACAGCAGGAATCTGGAGAAGGCCAGAGAATGTGTCAGCCAATCCACGATAAAAAACAAAACAAAAAATAAATGAAGCTGTCAAATACGCTTGTATTATTTTAAACTATTGCCCTCATCTTAAGGGACATGTAAATTCGTAAATAATATTGGTTCTCTGTAATTTGGATTTTGCAAGTGAGTCATTATTGTTGGCGATGAGGTTAGCAGTTTTAAATTCTTTTATAGTAGATAATTTAATTTTTTAATTAAATTTTCTTGTTTTTGTCAACTGGTACTTTATATTTCTGTATAATTTCTTTATAAGATTCATCCTGCTTATCATTAACATGCATTTGATTCTTATAGAAAGTATTAATGTTATTATTTTTATCAGTATTTTCAGTGTTGCTATTGGTTATCTTGCAAAAAATAATTTAGTGATCTATGAGTTAATTCAGAAAACCATTATTAACTAGCATTTGTTTCATGTTAAGTTCTTTAAAGAAAAGCGAACAAGAGGATGAATTCTCATGGATGCACCTGAGGAAATATTTTATAACCATATTTTATATCAAAGTGGACATTGACTAGTAAAATTAAGGTAGAAAGAATTTCTACTTGTGTTTTTTAATAACAAAATAGTGAATGTATTATTACTAGAGTTCACAAAAAACATGCAAGAATGGGAGTTTATTTTTTTGACTAAGTTCATAGATAAAGTAAAGAACAGAATTTTTTTTTAATGTAGTTTTGTGATTATCAATTTTGTTTTTGTTTTGTGTTAATATAAAAATATCTACATCGCAAACATTTTGGGTTTAGTAACTTTTTTAATATCTTGCTTTCAACATGAAACATGATCCATAAAACACAGACAAAAATTGGTAATTTCTACATAGTTTCTGACCAGAAAAGAAAGAAAATTATAAGAACACAAGAAAAATCAAATAAAAAAATACACTACTCTGTTAGTCATTTTTAATGAAACTTCTATAAAAGAGGGATTGATGCCCAAATACACAATTATGCATACATACATACATATATATATAAAATCCAATTTTCTTATTGATATTTTTATTTTTACAAAATAATGTTCAATGTAAATTTACAGTGCATAAATACTATAAATTAATTGATTTAAAATATGGTTCCATCGCTACACAGGAATTCACTTAAAAATGAAACAGAACTAGTGCTTTTAATTTAATTACATAATTGAATTTGAAGTTGTTAGTTTCTGTTTTTGAAACATGGTAATTCATGTGTAGCGATGGAACAATATTTTTTAATCAGTTAATTTATAATATATATATATATATATATACATATATATGTGTGTGTGTGTGTGTGTGTGTGTGTGTTTGTGTGTGTGTCAGAAAGAGATGGAAAGTACTTGGGAAATAAAAGTGATTCTCACTGTTACAGTGAATTTCTTGCCTTATTTAATTGTAATATATGGAAAAATATTTGTGAATATGAAAGGATTATGATCAAAATAATGATATTTGGGATTTCAGTCACTGTGTGCTTTTTAGGTTCATACATCCATACGAGTGGTCAAGATGATGGTGTTTTTTATCAAGACACCATCTCAAGATAGGCTGCTAGCCAAGTCTAAAGAGTTTCTATCTGCCTGTTAGTGGAGGACTTGTAGCTACATACTAGGACAGCTCCCAAATAGTTTTGGCAACCCAATTTCCATTCACTGCCACAAACAAACGGTATATATGGAACTAGTAAGGACTTCATAGAGACTTTGTGGTATTATGGCAGCTGTAGTAAGAATGCTAAGTAAGAATGTGTTGTTTTGGTGTAAGGAACACTGTGGTATGTTTGACTAATTAATCATGGCTAGCTAAGTTTAAGATAAGACGACCAGCTTTCTGCTATCCACCCTAATGGTTTTGTGAGACGTTTTTGTATTTTTTCACAATAAATATTACTTTCCCCTAGACTTTACAAATTTAAGTACAGTACTAGACTGGCAGTTAGGTCTCATCATTTTATAATTGAAATGGCTCAATGTAACTATAAGTTGTATGCTAACAGTTTCTTCTATTGCACTTCTCACTTGTAGAACTCTTTTCTGACATTTTGTTTTCAACTCATACTTGATCTTCAAAAATTGAAATGCACTGTCAATCATTATATTGTTCTTCTTTTATTGTTCTCACTATCTTAATAGTGTTTGTTTTATCATGTTCTCTAACGACCCTTGCATCTTTTTTCTTTTTGTAAATTTTCCATGCCAAAATCTAGTTGTATCCAATAGGCCAGCAAATATGGTATTTGAAATTTTGACATTATTACAGGGTCAAAATCTGAACAAAAAAAAAAAATTATAATGACTCTTTCATTTTGTTTGTTTGTTTCTTTCTTTTCTTTGTTTCTTTCTTTCTTTTTGCAGAAACAGCCAGCATCTATGTCATATTTCTTTCATATCCATGACAACAGAAGAATACATTTCATATTTGGAGAGAGTTATAGTGCATTGTATGCGTAGACCAAAGCAGAAGAATTATGAGCAAATTTCATTTCTATTTCCAGTAAATTGAGAAATAAAAGGAAACAGCTTTTGTTGACCCACCATGTGTGTGTACCTGTGTTTGCGCGTTGTGTTTGTGTGTTGTGTTTGTGTGTGTGCATGTGTGCCTGGATCAATAAGTCTGTATTATGGTTCACTATTTATATTATTCAGACTATTGTCCTCATTTTTGTTGCCATATTTATCACATTTCGACCATTGTATGCTCTTGCCTTCTTCAGGTGGTTGGAATGTCAAACTGAACATTGTGCATTTCGCTTGCTAGGGTAGACTGTTCTAGTTCCAGGTGCCATGTCTAATGGATATCAGTTATCTTCTGTTAATTCACCTCTCTCCACTGTCTTAACCAGGTATTGAACTCACAACTTTTTGGGTCCTGTCACTGGATCTAACCAATGCCTTTATCCACTGTGACATGTGTTCTTAAGGACATTCCAACCACCTGAATTAGGCTGGAGCATACAACGGCTGAAATATTGTGATAAATATGGCAACAAAGATGAGGACAATAGTCCAAATAATGTAAATAGTGTACATAATACTTCATCTCAGAAATATAGACAGATGACAAATAGTTGTTAATAGAATTTTGATCAGAAATGTCCCTTGTATAATATTCAATCTATGCTTCCTCTCTTCCTGGGTTTGGTGGTGGGTGTGGGACAGGTGGTAAATAGTAAATAAAATTTCAAAGTTTGGGTGGGGTAAAGAAAGAAGAAATATTTACATATCAAGTTAAAGGAGACGTTGAAGACCAAAGTTTCAGTTTTTTTTCCTTCTCTTCTTTCAAGGTAGATACAAAAATAAACTTAACTTCTCTCTTTGAAATGATTTGTCAATCAACAAAAAAATGACTAATTAGATAACAAATACATTTTTAAATGCAGCAATATGATCAAATATTTTGTAACCTTTAACATTCTGGAAGTGATTTTGCTTGCAAAGCAAAAGCTTTATCCTGCCACTGCAGATGAATGAATGGTAGTCTATTTGAATTTTTCAGTTGTGTTGTCATATCCTGCTATGGCAACAGAAAATGGCTATGACTGAAATTAAGTTGCCTTGAAAAACAATGCAGTGAAAAGAAAAGTAGTGAATAGTGCAGTGTGTTAAAGGTTAAATAAACCAAACAAGAACACAAATTGTTTGTTTAGTGACATATCAACACCTTATGGGTCACTGAGTACTGAAATTTAATTTTCTTGGGAGCATTAGTAATTTCTTTTACAAAAAATATATTACTTGAATTTTTTTTCCAAAAATGTATATCTGGTAATTTTTTTAACTATGAAAATGTATTGCTGGTATTTTTACTATAAAAATGTATTTTTATGCTTTCATAGTGTTTTGACCCCAGTTTTAGGGTTAATTATTTACCCATAGCTGGGACCATAACAGGTGCTACCACCCCAGGTCAGGGTGGACCTGGAAACAACAACAATTAAGAGGTGGTTCCACACCCCTCAAAACCTCCTGATCAGAGGCCTTGCTGCCAGATGTAGTTTATCGTCATACCCAGGATGATAAAAATAAAAATGATAAGAAATACAATTACATTAAATATACTGGAGCAGGAGGAGGATGACGACTACTACTATATTTATTTTTTCAATTAATTCACCCCAAGTAAGGTGATAATACTACTAAGAGACAAGGGTCTAGTGGGAGAGAAAGAGAATAAGATGACTTTGGAAGATACCAGAAACTTAATTCTAAAAAGAAAACAAGAAATAAACCTCTACTCCTATTCAAAAGACCAGGAAATATAATATTAGACAAACCTATCTACTCCTATTGAGGAAAAAAAAAAAAAAAATAGTAAATAAAATTTCAGAGTTTGTGTGGAGACATTAGGAGTTTATAAGGAGTTGAAGGAGACTTTAGAAGGAACCGGAAACTCAATTCTAAACAGAAAACAAGCGATAAACCTTTACCCCTGTTCAAAAGTCCAGAGAGGACTGTGAACCGAATGATAGGTGAACCTGACTACTACTACTACTACTACTAATAATAATAATAATAATAATACAAAAAATAAATACAATAAAAATAAAATAAAAAAGTAATATTTACAGGAAAAAAGAAAGAAGTTTATGACTGAATTAAATGCATTGATAAGAAAGAAGATTATGTTTAAAAATCAATATTTCTTGTTATAAATAAAAGCTTTTTTCAACATTAGGCTGTAAATGTACGTTTGCCCTTCATTTTGTTTCTTCAATCCCCTCCCACCAAAATATGTGATAATAATAATAATTGTGGGATGTAAAGATACTGCTCATAGTCAGGGAAGAACTTGAATCAGACCAAAAATCTTTGAAACAAATTTGGAAGAATTGGAGATCAAGTAAGATTTGGAATAATAAGATAACAGATAGCAGATAATAGTACTGCATAAAATCAACAAAAATAATGTAGAAAGATTTAAGGAAATTTGCTGCCACTTGATTCCTAACAATAGCCACTGCTAAATACTGATAAGAGACTAGTGTTATTAATAATTCTGTTTTATCTATACCATCAAAAACATAATTTGTTAGGTCCTTACTATGACAGGAAGGTTTTTATATGTTGTAATGGGAGAGAGCTATAGTAGAACGATTCATTCTCTCATTTGTATTTTCCCCATTATGGGCATTATTATATTCATGATATAATAACAACATATTTCACAGACAGAATGGAATGGCTGAAAGGGAAAAAGAATGACAAACATGCTTGGTTCTTAGAGAAACTTTTATATTATAAAGACATACACAAAACTATATATACATACACAGAGAATAATATATAACATATATCTAGCAGAGTGTAAGGAGAAACAAAATATAATTTGGAGATACTCCTATGTCTGGAGATGTCATGTTTAGGACTCCAGATTCAAATGGGCCAGATTCATCTACATCTGGGCAAGGACATATCCCATGAATGGGAAACAGTGAGTCTTGGTTTTTCCCAAATTGAGGACTGTGAGCTGGAGTTTCATTCTATATCTAAGAAAGATATATTCCCAAAGGGAAATGTCATCATGGACTTGTAAGCTGCTGGAGAGGTAGATTTAGCCTCTGCCCAGGTTATGGGGTGCCTGAGCTAAATAAAGCAACCTTACTGTTTAGCTGTTGAAAACAAAGTAAAATTGACTGCCACTATAGTCATTGTTTGGAGTGACATCACTAAGTGGCCGTAATGTAACTCATGTGACTTATCACCATGAAAGGTACCCCACTTTATACTCAGGAGAATCTTAATAATTTACCCATACCATAAAAAATATCTTAAGTCCCTTTTATCAGGATTTTTATACATGAAGCTTTAAATATATTTTTCCACTTACTGATTGATTGATTTGTTTTTATGTCTTATCAACCTTTTGCTGGTTATTTAAAGCCAGAAAATATTCTTAGATTGTAAGTATCATTTTTGGAGATGATAATGATTTAGTGATACAAGCCCTACTAATTAACCCATAGCTGGTGGGGACAAGTAGGGAAGTCTATAGAGCCTAGTAGTGAGAAACGTAGGAAACGAAGACATTTTAAATACAGTGTAACCCGGATATAAGAGAGTTATCGGGACTGGAGAAGTCTCTTATATCCGAGTTTCTCTTATATCCGGGTTTGGTCTATTTTATGTACATTAACACAGGCTCTAATTTGGGACCAGAGAAAATCGCTCTTATATCCGGGTTTCTCTTATATCCGGGATACACTGTATGTAAAAACAGACGAAACATGAAAGAAACATGATATTTAAATTAAATATAAAGTAAATTTTTATTTCGCTCTTTCATTGGATGCTGTACCAATCTGGATGCCTGGTACCTTTGCAACCTCTACCCCCACCCCTTCTGTATGCTACTGGGTGGGGAGAAGAGGTGGATTCATAGCTTTCTCAAGGGTATTTGCGCATAAGTGAATATAGTGACCATGACTGGATTTGAAACTCAGCTCTTTGATTTTCAATTCTTAGCTGTTATCCATTGCACCACCTGCATATTCAAGCTTAGAACACCTGATATTCCCAAGCAGTCATCCATTTAGGCACTGACCAGGCTTGTTGCTGCTTAATTTTGGTGAGCTTATGAGAATCCATTTTTCAACAATTTTCCATTTATTATGTTAATATATAGTAATCCTAGAGAGGATCAGTTTATTACTTGATAACAATAGAAACTTTATGCCCAGTAGAATCATATTAATACTAATTTACCTATGCAAAAATATTTTGTTAAGTCCTTAATATGATTAGGTTTTTATGTGATTTTCCAAATATATTCTTTCTAATTATATTAATATATACTAATTCTAGAGGGATCAGTTTATTGCTTGCTAACAATAGACAATCGTTCCCCCACTTTATGCCCAGTAGAATCCTATATTAATGCTAGTCTAAGCATGCCAAAATATTAATATGATTAGATTTCTATATGTGACTTTTCAAATATATTTTTTTCTATTTATATGAATATGGAGTAATTCTAAGGGTGGGATCAGTTTATCACTTGATAAGAACAGAAAACTGATCCCCCACTTTATGACCAGTTTAATCTTATATTAATACTAGTCTACCTATCCCAGAATATTTTAAGTCCTTAATATGATTAAGTTTTTATATGTGAATTTTCAAATATATTCTTTCTAATTAATATGTAGATATACTAGGGGAATCATTTTATTACTTGATAATAATAGAATGCTGATCCCCCACTTTATGTCCAGTAGAATCTTATATTAATACTAGTCTACCCATGCCAGAATATTTTGTGAAGTCTTTAATAGGATTAGGTTTTTATATGCGACTTTTAAATATATTCTTTCTATTTATGGAGTAATTCTGGGGGTGGGATCAGTTTATCACTTGATAAGAACAGAAAACTGATCCCCTACTTTATACCCAGTAGAATCTTATATTAATACTAGTTTACCCATGCAAGAATATTTTAAGTCCTTAATATGATTAGTTTTTTTTGTGACTTTTTATATATATATTTTTTAATTACATTAATATGTAGTAATTCTAGTGGGATCAGTTTATTAACTGATAACAATAGAAAACCGATCCCCCACTTTATGCCCAGTAGAATCTTATATTAATAAAAGTTTACCTATGCCAGAATATTTTGTTAAGTCCTTAATATGATTATTTTTTTTTTTTTTTAAATATATTCTAATTATATTAATATTTAGTCATTTTGAAGTGGCGGATCAGTTTATTACTTGATAACAATAGAAAACCGATCCCCCACCTTATGCCCAATAGAATCTTGTATTAATACTAGTTTACTCAAATCTTCAAAAATGCTGGCATATTTTGTTAAGTCTCTATTATTATTGGAAGGTTTTAATATGCAAATCTTGATATATATTTTTCCAATTATTATTTGTCCACCAGATGGTATCATCGGGTGTCATCAGTGCAAGGGAGATAACTTGATAAGCCAAGAGTTATGTTACATACCCAAAAAAAATACTTGATGTTTAAAAAAAGCCATTATCATTACTACGACTACAGTACAATGTCTAATATTTTACTCTTTCTTTATTTAGATGTTAAAAACGAGTTGATAACAGAAAGCTTAGCTATTTTTTTTGTTACCAAAAATATTTAATTTTATGTTTTTCTTTTATTCTTCATGTGAAAGAAATAAAATGGACATGTATTAACATTTTTACAGTTAGTGGCACCTGTAACGCTCATCCAGACAGAAAAGTTGTAATCCAAGACGGCTGGGAAATCATGAGAAAGTGATCCATTTTGGTAGGAATGGCCAGGGAGGGAATGGAATGGTGTTTGCGTTAGGTGAGACAAGATAAAAAGGAAAAAGACAATAGTGAATGCTTCATTGTAAGAAAAATTTAAATGGATTAGTTATGGTGAAATATGAAGATGAGGATGTCGGTCAGAAAATCTAGACCAGCGAAAGAGAAGAAAGCAAAATAAGTCATTTGTATTTCTTGCTTCTTTTCAAAGTGGGATTGCCACCATGAATATATATATACTAATATAGATTAACTTAATCAAACATAGTATGTGTGTGTGCACTTTTTTCCCAGAATCTATCTTACAAATTTATAAGTCTATCATTCATCCATGTTTTGAACATTGTTGTCACATCTGGTCTGGTGTCTCTGCTATGTATTTAGAGATTCTTGATAAAATTCAAAGAAGAATCTGCAATGTTATTGGTCCTGACCTAGAATCTCTGCTTCAGCAACTTTCTCACTACCATAATGTAGCTTCCCTGTGCCTTTTCTATAAATATTTTCATGTTCATTGTTCTGATGAACTTTCCTCTATTTTTTTTAGCTTTTTATTTTAAAAATTGAGGTTTCATTTTTAAATATTGTTATTCGCCCCCTCTCCAATGTGGTACATATGGGAACTAGTTAGGACTACATAGAGACTTTGTGGTATTATAGTGACTGTAGTAAGAATGCTAAGTAAGAGTGTGTTGTTTTGATGTAAGGAATACTGTGGTATATTTGGGTCAGTAATCATGGCTAGCTAAGTTTAAGATAAGACAGATTGAAGACCAGACTTCCTTATCCCTCCTTTTTGGCCTTGTGCCACATTTTTGTATTATTCAAAATAAATATTAATTTCCTTTCTGATACCCAGACTTTATGAATTTAAGCTCAATACTAGACTGTCGGTAAGGTCTCATCATTTTACAATTGAAATAGCTAAATGTAACTGTAAGTTCTATGCTAACAGTTTCTTCTATCAAACTTCTTGCTTGTGGAACTCTCTTCTGGCTTCTTGCTTCACAGTCAACTTTGATGTTCAAAAATTAAAATGCAATATCAGACGCTATCTTCTGTATTCTTAATTTTCTCCTTTTATTGTTCTCTCTCCTTGATAGTGTTTGTTTTATCATGTTCTCTAACATTTAGTAAACCCCTGCATCTTAATCAATTCATTGCCTTGCTTGGAGTGAAATGATTAAAACAAAAAAAAAAGAAAAGATATCTTGATTGATATAATAAATGGCCAGAACTCACCTGCTCAGCTAACAAGCCAATCTTTATTCAGCAGAAACCTACACAAAACCATAGAGCCCCACCAACCCCCAGTGATTTATACTGTAACTAAGATGAGCATAGTTACAGTTGCTGGGAGAGAAAGCACATAATCTGGAGTGATGAACAGATTTTTTAACAAGGCTCACACACTCAAACCCTCAATTATGATAACTTGTGAATTCATGCTAGCACAATCAACAGCTTCCAAACAGTTCTGTCTATCCATAAGTCTTGGATCAATACATGGTATGGTTTTCAGAGAAATTCCAATGGTGCCACATGCTTGAGATGGTGTTAAAGAAGTGTGCTTCCTGACAAATTGAATATAGTGAGATTTGAACATGGGACTCACAGTCAGAAAGTGAATGTTTTAATCACTCACTCTATTACTTTGTATACTGCATCGTGTTGCTATTTTTGTAATGATCTGTGATGAGCCTGGTCTTAGGTTTATCATGAATTATGAAATCAGTGCATCTTCAATGCATTTTTTTCTTAGTGAATTTATTAAGTCAAAATTGGTGAGCTGTCAGTGTGTTTAAAGTGCTGCATATTTCTGCGATGCTCACATAATACTTTTTTTCAGATGGCTTCCCCTTGCTTTCTCCGTGGTTTCAAATTCCAGGTTTTCCTTCTTTTTATATTATTCAGCATTTTGTATGGCATTTTGTACAATCTGTTTTGCATATTCCTTACTCTATGATGTTGTTGTTGTTGCTACCTTGTTTAGTGCTAATTATATCTGTTACTGTTTTAGAGGTGATGTTGATCAATTTCTTATACATTTTTTGCTTCCATCTCAACAATAAAATCCAGAGGAATCATAGGCTTTTATTCAAGAGCCCATAGAATCTGTAGCCCTAAATACATAGTAGTTCTTCTCCTAAAGCAACTGCCATCCAAGATCCCAGTCTACACTGCTATTTGACCCATAGTTGAAGGGAGAAGAGACAAATTCATGTCTTCCCCAAGGGCATTAATGTGAGAGTGAATGCAACAAATAGGGGGGCAGATTTGAACTTAGCTGATTCTACTTTATTTTTATTTTATTTTAATACTATGTCCCTTCAGGACATAGACAATCATGGTTCTCTATGAACACACATCATGTGTGTGACATATTTTTGTAAAAGAAATTACTAATGCTCCAAAGAAAATTTAATTTTAGTATTAAATGACCCATAAGCTGTTGATATGCCTCTAAACAAACAAATTCTCCATAAATATTTTTGTCATTATCTGTTTATTTTGTATTCTCTATCCTTCTTTGGAAAGATAGGGGAGTGTTTTTGTTGGGGCACACCCACCTTCTCATCAGAATGGACTGATCTAATAGGACAGTTCTATAGAGTTCTGGAGAGATCAGGTAACCATCACACTTCCATCTCTCTACCGGAAGATACTGTTGGACTTTATACTCTTTCTGATTGTTAATGGCTAACCTGCGTTCGTTTGACTACTAATCTCTCTGTTGTAAATACCTCTTCGAATATACCAGTATTTTTCCCCACGTATGTGTTTGTACTTATTTCAATACACTCACGCAGAAACACTCAACATCTCAACAGGTTTCCACATGTCTTCTTCATAGTTTAGAATTTTAAGTTTTCCTATTTTCGATGGGACAGGACCAGAGAAGTCTCAGTCGAGATTGACATCAAAAAATGGAAATGGGGATTCTAATGTCATGAGGCAGGTCCTTGACTAGAATCCACAAGGGAAGTCATCTCCAATGACCAACTGTTGTAGAGGACCAGACAAGCCCCAATCGATACTGACTTCAAGAAACGGAAATGGGGATGTATCAGCCACACACTCCACAAGCCTGCTTCTAGTGTCACCAGGCAGGCCCTTGACTGGAATCCACAATGAAAATGAACAGTGGGTCAACCAAAACAGACTTGGCACAGAAGTGTTGATGCAGAGGTGAAGGCAGCCAGCATGACATGGCCTGAGCTGAAGAGGATCACCCAGAATCATGTCCATTGGAGAGATGTTGTTGTGACCCTATGTTTGCCAAGGGATCAAGGGGTATAATATAAATATTTTCAATAATTTACACCATTGGGTATTTTGTACAATCTGTTTTGATTATTCCTTCCTCTGTCCTCATGCTGCTATCTCATTTGGCACTAAATAGATTTCTTACCAAGGTAGACATTATCAATTTTAGGTTAAGGTTGGAGAAGTTATTTTCAATGGGGTCTGTTATGGTGTTGGCCACTAGAATTATGTGCTTAATTTTGTCAGGGTTGTTGAGATGATTATTTTCTATGTTAAACAAGTTTAGCCCAAACTGACAAGTTTGGTCAGTGCTTTTAGTTCTTGTGAAAACAACAATGAAGCCAGCAAGTAGCTTGAATGATTATTACAGATATGGCAAACTAACTTGTTTTGTACAGGGCTTCATCTGTTTTGTAAATTCTGTTCAGCTTGCTTGTATGTTTTCATTTAATAGCTGAGACCAGAGTGGTTTCTGCAAGTTTTCTGACAAACCTTGCATGTTATTTCTAGCATAGTACTGGTCATAATTTGTGTAAGGTCTATCAATATGTTTCTTCTTGTGGATAATGAGGCCTGCAATAGAGAAAGATACCCTACTGAATCCATCATATGTGAAATGATGGATTGCTGGATCAGTGATTCCCCCTTCCCTAACTTCAAGTTTACTATTTGCCCGACTCTTTGCCTGTTCTTGGAACTGCCTTCAAGAATTGTACACTTATATTGATTACAAATGACAGTTTCTCACTCAGCATTTTCTATATGGAAAGCTGCAATAGATACTTTTAAATAACCTTTGAAGCACTTTCTTGGTTTATGCTGGGGTCAAGTACCATAGAGCAACTCACCATAGAGCATCAAGGCAAATGACATAGTCTGCCCAACAAAGCCTGTGACAATAATTGATTCCATTGCCTTTTGCAAGGTTCATGAGGTCTGGCATATGAGATACCCAGTGCATACTAAAAATGAATCTAAGTCATTGATGGAATTTTTCCAGAGCATCTAAGTGTCTTTGGTACACTACACATGTCTCATAGGAGTATAGCAGCCCTGTAAGCACACACATTGTAGACTGTCATCTTTGTACACTTCGTAAGTCCTCTCTGAGACCAGACACAATCTTTTAGTTCTGCAAAAGCATCTCATTGCCTTCTTCACAAGAGTAGATATTTCATCAAGTAATGTACATAATATACAGCTGATTTTCAAATTTCTTTATTGTCCTGTATAAACATTTTTTTAATTGGTATCACCCTATGTAAGGCAATAAAGCCACTAAGACACAAGAGGTTACATGGGTGTGGAATAATAAAGGAACAGAAACATTAATAATGAGCAGAAAGAGTAATCCAGAGGACAGTAGATAGCGATTGACATTGCATTTACATTTTTGCAGATTAAAGTTGGCTGGAAAGCATGGAGCCAGAAGGAAGTTCCACAAGCGAGAAGTGTAAGAAAATAAACTGTTAGCACAGAACTTACAGCTACATCTAGCCAATTCAACTCTATATCAATGAGACCTCATTGTCAGTCCAGTACTGCATTTATATTCATAAAGTCTAAGTACCATACCGAAGAGCTCATTTGAACAATTACCATGAAAGTATTTATAGAAAAGCCATAAGGAGTTAACATTATGGCAATGGAAAAGTGACCAGATCAAGACGGATAATATTACTGCCAGATCAAGCCGGATAATATTACTGATTCTTTTTACAGAATTGCTGCTATTCTTTAGGGTAATCACCAGGTTTTTGTAATGTTACAAAAAAAGATTTACAATGAAGAATTATATATACATTACAGTTCAAAAATTTGAAGCCACCCCCAGAATTAGCCTGGAATGAACTTGACAGAAGACTGAAAAAAGTTCTTAGGGTCAGTGAAAAAAAATAGAATCAATTTTCAAACTTATACTTTGAGAAACTTTTATAATGAATGCCAAACATTTGTGCTGCAGTAATCAAGGTTAAAGGAGGATATTTTGACGAGAGCAAAATTTAATCATAAAATATGTATTTTTTGTCATAATAAAATTTTTAGTAAAAAATCATTTCTCACTTTTTTTTTTTTAACCATGTGTAATAATTTTCTCTTAAAATACTAAACAACTACATTTTGGACCAAATTAAAAAATTACCAGGGTAAACCTCAAACTTTTGAACTGTAGTGTATATATTTTTTTGAATCAAGTTCCTCCTATGCAAGAGTAAGAAACAGGAATATTACTAAGGAGTGAGAACAATAGAAGAGTAATCAGGAGGACAGCCGATAGCGATTGACATGGCATTTAAATTTTTGCAGATTAAAGTTGTCTGAAAAGCACGGAGCCAGAAGGGAGTTCCACTAGCAAGAAGTGCGAAAAAAGAAACTGTTAGAATAGAACTTATGGCTACATCTAGCCAGCTCAACTGTAAATTGAGGAGATCTCAATACCCGTCTAGTACTGTATATTTAGTAAATTTACATAATAAATCAAAAAATGTTATAAATGGTCCTAAAAAGTGATATTAAAGCTATCTGAAGCTGGTTTACACAAACACATGCATTATTCCTAAAATCGCAGTATAACATCTCACTTAATGACCAGCCCATTTTCGTGGCCAGATCATTGAAACTAAATCCAGACATGAAGTAAGGAGTTGGTATATAACTTCTTATTTAGAGACTACCTGTCATATAGGAAGAAAATGAGTAACTGCAGACACTGAGGTTCGAGTGTCATACTCTGGACTTATTAATATATGTTTTCCACTGCTGACTAGGGTGATTATTGAGTGACTATTGAGTGAAACTATCCAGTCGAATTAGTGTGAATTATTGTGCTTTGATGATTTGGGTTTTGATTTAGTAATTTACCCATGCTCACATGGACTCTCCCAGCTATAAATAGGAGCAGGTACTGCCTTTTGGAAAGGGAACTTTCTAGCAGTCAGCTCTGACAGTCGGACCAAACATTCTTGCTGTAACACTCTCATTTGTATATGTTTGTATTACTGTTTCTGTTAATATATTTGTTTAACTCAATTCCTCTCTTTGTGTCTTTATTTCTGGCCCTAACAAGGCCACAACAGATTTAACAGACATTAGCTGAGCCCTGCTACTAACAAGGTATTCACTAAAATGGTTATCTTTGGTTGACTTTTACTTCTTTGTTCGTTTTTTTTTTTTTAAGCATTTCACCCCAAGCAAGGCGGGATGCCACTAGTATGCAAGGGGGAGTGGGATCGAGAGTAAAAAAGCATGATGGAGGAAAGGATGAAGAGAAGGACAAGGAATAGGTCAAGGCATCTGGAGATGCTGATTAACATTACATTTGAATAGTTGGACATTGTAGTTATCAGGGAAACAAGTAATAGGAAGGGAATTTCACAGATGGGAGGTGCAAGATATGAAGCTATTGGAGAAGAAGTAGTTAAGTATTTATTTGTGGTCGTAATTAAATACTGCTTTATCTTGACATTGAAGTCTTGAGTTATACTTAATTATTAATGGCCACAGTACATCACAAAAGTATATCATTTAGTATCAAGTCATTGGAATAGAACTCAGTTGTTAAGTAAGAAGTGGTTGTAATTTGGAAAGAAATTTGGTAAAAGACACAAGATAATCCATTCTTTTCCTAATTCCTGGCTATGTAACAAATGAAGTAGCTGCTATATCCACAGCCAGTAATGACAACTGTATATTATATAATGGTGTCTACTGTCAAACAAAGACACCAGTCTTGTTCTTAAAAAAAATATCAGTCGGCTTCAGGCAAGATGGTGAACTGCAAGAATATTCAAACCACTTTGAAACCATTTGAAAAATATTCTTGGTTTTCATTTCTTTGTTTCGGTTTTACACCTGTCCAAGAAATAATGAGCA
The DNA here is from genome assembly GCA_963932145.1 of Acanthosepion lycidas. Classification (NCBI taxonomy): domain Eukaryota; kingdom Metazoa; phylum Mollusca; class Cephalopoda; order Sepiida; family Sepiidae; genus Acanthosepion; species Acanthosepion lycidas. The sequence goes on from OZ010612.1 coordinate 46,570,529, forward strand.
AGTACATACTATGGCACACCAAAAATCTACAAGATTTCAGTTCTGTTAATGCCAATATCCAAGTTTATTCCAACCAAAATATCTACAGAATAAAAACATTTCATGATAAATAAACAACTTTCTTTAGTCAAGAGATTATTTTTCTAAAAGTAGTTTACAGTAGCAATCAACATATATCCTTTCTTTAATCATTACACCCCAAACATGGCAATAAAGCCACTAAGACACAATGGGTTACATAGTGGTAGAGAATATGAGAAAAGTATTAACAAGAAAGAACAATAAAAGAAGAAGAATTTAGAAGAATTCTAAAAGTTCACACCTCTATGTGAAATTAGATTTTGGATTCTCTTTATGGATATAAAAATAGAAGCCTTTTGCTTCTTGGGGTTCAAAACCATTTCAGAGGCCAGTTTGATCTACATGTGCATACACACATACACATGCACACAATGGAAGAGATGACAGCCACCAACTAAGGCCTTGTTCACACACTTACAGTAACATTAGGCTGACCGTCATAAAGTAATTCTCCCACACATTTCCCATACCACTAAGAACACTTAATTACTTTATAAAACAAACTTCACTGCAAGGAAAATTGAACATTTTATTGCTCTTGTATATTTCCAAAGAGAATATATAAATGTTATTTCAACTGATGTTCTGATTCTACTTTTTCTCCAGAAAATAACCTTGTATATATTTCATTGAAAAGATGTGTTATTGGTATTTCCCTAAAACAAAATAGCTAATATTAAATATTATCATAAGAAATGGAGAACAGATACTACACTTTGATCCCATCCCAATGGCCAGCGAATGAAAAAAAAATGTAACTCAAGGAGCAGCATTTTGCTCAGTCAATCAATGCCAAATGTTTGGAATCCTTGCATTCAGATAGCAACAAAAACCTGGGTTGATGGATCCCAACAAGATCAACTGCAAAAAGTAAGAAACTCATTTATATCAATGAAACGAACTGCAATTTGTTTTTACAGCATTTACAGATCCATTTACAGTTTTGCTTTTTGCAATTCCTACAGTTCTCATACTTTCTTTTATCACATTTCTCACTCGGAAAACTCTTTTCCAATTTCTTGTTTCCCTGCCAAGTTAGCATTCTGAATATAGTTTTATGGCACACTGACACCTATATAATGATCATGGCATAAAAAACAAGTATTTTTAAATAGATTCTCATAGTCATTAATCACAACTCAAAAGTTTCTGATGTGTGATTTTGTTTTATGGTACACTGATTCCTATATAATGGTCATGTAATTTTATAGCAGATTCTCGTAATTTTAACCACATCTCCAAGGTTCTGATACTGAATGTGATTTTATGGCATATTCGCTACTAATGGTCTTGTAGTGCTAAACAAGGATTTTTAAGTAGATTCTCATAGTCTTTAGTTACATCTCTAAGGTTCTGATTCTGAATATAGTTTTATAACGCATTGACTCCTATATAATAGTCATGAAATGACAAACAAGGATTTTTAAGTAGATTTGCATAGTCTTTGATCACATGTCTAAGGTTCTGATACTGAATGAGATTTTATGGCATATTGACTCCTATATAATGGTCATGAGTGCTAATCAAAGATTTTTAAGTAGATTCTCATAGTCTTTATCCACATCTCTAATATCAATGAAAGTATGTCCTTTCTAGGAGAATGGTTCCTAAATCTTCTTTAAATTGTTCCACTACTTCAGCATCCTTTTCACTCTCCACATTGCATTCTCCTTAATCTCATCCTGAGATCAAAATGAAATATCCTCTCTTTTCTATTGCAATAACCAGAGGTTGTAAGTAGCTAAACCTGGACTGTAAAGAAGTTGACAGTCCATTGTGATGATGAAAATTATATACTTGTTTTAACTGGGCTACTTGCTCAGTTGTTATCAATGCAAGAGTTATACAGTACACATGGTCATTTAATGAAGTCATCTTACTGTTGATTAAGTAATATAATGGGACTATATCTGTTTCCACTTGTGCAGTAAGGTTCCCTCTGATTTGTAGCCTAGTTGCATGAAGGCTGCCAATCGGTTCTTTATAGATTCAAAATGGCAACATACTTTCCAAACAAACATTTAAAAGGGTTACTCTGGCAGTGAACTAGATAGTGATTCAAAATAAATTGTAGATATTGATGAATGCAGGGAAAGCAATGATTCTTCTGGCAGAGAAGTAAGAAATCAGAATACAAGCCATTCATACTAATTTTTATTCTCAGAAGATGTACAGAAGACTATTTAGTCACTGGTGCTTCAGAAATAGAATTTAATTTATTTTTCAGTTTTGCTTTATTAAAACAATTTATCAAATAGATTAACAAAATTTTGGTGAATATTAACTCATTGTGATTCACGGTGGAGTAATGGATAGCAGCTGGAATTGAGGAATCAGAGAGCCAAGTTCGAAATCCAGTCAAATCCATTACATTAACTTACATGCTAATACACTTGGGAAAAGTATGAATACTTTTCTTCTCCCCCTAGCTATGGGTAAATAGCAGGACAGACCGGGTTCTATAGCCTTGGATGGCAACTGGTCTACTACAGAAAGAAATGGCAACCTATTGTGGGAAAAATCTGCTTTGTCAGTCATGTATTGAAAGATACATGATCACCTAAGCATGTATCACATATGGCACATAACTGACTGATTCACTCCATTTTCTCAGATCATTGATTAAAAATGCCTTCAAGCAAATGAAACCTGT
>OZ010612.1:46578262-46748262 GCA_963932145.1 Acanthosepion lycidas
TCTTATAATTTTTTTCTATTCCATAGATAAATTAAACAAAAAATGTCTAAATGTTTTATTTTTCCAAGTGCTTTCAGCAATAGCTTTAGCCATTCTCCAGGATTAATTATATTTACTGTCAACTGGAAATGGATTGTTATATGTATGTATTTAGCATTATAGAATTTTTTATTTTCAAAACACGAATATTGTGTCCATGTTCATAGTTTATATTATACAGTGTTGATATCTTATTTTTATTAATAAGGCTTTGCATTATTTTTAGCCATTTTTTTAATATATAGACGATGCTATTATACTTATATTAACAAAATATATGTTGCATATAGGGTCCATGAGTTGACTGTGTTTTGAAAATAAAACATCCTATAATATATATATATATATATATATATATATATATATATATATATATATATATATATATACACACAAGGTGGAATGGGTAAATTCTCAACATTTTATAATTTTATATTTTTAATTTTGCACATGTGCATTGTTTGTTTTTGCTTTTGTTGACTGCACATTATAGTAGGGGTCGTTGGACACCATCTATGGTGTCAATCTGAGGACAGTGCTATGGATTTGAAAAGATTTGGGTGAGTCTAATGGTGATTACAAAGGTATGGCAACTTGGAAAACTCACTCTGATCATTCTGATAAGAAAAGAACTCCCGAATTTGTTGGTGACGGCTTCAACACAGAGGCCTACATCAAGTCCTTTGATGAGGTAGTGCTGCTAGGGTCAAGAAGGTGGCTGCTGGAAGACTCTGTGTCTGGCAACATGACTTTGCACCATGCTACACAAGCAGGTGAACCCAATCATGGCTTTCAGACAATTTCTGCAACCACATCACACCTCACATCTGGTCACTTAACTCCCCAAACTGCAACCCCCTTGATTACTATGTGTGGGGCACAGTTGAGCAAAAGACCAACAAAGCTCCTTGTAATACCAAAGATGAACTGAAGGCAAGGATTATGGCAGCATTCACCAACTTAAACAAGGTGACCGCCCAGAAGACATGCAGGAGATTCAGAAGTCATCTTGAGGCCATGGTTGAAGCTAATGGCGATTTTATTGAATAAATTTCCTCTTTAGTATTTCAAGATATTTTTGCATAATTTGGTAAATATATCTGTTAAAATGAGATATCAGTGTTATTTTCATTTTTGTTTAATTTAGACAACAATTGATCCATCGCACACTGCATAAATACTGTGATGGATACTTTTTCAGTATGGCTTATATGAATTCCTGACCAGTAACAATCCCTCTCTTTCTGAAGTTAAGCAACATTGAACCTGGTCAATACCTAGATGAGTAGTCACACAATACACAGATAATATTTTTGAAGAGGTCAAAAATCACTATACACAGGTAAATTTTTTTCTGGCAGGTTTGAAATTTTTTTCTGGCGGGTTTAAAATTCATGCATTTTTAGTGACCATAATCTACTTAATGCCTGACTCTGTTACATATTCTTAAAATATTTTGAGAAGATGCACCACAATATACAGCAAATGATGATTGCACAAGGTGAAATACAAAATGAATTTTAATTCTAGTAGCTATATATATGATATACATATATATATATATATATATATATATACACACACCATGCCAACAGTATGACTTGGTTTCATGCACTGTGCTGTCATCAGGTATAAAAGAATTATATATATATATATATATATATATGGTATACAGTGGTCAGATATGAACAAAAACAAAAATACAGTATCTCTATCTTTGTATCAGATATTTTATGGTAAGTGTTTTTTCCAACATTTTGTATGAAAAAGAATAGACCATTTATTTGCTATAAAATATATCCAAGGTAAGCAATATTTGACTCTGGTAGGCCTACTTGTATTACTCAGAAGCTGTGGTTGCATTATACACACATTAAATCAGGTTTTTCATAAAAATATTCAGAATTTTCACTATACATAGAATAGGTTTATACACAAATATATGTCATAGATCCAAATATTCAGAATTTTCGCTATACATAGAATAGGTTTATACATGACTATATGTGGTAGATCCAAAATTAGTCTTGTGACTTCAAGGTAAAATAGATTGAGTCAGATGAAACTGAGGACTGGTTTATTTTATTCACTAGGAGGAAATCCCAGCATGCATTTGTGTGATTCTGTCTATAAATTGGGAAATGGAAAGTGTTTTGCAGTCATTCCAAAGGGGATTGCAAGCAACAATTATACACAAGCTATATGAAAAAATCAGATTTTTTAACAAAAATATTCAGAATTCACACTATACATAAAGTAGGCTTATACACAGGTATATACGATAGACTCAAATGGCTTTTTTTATTATATTCTTTACATCTATTGGAATTATTTCATCTTAGAATTCTCAAATACATAACATAAACAAAAGTACAGTATTTAAATCTTCTTAGCAGCTATTTTATGGTAAGTAGTTTTTCTCACCATTTAGAGTAGCTTTGTACAAAAAAGAATAAAGACCATTTATTTGGTATAAAAATCGTCCAGGATGATGCCCAGTACTGTAATATTTGACAGCGGGTAGGCCTACTAGTATTACTTAAAAACTATATGAAAAAATCAAGTTTTTCCCCAAAAAACGGTTCAGGGGTTTCACTATGCATGAAGTCAGCTTATACACAAGTATATACAATAATCTACCCTGCTGGCTAATGATAATCTTAGAATTAGAAGATTTAAAATTTCCTGCATTTTTAATCCAACATAAAAAAATTATTAAATATATATCCATTAATTTTTTAGATATTGCTTTGTTTATGTCTCCGATACAAAAAGAGTAAATATGGAACTTTCAGAAAAGTAATCAGAATAAATGTACTTTCTTAAAAAAGGGAAAATAAAGCTTTGCTTAACTGTGATGTTCCTCATTTTCAAGAGTATATATAGTAATTAAAAAATATATACTCAAAAGTAGTTAGAAATGTTAATAGTTTGAATGACTAATTGTGACAGAATAATTATACTGAAAATTGACAAACTATGATAGTTGTGGCTGTATCTTCTTTAGTTCAGTGGATGAAAATTGGGCTACAATTTATTAAAAATCAATACCTTCATTTCTATGATGATGGCAACTGTTGGCTTAAATTAAAATTCACCATAACCCTGTACAGAACAGACAGGGTACCACTGTTTTATGAGAGAACAAAACATTTGCTTTAATAAATAAAAAAAAAATACATTTGTGTTATTAAAAAAACAAAATGCAATGACAAAATCACAAAAATAAGATCAGACAGCAAAGAGAATCTACCCAGACAAATAACCCTGACCCCTGTCACTGACCACACCCAGTTTGTCTCTATCAGATTTACTTTCATTATTTGCATAGAAGGTGACTGTAAAAAAATTCTTTACATTTTTGCTTACATTATTCATTTATTTTTGTATTCTTTATATTCTATCATATCTGTATCATCTTCATATAATGTCTCCTGGGGTGGGGATTGGTAGAATCAGTTGCAAAACAATTGAGTTTTACTTTTTACTTAGAAACCATCGATCATGCTTCCTGAATGTCTGGCAAAGATGAAATAGAGTAATACAAAATGAGAGGTCTCTTCTCAAAAGGAAGGAGTTGCATCCAGAAAAAATACATTGTTTATAAAATTTAGATGATATCTTATTCTGGAGCAATAATCAGCAAGCTGGTTTAATTGACCAGTAAAATAGAGAATTTGATCCCCAAAGGGCACCATATATTAGGTTGGTGCAAAAATAATGTCGTTTTTTGACGTTCAACTTCAAAAGAAAAACGACATTATTTTTGCACCAACCTAATATTTGTCATTATTGTACCAAACTAGTACTTCTATGTGCCATGTTCCTTCAGGACGTTTGAGATCATAGCTCTCCACATTTTCCTGTCCTTTATAGCTCTTAATAAATTTTGTCTTTTGTTATTGCTACTAAACCTTGTTCCACCATCCATTTACTCAAGCTCACTAGGTAGGTTATGCATTGTTTTCCTCTATACCTCTTGACTTCAATCTATCCTGTGAGTATCAAATTTTCCAAATTTTCTTTCCTCATTATGTGCCATAGAAATTCCAACTGCCACTTTCTAATGTTAAGTATAAGTGTTATTTTTGTTTCCGTTTTCTCTAAAACTTTGGTCCACAGTATTCTCAGTATCCTTCTGTAGAACCACATTTCTGTTGCTTCATCTATAAGGCAATTGTCCAGCATTCACTGCCATATAGGAGGACTGATACTACAGTTCAGTACTCTTTTTTTTTGTTTCTAATAAAATTTTCCTGTGTCTTAATACTCTGCTTAGATTTTGGAAGGCGTCTTTTGCTATCCCAATGTGCCTTTGGATTTCAGTGTTGCACCTTCCATCCTCTGTTAAAACACTTCCCAGATATATTTAAATGTATGTACTTCTTCATTTTGGTGTCTCCAATTTGTAATTTACATGACAGGCTGTTCCCTTTTGCTCACAACCATACATTCTATTTTCTAGCTACTGACATTTGGTCCTTTCTTCTCACTTTCCTTCACTAGGAGTTCTTGTAGTATCCTTTTCATGTCTGCTATCATCACTGTGTCATCTGCATATCTTATATTGTTACGATTGTTGACACCAATAATGAATCCTGGTAGAACTTCTATTAGGTTGGTGCAAAAAATGTTTTTTGATGTATTTTTTAATGTCAAAAAATGACATTATTACGTCATTATTTTTGCACCACCCTAATAATTCTCTCAGAATTGCCTCACTGTATAGATTGAATAAATCTGGTGACTTATATTTTCTATATTTACTGAATTCATTTTTTATCCATTTTGTGATATCAATGAACACTCGTTGCTACTTTTATGTTGCCAACGTATACCTGTTGTTACTTTTGTAATGCTTGTTGTAATAGAGACTTTGTAATCAGTTATGGGACCTTACCCATAATAACATAATGGACTATTCCATACGTAATAAATACTGCGCCTCAAGAGGAAGCAGAGAGTTCCGTCTGAAGTTTGAGTTCAGTCTGAAGTCTGGAGTGAAGTCCGTCAGAAGTCTGTCAGAGTAAGCGAGTCAGTCAGTCGAGTCAGAGGCAGTCCAAACAGAGCCGCATTCAGACAATTACTACTAAACCTGATTGTTCGTACTAACACTTTCTACTTCTCTGTATATATTCCTGTTTGTAATATATCTGTGTTATTCCATATCCGTATTTGAGTCCTTCTTTATTGGTTCTACCTTGGACTATCACCGTGGTACAAGGAACCAGACCATAACATAATCACAGATACAACTTATAGTACACTGTTGAACTGGTGTCAGACGTCTTTGAATATCACTCAGACTAGTAGTACTTGCTTGATAATACTCACTCAAATAGTAATCCATAATCCAGTAATCTGAATAGAGAAATAGTATAGTGAATAGATTAAAGAATAACGGTCATTATTGTAATAGTGGATACACTAGAATTGTAGATCAGTTAGACGCCAAGTTAGTTTCTACTTATTCGTTTCCTCTATGGTCACATGATCTACTTAATTCAATAATGGGATCACCTATGTTTGCTCACTGGCAATCTATGTTCAAACTCAAGTGTCGGCAGCAACACTTTATTCCTATATAACAATCTCATGCAGACATTTTAGTGCTAATATAAGTTCTGGATTATTCAAATATCTTTTCCATATATTTTAAAGTTACCTAGCAGTTCCAACAGTTCTTTGTGGGATTTATTTTTGAAATTGTTCTGTGGTAAGGTTGAACCAGTAGCAGTTGCAATCCTCAGGCCACCTAACAAATATCATTAAATGAAACTTAAAGTCATGAATGGCAAGAAACAAGAAATTAACTGCATAATTGTATATAAGCTAAAACTTGAAGGAGGAATTTACTCTATTACTTGTAATAATTGCCACAAAGATTATATCAGAAAAACCTCAAGAAATTTAATTAAATAAAAGATTATATGAACACAAAAGGAATCTTTTACAAAGCAACATAATAAAAGGATTAATTGCTCACCATAATCAGACTGACGGCAATTTTTATTTAAAAATTGTTACTCTAATTAAAAGAGAAAACAATTTGCTAAAATGAAAATATTTGTTATTTACATCATTCAGACTGTTGCCCCCGATCTTTATTGTCAGAATAATGTAAAAAGTTACAATAGCTCATCTCAGAAATACAAACAAATGTTTAAGATGAAAATGTATAGAAAGTGCTTTAATTGCTAGATCATTCCCCATAAATTTACGTCTTGGTTCTTACATTTAAACTTTCTTTGCAAATCTTCTTCAATGTGGGATATTCAAAAGTGATGGAAACATAAACAAAAAAAAGTGAAACATAATGTTAGATTATATACGGCAACATATATTTAAAAAAAAAAAAAGAAAGATTAATTTAAAATTCTCAGTGTCCTCTTTCCTTTGTGTTCATGTGTAGTCACATCACCATAAAAATCAATTTAGTCCGATGAATCTATTTTTTTTTCCTATTAGCCCATATACTACATTGTGCTATTATTGCTTTTGCAATGATTTGTGATATTATGTATGGTCCTGGCCTTAGGTTTATTATTGAGAATTTTGAGATCAGCACACTTTCAATACCTTTTCTTCCTAGTGAATCCTTCTCTTCTGATCTGACTGGAAGTTATTGTAGTCAGATGCATTACAGGGAACTACCAGTGCATTTAAAGTGTCATTATGCAGTTTTATAGGTTTCTGGGTGAACAGAGAAAAAAAGGAATCTATTCCTTAGGGTGGGTTGATTTAAAATTCAACAGACATGAACAGCTCTGATATATATATATATATATATATATATATATATATATATATATATATATATATATATATTCAGGAAATTGTAAGACAAAATGGAAAGAGTTTACTTGTGATGTGTTTCATCTGTTAGAACTTCATCAGACTGAGTTTGTTGACTTTGTTATGACTAAACATGTCCATGAACGAGAGATGGTGGTAGTTACAAAATTTTTTGAAAGAATTTTTTTAAATAATTTTTTTTATACATATATATATATATATATATATATATATATATATAAATTCTTTCCAAAAAGTCTTTGAAAATTTTTGAAAGAATTATTTCAAATAATATTTTATACATATATATATATATATATATATATATATATATATACAAAAGAAAGAACAGATGGAGTAAAACTCCACAGTTCATAGCATTTGCTCAATACAAAGTCGAGCAAAATATTTTAATATTTCTATTAAAAGAGATTATAATAATAACATTTTACATTACTACACAAAACCTTTCATATTTCAATACTATGATTGTACTTCCCCAGGTGATGGTTGGTTATGATAAAAATGATTTAATAGGGAAATTTTAAAAACAAATTGTTACCACTTTTTGGAAGTTAAAGTGGGGGCATTAGGTCAGAATTAACAATATACTAGTGAGTATGTCTCAGTTAACCAATTAGAAGTCAGATCTATGCTAAAATAGAAAAATAAGGTCAGAGGGTGGAGGTAGGTGAGTTATTTTTTCATGTCACAATAAACTAACACTTGGCAAATCTTCTATCACAATGTGGGAAATTCAAAAGTGATGGAAATAACAAATAGTATTTTCGATCTTTATAAATTAGAATATTAATATAAATAATATGAATTAATCCTATTTGAAAACCCCTTTAAGAAAATCTTGATGTAGTTTCAGAATACAATAAAATTAATAAAAAATAAATATAAATGCCAAATGTATTGTTGCTCAAAATAAAATAAAAAAACGAGACATTGATTACAAATCTGCATAAGAGGAAGTCAGTAACAACAGACAGAAATCTCTAACACCGACCTAACCTTAACCGACTTTCAATTTGCCACATAAAAATTATACTTGTATTTTCATTTGTCAAAAAAGCCAACACCTCCTTAATAAAAAAAATTCTGAATTCTCATTACTCCATCAACTTAAAATATATAATACTATTTGGCTTATAAATAGAGTAAATCAATATTTTTGAAGTTTATCATCAGCATCACTTGAAAATGGAATGAAACTTCAAATTTTAAGTTTAATTTAAAATTTAAGTTTTGGTTTTGAAACACAGTAATTTCTGTGTCACGATGGAAACATTTTTAAATAAATAATTATAATAAATATATATATATATATATATATATATATATATATAAAGAAAAAATACTTTTCTGGTCTCTAGTCATCAGATCTAATAAGACAGTTGAATTTATTGCCACTCTTATCCACAAAAATCCCAACACATTTTCAGACACACATATATATTCATGTACACCAAATGTCAAAAGAATGTATTTCTACTTGTTTATATTTTGAACTGTAAGTTCTTAATCAATATTCTAAAGACATCATGTTCATTTATCTGACTATTCCATTTCTTATGTTACCCTACATTGTCTTGTCCTGGGTATGATGATAAACTACATCCTGCAGCAAGGCCTCTATTTGGATGGTTTTAAGGAGTGTGGAACCATTGCTTAATTCCTGTTGTTCCCAGGTCCATCCTGACCCAGGATGGTAGCACCTGTTAGTGTTCCAGCCATGGGTAAATAGTGAACTTCAAAACTGGGGTCAGAACATGAAAATATAAAAATAAATTAGAAAAAATTACCAGCAATACATTTTTTAAAAAATATATTAAAGCCCCCAAGAAAATAGAATTTTGGCATTAAATGATCCATAAGGAGTTGATATGCCATTAAGCAAATCAAATGAAACCTATGTTGTCTAGAATACAAACAAAAAAACAAATGAAACCTATGTGGTCTAGAATACAAGCAACAAACCAAATTAAACCTATGTTGTCTAGAATACAAGCAACAAACCAAATCAAAACCTATGTTGTCTAGAATACAAGCAACAAACCAAATCAAATCCTATGTTGTCAAGAATACAAGCAACAAACCAAATGAAACCTATGTTGTCTAGAATACAAGCAACAAATCAAATCAAACCTATGTTGCCTAGAATACAATCAACAAACCAAATGAAACCTATGTTGTTTAGAATACAAGCAACAAACCAAATCAAAACCTATGTTGTCTAGAATACAAGCAACAAACCAAATCAAATCCTATGTTGTCAAGAATACAAGCAACAAACCAAATGAAACCTATGTTGTCTAGAATACAAGCAACAAATCAAATCAAACCTATGTTGCCTAGAATACAATCAACAAACCAAATGAAACCTATGTTGTTTAGAATACAAGCAACAAACCAAATCAAAACCTATGTTGTCTAGAATACAAGCAACAAACCAAATCAAATCCTATGTTGTCAAGAATACAAGCAACAAACCAAATGAAACCTATGTTGTTTAGAATACAAGCAACAAACCAAATCAAAACCTATGTTGTCTAGAATACAAGCAACAAACCAAATCAAAACCTATGTTGTCTAGAATACAAGCAACAAACCAAATCAAAACCTATGTTGTCTAGAATACAAGCAACAAACCAAATCAAAACCTATGTTGTTTAGAATACAAGCAACAAACCAAATCAAAACCTATGTTGTTTAGAATACAAGCAACAAACCAAATCAAAACCTATGTTTTCTAGAATACAAGCAACAAACCAAATCAAAACCTATGTTGTCTAGAATACAAGCAACAAACAAAATCAAAACCTATGTTGTCTAGAATACAAGCAACAAACCAAATGAAACCTATGTTGTCTAGAATACAAGCAACAAACCAAATCAAAACCTATGTTGTCTAGAATACAAGCAACAAACCAAATCAAAACCTATGTTGTCTAGAATACAAGCAACAAACCAAATCAAAACCTATGTTGTCTAGAATACAAGCAACAAACCAAATCAAAACCTATGTTGTCTAGAATACAAGCAACAAATTTCTCTTTTTTTTATAGTTAATATTCATGATGATCCCTTATTTCATCACATACAAATTATTGACCCACCCATTGTAGCAAGAATATTTATTTTTAATTAACATTAATTTATTTCAGATTATTCAAAACAGACAGTTTAAAAAGTTTTTTTTCTCTATTTTATTTTCATGTGTTGTCATCATGTTTTAATTCTTTTGTATTCTTGACCGTATCAATAATTTTCCAAATTTTAATTTTCAAGTAGTGCATGGAGATGGGAAGCAAGTCCATTTTTCAGTGAATGGCAAAAAAGGGAACAAAATTTTATGTGTATAAAGCTACTTCATGTATAGTGCAACCCCAGAATTTGTTGTGAAAAACCTGATTTTTTCAAAAAGTTTGTGTACAATGTGACCCCAGCTTCTGAGTAACACTAGTAGGTCTACCATAGTCAAATATTGCATCATCTTGAACATATTTTATAGCAAATAAATGGTCTCCATTCTTTTTGTACAAAGCTACCTCAAAATGGTGAGAAAAATCATTTACCATAAAATATCTCACATGAAGATTTAGATACTGAAAAATTTACCTGTGTACAGTGGAACCAGTCACTAAAAATGTGTGATTTTCAACCCCTTCCAAAAAATACCCATGTATAGTGCAATCCCATGTTTTCTGCATAAAAATCTGATCATAAATCTCACACTATACTCAAGTATCTATAGTAGAAGAATTGGAAGAGACAATAAAGTTTCTTTCTATAATTTTGTTTTGATAAACATTGGAGAAACCTGTGCTTATATACAGGTATGTATACTGAGCCTTGAATCATAGAAAGACCTACTGTACATTAAAGGTGTAACTGATTATAAAACTGGCTGTATTTGATTGCATCATCTGACCATGGATCTTTTCTTATTGTATATTCTACTTAAGTTTGAAAGACATGATAAGGATCCTAATTATACAAGTGCACTGTTAAAAAATTGGTTTGGAAACAACAACAAATTGTTGTCTTCTCTTGAAATGAGACTGGAAAAGTTAGTGTTCATTCATTCAAAACCATCTTGAAATTTAGTAGCAGTATGAGATTGAAAAATGAAATAACATACTGAAAGAAATTTGTAGTAGATTGATTTCTAAATATACTGATAGAGGGATTTGTTTTTGATGGATTATCAACCCTTTGTGGGTCATTCAAAGCCAAAACATATTTTAGATTGTAAGAATAATTCTTTTTTGTATTGGTTATATTTGTTTATATATATATATATATATATATATATATAATTATTTATTTAAAAATATGATTACAACATGCTACATAAGAGATCTCATGTTTCAAAACAAGAGCAGAAAACTTCAATATAATTATTTGAATTAAACTGAATTAAAGTAAGCTCTGTTTCGTCTTCAAGCGAAATTTTTTTTTGAATAACTTATTTCTGAAATTTACGTGTTTTAATAGCAGATTCATTATTGAAATCAAAATTTCCATGGTAATGGCCAGCGCAATTGTGCATATAAAGAGGGGCGCAGGGTGTTAATAATTTGTATCAGTATAGAGTTACATTCATAGGTGTCAAGTCAGGGTAAGGTTGGGTTGTCTAAATTTAAAACGGAAGATGATTTCATCTAGTCATGAAGGAGTGTTGAAAAGTTTGTGGCTTTACCCACTTTCAAGAAATGAATGACCAAATATAAGAATTTATTTATTTTTATGGTTTTCCATTGCTTTCTTTATGCTTTGGAATTCAAAGTTTTCCTACTCTTTGGTGGCCTTCAAGATGTCTTGTCTACTTGTCTAGATTAGTGCTTCATAATAAACCTTTTCTCTGTGTCCTTGTGCTAAATTTGTTTAATTCTAGCAAACATCTAAACAGACTGTAGTCTTTCCAGTGGCAGGCCATTCCCAAGTCTCTCCTAATGATAATCTGACCAATACTTGGCTAATATCCCATAATCAGATAAGAAGTCTTGCTGCTTTTACTGATCTGTCTCAAATCACACAAAATGAAATCAACTACAGATGCAAACATGCCTCAGACAACAAAGTAAATCTTATCAAAGTTACAGGCATTAAGGGATCTCTACCTACCCCTGCGAGAAGGGAGGCAAGTAAGTATTTTCTTTAGCTTCTTAATACATGAGGATACACTTGGTATCTATCTTCTTCTACCATGTCCCAACAGGACATATGTGGTCATGTCTCTCTACAATTCCCCATCTCATGTGACTCTTAACAGTTTTTCTCCTTTTGCTAAGCCCCCTCCTCTTGTTCTGCCATCCATTCACACAAGCTCATCAGGCTTGCTGTTTTCTATCATTTTCGCCATCAATATGCTGTGTAAGAGTTCAGCTTTCCAAGCCTTCTTTCCTCATTATGTTCAAGAAATTACAGCTGTCTTTTTATGATTCTGAGCATGTGTTTTTTCTGGAATCCAAGTAAAAAAGTTACAGTTGAACAATCATGTGAAAAAAGTCAGAAAGAAAAACGAAACAGGACAATTATTAAAAATTATAATGAAAATGAAGTTATCTTTCCCTACTTTACATACACACATTTTGCCAGCCAATCAGAAGGCAGTGTAGAGATATGGAAGGTGCTTATCTTCCTTTGGTGGAGATAAGTCACATGGGTCACATGACTGACCACTTAGTGACATCATTCCATACAGTGATGAAAGTGGCAGTCAAATTCAGCTAAAAAGCAGCCAACATGTGAGGTTGCTTTCTTTCAGCCTGGGCCCCTTGATCCAGGTTGAGGCTAAATCTACCTCCCCAACAGCTTAGAAGTCTTTTGATCTTAAACCCAAATGTCTTCAGTGAACAACAAAAACAAAACAATTGAACTTGCCATTCCAATACTTTTGGAAGGAACTGTATGTGATATATAATTCTCCATGTGGGACATGTGTATACATGTATATATATTTTTTTTGTTTTTGTTTTATAAAAGTCTCTCTGTGAACAAAGCACATTTGTCATTCCTTTTCCATTCAGTCATTCTGTTCTGTCCATGAACTAGAGTATTATTATATCATGGATATAGTAATGCCCATAATGGGGGAATTACAAATGGCAGAATAAACCTTTCTAACATAGCTCTCTCTTGTTACAATATTTTCTGTAGCACCAAAAACCTCAATTTTAAATTCAACCTCTTTTGCAATCATAATACATATTGACATATTGATCGACTTTGGATCCAGCTCCTGAGATGTAATTCAGCATCTTGAATCAAGTTGACACTTCCTTTAAGATAAGTTTGGTTCCACAGCCTCAACTAAAAACTTGCAATTGCCTATTTTACTTCTTTGAAATATGTTATTGTTTCTAAATCTATTAATTAATTACCCTTGTATTTTGACTTTAATTTCTGCTTGTGTAAATCAAGTCATTTACATGAAAATTATTAAAGAAAAGTAACTTATCTTTCTCTATCTTTAAAATACATATTCAGCTTCTTCTTCTTTTTTTTTGTACAACAATTATTCAGAAAATAGGCAATCATGGTTCTCCACAAGTTCCTTCTGGCTCTTTGAAGTTTTCTCCCTTTGCTAAGGCTCGTGTTTTGCCATCTATTCCCAATAGCATAAGGTATGTGGCTCATTGCCTTCTTCTATCTTTTACCCTCAATACACCCAATGAGGATTAAGTTTTTCAAGACTTTCTTCCTTATTATGTGTCTAAAGAATTCCAGCTGTCTTTTCTTGATTTTAAGTATAAGTATTCTTTCTGATGCCATTTTCTTTAAGACTTAATTGTTTCTTATTAGGGAGTTTCAACCTTTATTTCCAGACCCCCAACATCCACCCTCTGACATAATCAAATAGAAGACATTACTTTTTGGGAGACCATCACATGTGTTTTATCTGATTTAGTAGGTATATATATATATATATATATATATATAGATAGATAGATAGATAGATAGATAGATATGTATATTGTTGCAAATTGGATATTGAAAATATTTTATTTTTTCACTACCCAAATGGTTTTCCTATATTTCATTTTTTCATATACACTGGTGTTTATAATCATGTTTAATAAGTAAAAAAAACACAAAACTAATTGAGTTTCTTTTTTCCAGGTTTTCAGACAAGACATTTAGCCATCTTGATACCATTTGTTGTAAGAATCACTGAAAAACCCTTTGAGTTATTCAGCTAGAAAGAGAACAGGTTAAGATCATTTTGTGTCAGCCCCACTATGTCTTCCCACTGAGCAATGGTGAGAGGAAAAAGATCATTCAGGCCTTCAGTAATGGTACAAACATTCATACTCTGGCTTCCATCTTCAAAGTCCATTCAAGAACCATCAAGAGAATGGTGAATAAGTTTAAAAAAGAGGGACCAATAGAGAGGAAAACTTGATCACAGGGCCACAACAGCAAGAGGGACCATCATTTCAACTTAGAGCCAAATGCATTCTTATTGCTCAAAATACAGTTCAATAGTGTTATAAAAACCTCAGAGAATTCCAGTAATATATTTTTTATCATTTCTAAGATACAATGGTTCAAAGCTTAATCTAACAATTAGATAATTTTGCTGTTAGACCCTGAGTGTATATATATATATATATATATAAATGGTGGCATGTTAGAGTAATGGTTAGTGGCTTCGATTGAGGAAATCAGAGAGCTGAGTTTGAATTCCAGTTGAGATCATTAAATTAATTTACACTTGGGAAAGGTATAAATCCATCGGTTCTCACCCTCCCAGCTATATGTAAATAGCAGGACAGAGTGGATGCACTGATCTGGGT
Source organism: Acanthosepion lycidas (assembly GCA_963932145.1). Classification (NCBI taxonomy): domain Eukaryota; kingdom Metazoa; phylum Mollusca; class Cephalopoda; order Sepiida; family Sepiidae; genus Acanthosepion; species Acanthosepion lycidas. The sequence continues at coordinate 46,592,908 of OZ010612.1, forward strand.
GGCAACTGATCTGAATTCACAAATCAAAGAGGATTGTTTGAGGACTTAGTGGCATGCTGTATACTAGTTCTCTGCATTTGACTCAAGTCTTCACCACTATAATTGAATCATATGTCTGGGTAGCCTGGCTGTTTGGTTCTCAGATATTGGACTCTCATATGTTGAAGAATGATGTGAGAGTCCTCCATACATACATACATACATACATACATATATATATATATATATATATATATTACCATCACAGCACTAGACATCTCAAGACTTGTCAAAGGCCTTAATCCTAAGAAACCTAGTGGTCCAGACAAAATTCCAGTGGTTGTCCTTAAGAATATTAACCTAAAATTATCCCCAAACCTAGCAAAGTTATTCAACCACTGCTTGAAGGAGAAATACTTCCCAAGCCTGTGGAAAATGTCAAGTGTATGCCCAGTTTTCAAGAATACAGATATGCAATCTTCCCCCTCCCACTACAGACCCATCAGTTTCTTTGGTATTGTCAATAAACTTTTTGAGGCCATAATCAATAAGAAGGTCGTCATGCACCTAGAAAGGAACAACCTCTTCAGCGATGAGCAGTATGGGTTTCGGTCGGCTTGATCCACTGCTGATGTCCTAACTACTGTCACTCACATGTTTGTTGAACCCCATCACCTGAGAAGACACCAGCAGTGTTGAAACAAAATGGCTATTTTTGTTATGATGTTATAACATGTTTATGTTATAATTTTTTGAATAAATTATATAGACACACACAGACACACACTTTCTTTAATCCCTGGTGGTCTATAGACCACAAAAGGAGTAATGACATATCTCCCAAGCAATCACCGACTTTAAACTTGACCCTTTGTCACATTTTGTTTGAGTGGGTGTATGGAGAAATCATACTACAATGTGAAAATGACCATGTATATCTACCTTATTCTATGTCTACCCTGTCTACAAACACGAGCTTTGATACTGAATATTTATAACTGTAGTAAATTTTAAACATCTATACTGTAATCTTGTGTGTATAAGACACAAGGTTTTTCCATCCAGAATCATATCCAAAAGTCTGCTGCATCTTATACTTTAGTTTAGAACCGACAAAATCGGGTCAGAATGGATTTCTTTTAAGCATTTCCCCCCAAGCAAGGTGGGGGTGCAACTAGCATGCAAGGGGTTACAGAGGATTGAGAAAAAACATAAAGAGGCATGTTTGAGAAAAAGATAAATAGAAGGACAGGAACCAGATCAAGGCATTAGATGTCGATTGACATTACACTAGAATATTTCAGGATTATAGTTATCATGGAAGCAAGTAAGAGGAAGGGAGTTCTTCAGATAGGAAGTGTGAGAGAAGAAGCTGTTGGAGTAGAAGAGATGGCTATATTTAACCGTTTTGACAGAGATGCCAAACTAGTAGCATGGTTGAATTCATGCAGTTTAGTAACCATTGAAAGTAGCTCGTTGAAGCAGTTGCAGTGAAAATACTTGTAGAAGAGACAGAGGGAAGGATTTTGTTGAGGACCTTGAGACATACAGTGGGGACACCAGACCATATATGACAGCAGAATTCTATGCAAGAACAGATGGTTGATTTATAGATTTGAAAGATGGACTCAGGCAAGAAAAACTTTATTTGTTTACTGGAGATATATCTATCTAATGGCGTATTGCAACAAAGGGAAATAAATCTTACATAATGCTTCTTTATAGAATCTATCTTACTTGTTGGTTATTGTGATATGTGGGGGCTTCTTTACTTTGCTCGATTCAGCAGTAGCAGCAATGGAAATAATCAGCAGAGTACAACCAGAAGTCCCAGAGTTCATAAGACTTGAACAAGACGTATTGAGTCTCTTTCTATTTTTCCTTTTAAGAGGCATCTACATTCCAGACTCCCTCTTTTCTACTTGCTTTTCAACAGTCTCTACTTGCATGACTCACTCTTTTTCACTTTTCATTTTCAGTGGCCGCTACCTTCATAACAGCTACCAAAGGAAAACTACACACAGCCCTTGCTGAAGAAGATGAGGCCTATCCTGGCAGCTTCACCCAGATTTCTTACTCCTCTTTGCAAATAACCAATTAACAACCTTGATATTTTTGTAATACTTATAAATCACAAAAGTAAACAAAATTTCCAAGTGTATATCGAGCTGGATAACCTACAGGAATTCTGAACTTATGTAATCTATGGGGGTAGAATGTTCTTGTTCCATTGCTCATGTCTAGGGATATTTTTACAATAAGGGTCACTCTTTACAAGGCCTAGGGGCTTTACAAAGTAGAGGCTTACATTAGGAGGCCATTTGTGTGTATAGGTGAGGGAGATAACGATTAACCCTAGCTTTGAATGGGTTAAGATTGGGGAAACATCCTGTTATGAGTCAATTCCACGGGACAGTGGTTTGCAAGAAGCAGCTGCTTGAGTGAAACTTACTTCTCACCAATGGAATACAGAAGGAATATAAGTGGTTTTCTACTATGTAAGTGGCATGATATACTCTTGCCATGAAGATTTGTCTTAGCTGGACCAGGGAATGTAGTTCAGTTGAGCATTTTTCATGAAAATAGCAGTAGATCAGTGAGAGGCTTGCTACTTCCTGTCATTAAATTAAATTTCATCATTAAATGACCCATAAGGAGTTGATATGCAATTAAAATAAAAATCCGCAAGAAAACTGCTAGAAAAACTAGTTGCGGATCTAACAAACTAAATCCATCAGCAAGTCCTCTGATTGGGAGATTGGAGGTTTTGAGCCCTTCTTAACTGACCTGGGCTGGTAGCACCACTATGAAATTATAAAAATACCAGCAATAGATTTTTATATAAAAAATATTACAAACATTATATATTTGCAGTAAAATTACCAACAATACATTTTATCTGTATTTGAAGACAAAGAATTGCATTTAAAATATATTTAGTTAAAGCCATAAAATTGTCTTCACAATATTTAGATTTCAGCATTGAATAACTCCATAGAAGTTGATATACCACTGAACAAAACCAACCAACCAACTAATATTAAAGAACTCTTTTATGTCATTAATTCATATAATATCCTATAATCATATAATCTAGTCATCATGTCCACACAACCATGTATATGCACAAAAGCTAAGTATCATTTACCATGTATTCAATTGTGAAAGCAGAATAACAGATATAATATTTTTATTAGTTCAAAGCTCCCAAGAAAATTAAATTTCGACATTAAATGACCCATATGCCATTAAACAAAGCGATTTAATCAAATAAAATTAGAAAAACTTTTTTAAAATTGTTAAAAAGTTGTAGCCTCTGTCTGTTATTAAACTCCTCCTATGGTTTTGGAGATAGACTTCCACAACCATATATATTCTGAAAATAGATTACCCAGGGTACTTGGATAAGTATATTTCATTTTGATCAAAGGGCGTCCCTAGGGGACCCCCCACCCCCAAACACACTGATAATTTTTTTCCCTTTGTTTTAAATTAAATTTAAATTTGAACAAGGGAATGACTCATATCCAATATATAGAAGGAGAAAGATCAAAATGAGACAATACAGACATCAAGTTGAGCAAGAAATCACCAATCAGTGGGTAGTGCCTAACAATACATCTTTGTTGCAACAATTCAACTCTCATATCATTGCATTAAATACATATCAAAGGGGGCAGATCAAGCTGTTTTTGAACAAACACCCCACTGAATTTTTTTTTCCCTTTGATTTAAATTAAATTTAGATTTGAACAAGGGAATGATTCCTATCTAAAATACAGAAGGAGAAAACCAGAAGATGGAGGTCCCATCGGCAAGATCATTGAGTAATACTGAAATGCATAATTTTTCTCCACAAATTATGACAATGATTTAAAATCAATTATCACTTTCTTACAAAACAAATTTGTGACATGCAGCAAGGCATGGCTAATTCTGCCAGTGTATATATATATATATATATATATATATATATATATATATATAAGAGACAGCAGATATTTTTATATATAGTGCTCAATATTAAAAATATTAAAATAATATTAAAAGTAGAGCATTAATAATATTATAATAATACTATAAGGAAAGATTAACTTTTAAATATCAATTTTATCCTGACTTTCAAGTTTCTTGGTGATGTAATGGAATAACCAGTGACCCCCATGAATGATTACACTATCGGTAGTAAGTACCTATGAAGTCAACTGTCTACGAGAGACTGGAGGAAGAGTAAAGAGAGAGAAGACACAAACACAACTGACCTTCCAATTAGTGGCACTCACTACTAGATTGACCTCTGCATATAACTGTACTGTATTTTATATTGTACTTGTTGTATATAATAAACCTTTCTTCTATTATCCACCTGGTGTTAAGTATTTATTCCCTTAGCATAGTATATAACACTTGGTAAAATTTCCATTCTTCTGGGGTGGTGGTTTTAAACATTATTTCTAATTATTTTTTTTTCTTTTTAGAAAAAAAAAATGCAAATACCGTTTGTCACTGAACTGATTGATGTTATATTCAGCATCCTGGCTCCGAAGTTTCATAAATTAACTTTTTTGTAATCATACAGTCCACTTGTCAGAAGGTGTCTGATACCTCCTGATGAGTGGGCTGAACAATTACAAAAGGTTCATCTGCAAAACTCTGGAGTCAGGATGCTGAATATAGTCAACTTAATGACAAATTTTATATTTGTATTATATATATATATATATATATATATATATATATATATATATATATATATATATATATATGTGTGTGTGTGTGTGTGTGTGAAAATATTGTAGAAAATAGGAAAGAAACTGGTTTGGTAAATAATCCAAAGTTCCTTAGTATTTTTGTAATTATTTTTAAAAAACAGTGCTCGATACGAAAGTAGAGCATAAATATAATTATTTATTTAAAAATAAGTTAACTTGCAAAACTTGGGATAACTTGCAAAACTTGGGATGACCCATGCCCTTTTTGTGCCTCCATGAGAAACTACACATTAAGCTTCTAAACAATAAAAACCTATTAAACAACCGGCAAGAATTAACGGTTTTCTGCCGACACAACCGAACTTACGCTCTGAATAACTAGCTAAAAACACGCATACAAAAAAATAAATTTTAAAATCCATAGCCCATATACATAGTTTTAATAACCTACAAAAATTGATAACCCTTTATGAAGTCGTCAAATAACAAACGTTACGGCCTTTTTATATACACAAATCCCTTTCATAAAGAGATATAATAAAAGAATAAAATAAAAATAAATAAATAAATCTCCGTAGACGCTCAAGCCAGACTATGCGAAAACTTCCTCCGTCGTAAATTTAGCCACCCCCACCTTACCGTGACCCGGCATCTATGAAAGTAACTCTATACTGATACAAATTATTACCACCCCACCCCTGCCGATTCTAAACAATCCGCCCTTGATGTTACCATGGACATTTTTGATTTCAATTCTGACCATACTATTTAAAACTCGTAAATTTCAGAAATAAGTCATTCCCAAAAAATTTCGCTTGAAGATGGAACAGAGCCTACTTTAACTCAAGTTAATTCAAATATTATTTTGAAGTTTTCGGCTCTTGTTTTGAAACATGAGACCTCTTATGTAGCGAGTTGGAATCATATTTTTAAATAAATAATTATATATTCTGAATGATAATTGTGTATTTTTCTATATTTGTCTGTATTTTTGAGATGAGGTATTGTAATTATTTATATTATTTGAACTGTGGTCGTTATCTTTATTGCCATATTTACAAGGTTTCGGACATTGTACACTCCAGCCTTCGTCAGGGTTCAATTCAAAATTCCAAGCACCAAGAAGGCTAGAGCATAAAAGGCTGAAATGTCATAAATATAGCAATAAAGATGGGGACAACAGTCCAAAAAATGTAAATAGTGTATTTACCTGTTAAGTTCTTTAACTAGCAATTTAATTATCTCTGAATTCCTGAGCAGGCTTGAAGTGTACATTAGAGAACATTTACTTTTGAAATAACAAAGGTAACTTATGAAATAGAAGCATCTGTGTTGGCTAAATATATACCTCTTGGATAATATCTGTCTCAAATATTTTCCCCCTGCAACAGAACTGCACCGAGAGACCTCTCACCTGCTGATCACAGACTGCCAAGTGGAACACTTAACCAATACAAGTCTCTCTTCAACTCAACATTTCCCAAGAAGCAAATCAAATTTTCTGCTTATTTTTGGCATTAATACAATTCTTACTCTTGTGTCAGCTATAAAAAGAGGTACAACTGTTTCAGCGTTTCGATGACCCATATATGTGGCATGGGAAACCATAAACACAAATTCGAAAATGGAATTATTTTTTATTTATGGACAGAAATCCTGGTTTCATATACAAAAGGTTGTAAATGTGAATGCCTAAAAGTTCTGCAAATTTTACCATGAAAAAAAATTACTTATGGTTGGTTGGTTGGGTTTCATGGCATATCAACCACTGTGGGTCATTTAATGCCAAATTAAGGTATATATATATATATATATATATATATATATATACACACACACACACACATATATATATATATATATATATATATATATATATACACATACACATATACCTATAGATATATTAAATATACGGTACTATTAAACATATAGCTGGCAACATTATTTTTTCAAAAACACATAGCTGGCAAGATTATTTTTTCCAAAAAAAGTATAGCTGGCAACATTATTGTTTCAAAAACACATAGCTGGCAACATTATTTTTTTTAAAAAAAACGCATAGCTGGCAACATTATTGTTTCAAAAACACATACCTGGCAACATTAGTGTTTCAAAAACGTATAGCTGCCAACATTATTTTTTCCAAAAAACGTATAGCTGGCAACATTGTTTCAAAAACGTATAGCTGGCAACATTACTGTTTCAAAAACGCATTGCTGGCAACATTATTGTTTCAAAAACGTATAGCTGGCAACATTATTTTTCCGAAAACATTATCTGAGGTCTTATTGTTGGACGTAGTTTATCGTCATTCCCAGGACGCAGATGTAGTTTATCGTCGTACCCAGAACGCAAAAAAATTACTTATATGCAAATCTAATTTCTATCACCTTTTCAAGAATGTTTATAAGGTTCTACTCCTATTCTTCTCTTATGTGCTGTGAAACTTCATAACTTTGCCAATAATGACTCTCCACGATTTCCTCTCCTTTGTAGGGCTTATTACACTGTGTCTTTTTGCTAGCTCTCCTAATCTTTGTTCTTTCATCCATTTACACAAGCTCATTCTTTTTCTTCCTCTTCTTCCTTTATATGCCATGTCCCTTCAGGAATTTGGCGATTATGGCTCTCCACAATTTCCTTTTTTTTTTTGTAACTTTTAATAAATTTTGTCTTTTTGTCATCTCTCCTAAACTTTGTTCTGCCATCCATTTAATCAAGCTCTCTAGGTAGGTCATGCTTTGTTTTTCTCTATCCCTCTTGCTTTCAATCTGTCCTGTGAGTATCAGATTTTCTAAACCCACTTTCTTCATTATACACCCTATTCAAGTATTTCATCCTGATGTTATATACAAGTGTCTTTTTTGTTTCCATTTTCTCTTGATCTTTGTCTTGGTCACATGTTCAGTCAATGGTTTTCTCAGCATTCTTCTGTAGAACCATATTTTCTCTTGCTTCAAGTCTCTTCTTCATCTGTGAGGAAATTGTCCAGCATTCACTGCCATATACAAAAACTGACATTACATAGCAGTCCAGCACTCTTTCCTTTGTTTCTCTTGCTTCAAGTCTCCTCTTCATCTGTGAGGAAATTGTCCAGCATTCACTGCCATATAGGAGGAGTGATATTACATAGCAGTCCAGCACTCTTTTTTTTGTTTCTCTTGTATCAAGTCTCTTCTTCATTGGTGAGGAAATTGTCCAGCATTCAATGCCATATATGAGGTGGAAGAATGTATCCTCCCAAAGATGAAGAAAAGAAAAAAGCCACATAAAATCGGTCAGAAAAACGTTAAATAATGAAAATATCATAAAGCAGTACCATAGCCCCTTGCATATTAGTGGCATTGTCACCTTGTTTGGGGTGAATTGATTAAATAATATATAAGAAATATTTAAATATTTCACTGGCAATTCTTTGCAAATAACCCAATTTTCTCCTTGCAAATTGGAGATGCCAAAAATCAAGCAAGTGCAGAAATTTAAATATCTGGGAAGTCTTTTAATAGTTGGGGGTGGGGAGCAGAAAGCGTGACACTAAAATCCAAAGGCATATTGGGATAGCCAAAGAAGTATTCCAAAAGTTAAACAGAACTCTAAGAAATAGAAAAATTTCACTAGAAACAAGAAAAAGAGTACTAAATGGTTATATTTTATCTGTCCTCCTTTATGGCACTGAGTGCTGGATAATTTCCTCAAAAATGAAGAGGATACTTGAATCAACAGAATTATGGTCCTACAGAAGGATGCTGAGGATACCATAGACTGAACATATGAGCAATGACAAAGTTTTGGAGAAAATGGAAAAAGGAAACTAATACTTAATATCAGGAAGAGACAGTTGAGATTTCTGGGGCACATAATGAGAAAGGAAGGCTTGGAAAATCTGATACTGACAGGACAGATTGAAGGCAAAAGAAACAGAGGAAAACAATGCATAACATACTTAGTGAGCTTGAGTAAATGGATGGGAGAACAAGGTTTAGGAGAAATAACAAAACGACAAAAATTTATCAAAAACTACAAGGGACAGGAAGTTGTGGAGAGCCATGATCGCCTACTTCCTGAGATGACATGGCACATAAAATAGAAAATCTTGACACATTTTTCCTTTGATTTGGCTTTCTGGCAAAGAAGACTGAACATTAAAAAATATCTAGATAGATAGATAGATAGATAGATACAAACAGAATGAGATAGATAGATATGAAAAGAGATAGATAGATAGATAAAGAACAGAATGAGATAGATAGATAGATAGATAGATAGATAAATAGATAGATAGATACGAACAGAATGAGATAGAGAGATATGAAAAAAGATAGATAGATAAAGAACAGAATGAGATAGATAGATAGATATGAACAGACTGAGATAGATAGATAGATAGATAGATAGATAGATAGATAGATATTCCATAGAGTTTCAAATGATTGTCTTTATTTTTATTATTTTTAACATTTTCAAATGATATGTTCTTCAGTTTTCTACATGATGAGTTATAAAACAATAATACAATCCATCACTAAAGATACAGGTAAAATGATCAGCTCCTTGTACCACTCCAGTAAGTACCTGATTCCTCATAGTAAATTCTACTTTTATAAAAGCCAGATCAGGCCTAAAATGGAGTACTGTTGTCATATTTGGACAGGAGCTTCTCAGAGTTCAAAAGTGTCTCTGAGCCATTGTGGGGGAAGAATTATTTTCCACTCTTCAAGGCCATCTTCATGGAGCACCCAGTAATGAATGTATTTACTAGCATACTAGGAGAAATATTTGTTGGACTAAGCTAACATTGGCACAAGGCCACCTTCATAGAGCACCCATTGGGGAATGAATTCACTGGCAATTCTTTGCAAATATAGATATATTTGTTGAACTAAAGTAACATTAATCTTCGTGGTGATTCAATTAGGAATGAATTCACTAAAAATTGCTTGCAAGTGAAGATATTCATTGCTTTGCTTTGTTTAATGGGTCATTTAATGCCAAAATTTTAATGGGTCATTTAATGCCAAAATTTTATTTTCTTGTAAGCTTTGGTAATTTTTTTTCAAAAAAGGTATTGCTGGTAATTTTTTTTAATAAGGTATTGCTTGTAATTTTTTTTACTATAAAAATGTGTTTCTGGTAATTTTTAAAAAATCTTTTTCATGTTTTAAGCCCAGTTTGGGGGTTAACCATTTAACCATTTGCCCATAGTTGGTACCCTAACTGGTGCTACCACCCTGCAACAAGAACAACAACAATTAAGAGGTGGTTCCATGCTCATCAAAACCTCTCAATCTGAAGACTTGCTGCTGGATGTAGTTTATCGTCATACACAGGATGAGTTATTCGTTGGCATTGAAATTGGATGAAAGCAACCTTGGCACAAGGTTACACCTACATTCTTGAAGCGATATCTTTGAGTTAATCTCAGACGGTACCAAGTTTGGCATCAGGAATTATTCACTGGGTCTCCAAAAAAGAATGGCTCAATTTCTTTGGCATTTCACTTCTACTTCTTTTTTTTTTCCTTCCTGCCAAACTCAGTTTCTAGTTTTCTCTCTACAAATCCTAGAAGGAATTCTTTATTTTCTTGGGCTGACACAGTAAAGGAGCCAGTAAAGCCAAGGTGGTTGAATGTTTGGGGAGTTGTGGGAGGGGATTAATAGTTATCAATCATTCTCAACAGGTTTACATTGAATCATCAAAAGTAAACAACTTTTAGTGGTTTGTTTTAGCCACATTATTATTTTGTGTGTGGTTCTCTTTGAAATTTCTTATTATATTTCCCAAGAAACAAATGTCCACAACCCTGAAAGTAAATTGTGTACACATTCATTATTTTATTGATATTTGTTCAGCAAACAAACATTGAGACAAACAAGCAAGTTGATTCCCAAAGGAATGCAAGATATAGGCAGACTCATTATATATATATATATATATATATATATTTAAGTTATGAAGAATAATATAAAGTACACTTGAGAGAGATATGAAATTAATCCCTATACTCTACCATATCTCTTTAACTACCCCTTTTACACTCTCTGTTAAATTACAAAAACTTACACTACCCATCAATTTTCATTTCATTTTTCGTTTCATTTCATTTTTGGAAGTGCTATCTGATGATCCGGCATTCTTTAAAAGGACTCTGGTGAAATAAATTATTATAATGGTACCTTAAAGTGGTCTGTTTTCCTTTTAAATATATATATATATATATATATATACACTACAGTTCAAAAGTTTGAAGCCACCCTGATGAATTTGACAGAAGAGTGAAAAAAAAATGAAAAAGAACTGTGAGATTCATTAAAAAAAAAAGAATGAAATCAATTATGAAACTTATACTTTGAGAAACTTTTGCATCAAATACCAAAAATTTGTGCTGCAGTAATCAAGGTTAAAGGAGGATTTTTTAATGAGAACAAAATTTAATCATAAAATGTTTTTTCCTTTTTGTCATAATAAATTTTTAATAAAAAAATCATCTGTCTATATTTCTGAGATAAGGTATTATGTACATTATTTACATTATTCAAACTATTGCTAGGCCACAAAAATCTCCTGAGCCAACCAAACATAGAAATAAATACAATATGGAAACCAGTAATAAGGAGTGCCAGAGAAAAGCAATGATAACAACAAAAGTTGCAATATGAGCTCTGGTAAAAACATGTAATGATAACAGCAAAAATTGCAATATGAGCACTGGTAAAAATGGTTGCTGAAGACATTCGGTTTATAATACCCAGAAATTCATACATAGATGCCTTCAAGGACACATGGCACAGTAGATAAAGGCATTGGTTAGATCCAGTGAAAGGACCCGAAGAGTGTGAGTTCAATACCCGGTTAAGGCAGTGGAGAACTTTCAGAGGGAAATTAACAGGAGATAACTGATAGCTGGCATCTATTAAAACATGGCAAGTGGAACTAGAACAGTGAGCGAAATAAAGGGTTCAGTTCAATATTCCAACCACCTGAAGAAGGCGTACAACAGCCGAAACATTGTAATAAATATGGCGACAAAGATGAGGACAATAGTCCAAATAATGTAAAAAAAAATCATGTTTCCCTTTTCTTTAACCATGTATAATAATTTTCTCTTATTTAAAGTAAAAAAAAACTACTTTTGGGGCCAATTTAAAAAATTACCAGGGGTTTCCTCAAACTTTTGAATATATATATGTTATGTAGTGGTTTCACAGTGGAGGCTTGTATTTGTACTAAGTTGTTCCTAAAATAGGTTCAACGTACAAAACATTAAGAACTTGATATAATAGGTAATGATACAGTAATCTAATTGTGGTGGCTGATACTTAAATATCTGACTAACAGTCGTCCAACATCAACTGACTGACCAACTCTCTGCCGACTGACTTGTTACTCTTACTACTCCTACTTATTATAGGTGGGAGAGTCTATTAAGAATAGGTGTGTTCCACTATAACAATATATATATATATATATATATATATATATCCAAGTATATGATTGGTGTATACAGAATAAATTCCAATAGCTTTATTCTACAATCTACATTCAACATCATCACTTGATAAGACACCAGAGATGTTGAAACAAAATGGGTATTTTTGTAATGATTTTATAACATATTTATGTTATAATTTTTAAATAATTATATATATATATATATATATATATATATATATATATATATATATATACACACACACACCTTTGTGCAAATTAATTGAAACAAATGCTTTAGTTTACTTTGCTTCACCATACAGTCAGTTTTAGGTCCACTGGAGTGACAGGGTATAATCAATTTCTATTTTTACCTCAGATTAGGTTATTTAAAATGTCCTTTGCAACTAGAAGAATTTAGAAAATGCTATTGTATGTGTCAGTTAATAATACAGTTTTCTTATTGTTGTTTACCTTCAGATATATATATATATATATATATATATATATATATATATATATATATATATATATATACACACACTAGCAGTAGAGCCCGGCGTTGCCCAGGGATGTAACAGTAAGAGATAGATCAAGTATTGATCATCATAAAGACTGAAAAATAAAAATTGACAAAGATTATTGTTTAAGGTTGATGGACACGCTTGTCTTAATTAGTTTTTTTTTACAAATTGGTCAAACCCAAACTCAAACAAAAACATTATTTTCAATCGTTATGAGTCTACCGATTGAATAGAATTTTATTATAAACAATTGTCTTGTAAATGGAATTTTTAAAGCATTCTGAATGTAAAAATAAAGAAAAAAGTGTACATGACAATAAGAAACACTACCTGCCAAAAAAAAAAGTGAAGTTTTGTTGAAATCGGTTGAAAAATGTAGGAAATCCGATCCTATATATAAACGAACACACACACAACCTGGGTTTTTATCAGCATAACTCGATATGAGTTGTCCCCCTTTCATTCTGGCGACAGAATCTTTTTTTCAAATTGATTTCATGCAAAAACAATTGTATTTTTCCGATTTTTGGCGCTGTCAGAACCATCACAAGGTAATTTTACGTAGTCCTGTGAAGTTTTGTTGAAATCGGTTGAAAAATGTAGGAAATCCGATCCAATATATAAACGTACAGACACACACACACACACACACACACACACAATCTGAGTTTTATAATAAGTAATATATATATATATATATATATATATGGTGGGGATTAAAGGTGAAAATGCCATAAAAGTGGAAGGATACAATTCTCATTTCTTTATATAAGAAGGCTCCCTAAGGCATGTATGACAACTTCTGTAGGGTCTTATCTATTGTTGGTGAAACCTTTAAAAAGTTACTTCTCAATCGATTGTTAGACCCTGTTGCACCAAACATTCCGTCAGAGTTGTAATGTGGATTTAGGCCTAATTGTGGGACAACAGATATGATCTTTACAACCCAACAAATGTAGGGAACAATAACGATCTCCACCAGTACATCATCAATCTCTCCAAGGCCTTAGATCCTGTGCATCATCCATTGCCTTCGAGTATCCTTCTCAAATTGTCTATATTTTTGAGATGAGCCATTATAATTATTTACACTATTTGCATTGCTTGAACTGTTGTCCTCATCTTTATTGTCTAAACAGTGTTTCAGCCATTGTGCACTCCGGCCTTCTTCAGGTGATTGGAATTTCAAACCAAACCCTTCATTTTGTCTACGGGGGTAGGTTGTTCTAGTTCCATGTGCCATGCCTCTTCCAGATATCCCAGTTTCAGTTATTTCCCTTTAGTAACTCAACTCTTCAAATTTTTTGTTCCCCTCTACTGTGGCCAGGTATTGAACACACAACTCTTTGGGTTAAGTCATTGGATTACTTCAACCAAACGCTGTTATTCTTCAATACTGATTCAACACTTTGCAGAGACCTCTTCCGAGTAAGACCTCCCATAGAGAAGAACATGATTAAGCACTGTGTGTTTGCAATCCCATGCAGCTGTGGCAAGAAATATAAAAGAGAAACAGGCTGACCCCTTAAGATAAGACTGCAGGAGCACTGTAAGGCTGTAATATGGGGGCAAATAGAAACATCAGTAGTGGTGGATCATATATGGAGGGGAAAAGGAAGATCACTGTTCCTTGTGGGATAAGGTTAAAATAATAGACAGAGAATGTCATTGGAAAATATGAAAACTTAAAGAATCAGCACATATGTTAAATCACAAAAATCTCCTAAGCTGGCCAAGCATAGACATGAATACAATATGGGAACCAGTAATAAAAAAAACCTATACTGAGAAATTAGGTTTATAAGTCCCAAAAATTCACTGATGTCGCCAAGGACAAATGGTCCAGTAGTTAAAAATTGTTGATTGAATCAATCCAGTGACAGCATGAAGGCTTAGTTTTGTTTTCAAATGTGAAGAATTAGAACCCATTTTTGTTAAGCCTAGTGTTAAGCAGGCTCCTATTCTATTCATAATTTTTTTTTCCATTGTAGTCTTGCAAGTATTTGTGCATAGTGATGCCAGTATCTATATCCATTAGTGACCAATGGCTGTTGTGCATGACTATGGCTTTGATTTGGTTGACCACTCTCCCTATTCTCCTGATTTGGTCCCATAGGACTATCATCTGTCCCCCAACATGAAAAGAGATATTTAGTTAGGAATCAGTATTGCAGTGATGATGACATCATATCTGTTGCTGAGAAGTTTTTTGGAGCAAAAGGATGAAAGCTTCTTTACTAATGAGATCCATGCATTGCAACATAGATGGATAAAATGTGTGGGGACTATATTGAAAAATAAGCCACATATTGTCACATTCCATGAGAATATCTTTGTCAGCCTATGAAATTTTCATCCATGCTGGTATCTGTCTGTCATGGGTCCTTACCTATAACTACAGAATGAACTCTTCCTCTATGTATACTACGCCTCTCAAGAGAGAGGGACAAATCGAGTCGAGCCGATAGTAGTTCATTCCAAACCAGACTGACAGTCATACTAGCATCTTCCACATCTTGTATTATTATTTCGTGTAATATACCTTCGTTATTTCTACTCTTGTGTTCGTGTTGCTCTTCCTTGGTCCTAACCTGGATCATAACACTATCGATATCCATTACCGTTCAATAGGAAAATTGCAGTGGTCAAAAATGTTATAACTCTCATAAGATCACATGGTCTTCTTTGTAACAAACATGGATGCAAAATTTCAGCTCCTGATGGACTGCTTCTCTGCCACATGTAATGAGTTCAGACTAACAATTAGTCTTAATAAACGATGTTATGTTACAACCATTGCTAGTCACAAAGTGTATATTCCACCATCAATCAACAATAGTTGGAAGTCGTAGATACATTTGTTTACATCGGTAACAACTATCTAGACATTATACACTTGACGAGGGTGTCAGTTATAAACAGTGGTGGCATCTTACTGACTCACATGAACCAATTCTTAAAATTATAAAAGCTTAGTGAACCAGTTGTTGGATTATCCAAAAATAATCATATATTAATAGTTGATGGTCTAGGTAAAATGTTAGTTATATCCTTGCATGCACCTAGTAAAACTCTAATAGAAACATACACCCTACTATTCTGAAGTTAAAAATGTGGTAAATTTTCTAGTCATAAATTTAATAGGTCCTCTATTGGATTTTAGGGTCTACCGTGATTCAGTTCAAATGTGGCTAAGAACCCAAAACACAGCTGATGACACTAGAGTCAAAAAGCATCATACTTCTGAACAGAAATATGATGAGAACAGAATTTCAATCTGGAAATATCTTAATAGATAAATGTTTTCCATTAAATTACCAAAATCATTTAATTCTTTTTGATATTATAAAGTAATTTGTTTCTATTCTCGGATTGAAAAGAAAACAAGAAGTATAGGTTCCTTTATAGAACCGGTTACTGGAAATTTAGAATGCCATCACTAAGGCCTGTGATGGGTTTGGTACACTTGTATCGAGACTTTGGTTGCAATTAGGCACCAAAATAGCAACCAATGAAGAAGCCCATTAATCATGTGTACTATCAGTGCTGCTATATGGATGCGAATCTTGGACAAGCTACTCTAGGCACATTCAAAGTCTCAAGCGTTTCCACTAGCAATGCTTGAGTGTTATACTAAAGATCTTATAGCAATAACATGACAGTGCTGCAGCTGGTAAATATAATAAGCACTGAGTCCATGATTGTGAAGTACCAACTTAGATGGGCTGGTCACTTTGTCTGCTTAGAGGACACCCACATGCTAAAACACGTGAAGTTTTTTTTTCACTTTATTCCATGGAACAAAGGGAAAAAATTGAAAAAAGTTGGAAATACCATTTAAAACTACGACCCCTGAAGACTGGAAATTTTACCAAGAAACATCAATGTTGAGATAAAATTGATATTTAAATGTTAAGTAATCTTTTCATATAATAACATTAATGCTCTATTTTTAATATTATTTTAATATTGAACACAATATATAAAAATATCTGCTGTTTCTTAAATCTTTTATATATATATATATATGATAAAGATATAATTTTAAGGTATATTATATTTATGGGTAAAAGTGCTCAATATCAGAGACAGAGCATATATAAATATAAAAGTGAACATTGAAGTCAAGACTGAGTGCTGATATTCTGTTTCATGTTTGAACACAATCTTGATGTTTGCATTCAAGCATGAAAAAGACACTTGCAGCTCAGTGTTGACCTCAGTGTCCAATTATATATATATATATATATATATATATATATATATATATATATATATATATATATATATATAATTGGCTCCTGAAATATATATTAATTTCAGTTGAGCTCTCTAGGGAGTAGGTATGGGTTTGTAAACAGTGACTATTATAGCTAATATAGCGAGACTCTTCGCATAGCGAATTGAGCCACTGTCAGTCACTGGGTGTGTTTCTAAAAATAAATACGCTAAAAATCCCCCTACATCCCTGCCGTGCGCCGACGACTTAGTGGTAGAATCTCCGACTGACACCAATTCAGTCGGGTTTCGATCCGAGCTAGAGGCAACCGGATGTCTAGCCACACTGATGAGCTGTGAAACAGCGAAACAGTCTGTCTGTGGATGACGTCATATATATATATATATATATATATATATATATTTAGGAAATGGATTAAATCCAAGATTTTTTTTTAATTTATTTGTTTAAACATTATTTTAAATGGATACTCATATTTATGTAGATGCTCTGTTCTTGAATATTCAGGCCTGTAGATGCAAATAAATAAATATACTGTTTAATACATAAATGAAAGCATCTGCTCAAATATGAGTATCCATTTAAAAAAAAGAAAAACGTTTAAACAATTGAATTAAAAAATCTGTCAGGTTTAAATCCATTTCCTAAAAATTTGTCTTTGTTTATATTAGGATACAACAGAGCAGACATGTGGATCTCAAGAATCGGAAGGAATATGTGTATTTCAAAAACACTATTCGGTCTTTATTTGATCAGAAGGTCCTACGTGGCTGAGTTGTTCTAGGGTACATCAGATCTAATGATGATTTTAGAGGGAATGCAGGATCAAATCCTGCGAGAGGATGCATATTTTCCTTGAATATTCAGATAGAATATGCGCCCTTATATATAATATTTTTCAAAGTACACAGGGACAAGATGATCATTCAAAATATATTCTCCCATTTTATTTAAATAAAAAAAAACAGCCATATATTTTTTGTGGGCGCTATGCCTGATATCTTATACACCATTAGTAGAAGACAAAATGAATGAAAATCATAAATTTCACATTGGAGTTCTGTTATTTTCCAAATATTTTTAACACATAATGACATGCAATTCATTCTTCCACAGAAACAATTTTCAAAATGTAGACATCCCAAAAACTGATTGTTTTTTGCTAAATATAAATATCTTGAATTTTTACTGGAAAAGGAAAAGTTAGTTGAGAGTCCTGTCTAAGGAAGAAGGAAGCTTAGAAAGAACTTTAAGAAAATTAGCTTTTGTATAATGCAAAAATTTCTTTTCATTTGACAAGACAAAAGGAATATTTTCTTCATAGTTTTTATTTTATATATATATATATATATATATATATGTGTGTGTGTGTGTGTGCAAATATACATGTATGTATACATACATATATATATAAGTGATAGAATTTTGGGTGATTAGAATAATCATTATAGTAATTCATTGAGTCTAGAAGAATCTTCAACACAATGCAGATATATATATAATTTGTATGTCTTGTGGGCATGTATATATATATACACCTTTGTATACATATATGTATGTGTGTGCATATATATATATATATATATATATATATATATATATACATATATATATATATTAAATTAGGCAGCATATATTTTATATATAAAGAAATAATCATACATAGAATCAATCAGCAATATTAATGCTATTAATGGCGAAATCACTTCATTAGTAGAACATAATGTATGCATTAAAATACTGTTAATCCATTGAATGATGTGATCCTCATTTATAAAATTATTGTCAGATGTTTCTAGTGTATATTTTTTTAAGTTAAGCAAGTACTTTCAAAGAATCATTCCTTCATCGTCAGGCTGTAATTTTTTCCTTTAAAGTTAAAACTTGAAGACGAAATAATTCTCTAATTTTGAACTTTAGCGTTGCGACTAGCACGTTCCAAGATTGTACAACCGTCAATAAATAGCACACTCTTTAAAAAAACATCTTTCAGTCTACAAACAATTATTTTGTTTTGATACAAAACAAAATTGCCAATCTGTACACAAATAATCTTATTTTTTATGGGTACTATTCTAGCATAGATATAAAACAGAATAAATATCATCTATATCCTTTCATACTAATGCAGGTGTCCCCCAGGGCTCCATCCTTGGTCCTAGTCTATTTTTAATTTTCATTAATGTCCTTCCTGAGGGTATTAGCTTTCAACTTATTATCTACGCTAACGACACAACAATTAACTCCTGCCTCCATAGTAAGGTTTGTCAGTCTGATAAGTTCAAAATGGCAGGCAATGTACAAGACGACCTCAAAACCATAGTTAACTGAGGTAAAAGATAGCTTTTTAATTTTTAATGCCTTCAGAACTAAAATTCTCTCCATTAACCATCTGAGAGACCCCTTGCTGCCCTTCATCAGCATGGCTGATGCTATCCTCCAGGAAAATGACTCGTTGCACCTTTTCAGTTTCATGTACTCTGCTGACAAGAAGTTGAAAGATGATATTGAATCCATTGCTAAGTCAGCTTCTAAGATCCAAAGCCCTACTAAGATTCCTTGGGGGAAATCCGTAAAGATACTGGGTGATGTTTGTGATGTGTCACAATAGGTGTTAAAAATCAACAAATGGGGAAAATACCATGGATTGGTTTAATCATACTATGGATAAATAAAGGAGCACATTAGTGCAGTTTGATATTAAAGACTTCAACAAAACCATGGATATAACCAAGCTGTACACAGTTATAAATGAGTGACAGACAGAAATCCTCAAGCACAATTAAACTCTGTAAATTAAGAAAGGCAATCGCAATAATTTTGATGTGAGCATGGTAAGTTTTAATGGAGCAGTATTATGTAGAATACTTGGAATTCTTCTACTAAATTAATAGAACAAGGAGATAATTGAGATTTTAGGATAATAATGGTTCTCAGGGGCTGCTGCAATGACAGTGTATGTACACTTCCTTTGGTAGAGATAAGTCACATGGATCACATGACAGCTGCTTAGGGATATCACTCCATACAGTGATGAAAGCAGCAGTCAAATTCACTTCTTTTTACAGCAGCAAAAGCAAAAGGTTACTTTCTCTTTTATTGTTGCCTCTTGCATCCAGCAGCAGTATGACTTGCAAAAAGAAATCTCGGCCAACAGAGGATCGGATTGAAATTAAAAGATCCTAGACTGTAGGGAGAAAAAGAAAGTTTTGTGTAAATGTAAACTTGGATCAAGCAACAGTCAGGAGAACTTCCAATGCTGAGAATATGCAAAGACTCTCAAACTCCTGAACAAGCCAAAGACCCAATCAAGAACCTTCCACAGGAGCTAGCTTAAATCCTGCCTGATATTTTTGTGTAATTTTGGCAAATATATCTGTTAAAATGAGATATCAGTTTTATTTTCATTTTTTTTTTGTAATTTAGACGACATTTTATCCATTAGACTCTGTAAAAATATAATTGTATACAGTACAGGCATTATTAAAAAGAAGCTAAAATTTAGAAAATGAAACAAACAGCTGAAGTAGTTTGATATGAAAATACAAAATGAGGCGAAAAAAATTAAGAGTTAACCGGTTATTGCTCCTCACTCTTTAGAACTCTAGAATTGAGGAAAGTAAAATAGGTTTTCTGCTCAATGGACTAAAAAGGAACATGGAAAAATGAAAACCCCATGACAGTAATATACTGAAAACAGAATATTTTAACAACAATCCACATTGAGTCCTAGCAACCATTCCTTCTGTTTACACAGGGAAGGCTGTTGTGTCTTAAGGAAATCCAATTTTAGGACCTTCAAGTGGTAATCAAAATTGTGACCTGCATAGAAGTGATTTTGTATGAGTTGTTCTGCAATTGAAGACTTGACTGTAATGACAGACTTATGCAAATTATGTAGTCAGCCTTTCCTAGACCATGATCAGGGAAGCATCCTCTTGGGAGTCAGTTCCACAAAGCAGCAGTTTGTAGATAGAAGCTGTTCCAGTGGATCTCACCAATGGAATACAAAGGGATTGAGGGTGGTTCACTGGATGTGGCATGGTGGGCCCTAGCTGTGAAGGTTAGAACTGGTGGAAGTAAGGATTATAGTTTGGCTAAACACTTTCCCTGGGAATAATGATAGAGAGATTACCTGTACTTGTGCATAGCCTAACTCCATAATATTGTAATATTAAATGTCAATAGGGCACATTTTTATTTGTAGCTGAGTCATCTGGTAGGCTAATGCATATGAAGATGCCATAAACTACCAGTATGTGTACCAGGCCGAAATCAATAATATTGCAATATTAAATGTAAATGGGATAGGGTTTCTCTGCAAATGTAACAGATATTCTACCATTCTCTATATTAGCTTTCACCATTTTGTACATGAAACAGAGAAAACGAATTGATGATAATCACTAGATTTTGCAATTTGGGGACTAAATTTTGTTTTGTCACTCAATTCCTGATGGAATAAAAAGATAGTCAATGTTCAGTAATTAATACAAGCCTAATAAATGTAAATGCAATGTTTACTTTTTTTTAACCATTCCACTCCAAGCAAGGCAATAAAGCCACTGAGATGCAACGGTTTGCCGAGTGTGAGAAAATTAGAGGAAAAAAATGAAAACATTATTAAAGAGAGCAATAAAAGAACAGGAATTAAGACAGAAAGTAACGACTGACATTGCATTTAAATTTTTGAAGATCAAACTTGACTGGGAATCAAGAAAGAGAGTTCCACAAGTAAGAAGTGTGAGAAAAGAAACTCTTAGCATAAAACTTATGGTTACATCTAGCTATTGAGTTTTAGGTTAGTAAATGCAAATAATTGTAAGTTGAAAACATTTCTTTATATTCACAGATATTCTTTTGTTTTAACCACTGATTTATATTCATTTATTTATCATTTCACCTGAAGCAAGACAATAAAAGCATTCAGATGAAATATGGTTATTGGGTGTGAAAGAATATGAAATAAAGAAAACATTATTAAGGAGAGAGAACAATAAAATGAGAAGAATTAAGAGGACAGAATATAATGATTGACATTGCATTTAAATTTTTGAAGATCAAAGTTCACTGGGAAACAAGAAAGTTCCACAAATGAGAAGTGTGATAGAATAAACTGTTAATATAGAACTTACAGTTAGATCATTCAACTGTAAAATGATGAGACCTAGCTGCCAATCTAGTACTGCGCTTAAATTCATAAAGTCTAGGTACCAGAGAGGAAAGTAATATTTATTTTGAATAATGCCAAAAGGGGGAATGTGGGAAGACGGGTCTTCAATCTGTCTAAACTCAGGGTAATGGATTCGACTGGAATTTGAACTTGGCTCTCCAATTCCACAATTCGAGCCACTATCAATTACTCCACCATGCCTCCTTCCTCTTCTTTGGATTTTATCAAGAATATCTAAATGCAGAGATAAAATACAAAGAAGAATCTGAAATATTATTGGTCCTGACCTGGCCTTTCAGTCATTACTATAAAAGTGCACAGGGTCACAGAAAAAAAGGACTGTCTGTAGTTAAGAATGAATACACAGATTTCTGAGAAAATTGAACTATTATATATAAAACAAACAATAAGTATTTACTTTGCAAAATAACTTTTTTGTCATTTTGCCGAATTTATTAGGAAAATTGGCATAGAAGAAGATACATTGAATAATGATTCTTGACCTTCCAAATTGTTATTCATCCAATCATATAATTATTTTTTGTTCTCATTGAATAATTAATAAAGTAAAAAAGACAATGGAAGAAGTTAAGCCTGTTTGTTGGTGGATGGATATGATTTTATTTTTATTTTTAATATGGTATATTTTGGCAAGAATTCATCCAAACAGGTTTTATTAAATTCAACCGACAAGATCATTCTGTTTGAATTTTTATTTACTTTTCCAATTTTTGAATAAGACTAAACATTGATTGCAAGAAGACAGAATGTATGGTTGTCTGCAAAAGGAAAAAACCAATATGTAAATTACAAATTGGAGTTACCAAAAGCAAACAAGTACAACAATTTAAATATCTGTTAAGTGTTAACAGAGGACATAAAGTGTGACACAAAAAAATGGGAGGGATATTGTGATAGTGAATGATTTTTTTAATCGAGTTCACCTGAAACAATGCAATAAAGCCACCGAGACACAAGGGGTCACTGGGTGTGGAAGAGTTCAAAACAGGAACATTGCTAAGGAGCAAGAACAGAAGCAGATTATGTTATATCTGTTATTGTTCTGTTGTTGTTGCTCCCTTCCTAACTTGGTATGTTCTTACTAACAGCAGCATGTTTATCTCCCCTACAATTCTTAGTAGACTCAACCTCTCAGATCCATATAAACTGTGCCCATTTTTTCTTGAAAGAGAGAGAGAGAGAGACTACCACATGCCTGAAGAATCCTTGTCAGTCTGAACCAGCAGTTATTAGACAGAGAAGTCAGGATGACAGTAGATAGTGATTGACATTGCATTTAAATTTTTGCAGATTAAAGTTGGCTAGAAAGCATGGAGCTGGAAAGGAGTTCTACAGGTGAAAAGTGTGAGAAAAGAAACTGTTAGCATAGAATTTATGGTTACATCTAGCAAGATCTACAGTAAATTGATGAGATCTAAATGCCAGTCTAGTACTGTGCTTACATTAAAAAAGGCTTGATATCATAGTGAAGAGCTCAGCTGAACAATTACCATGAAAGAATTTATAGAAAAGTTACAGAAACACAAACTTATGGCAATGGAAAGTGACTGAAGTTGAGATGCCAGGTCAGGTTCAATAACATTGATGATGAGCATGAAGAGAAAAGAGAAATCAGTAGAACAGTAGATAGCAATCGACATTGCATTTAAATTTTTGAAATTTAAAGTTGGCTGAAAAGCATGGAGCAGGAAAGAAGTTATGTGCTGGAGCCTCATCATGCATGAACCACAAGCATCTTTGTATTAGCAGGGGTACATCCTCTAGCAGGTCTGGAAGTGTGTTTGAAATAAAGTACCTGTAGACAGTTCCTGGAAGATGTGCTGGGAGAACATATACAGTGGACTATGATAAGTTTTTAGCCACTCTTGATTATAGCAATTTTAGTTTGTTTAATAATGTCTCTTCTTTTTTTCGCAGTAATGGTGTGGGGCGCTGTCTGGTTTGGAGGGAAATCTGAGATGATTCCTGTTGATGAGCAGTTGAATCATCCAAAATACTGTTAAATATTATAGAAAGGACTACTCCCACTATTTGAAACCAATCAGATTGACAAGAATATCTACCTTTTTCAAGAAGATGGAGTGGCATATCATACAAGCAAAGTAACAAAGGCCTGGAAGGAATCACAAGGAATGAAGTCACTGTCATAAGTAGCCCAAATTCCTCATATTTATCATGTTTGGGAGCACCTTGATCGAAAAATACTGGTTGAAATCTCATGACCATTATATGGGAGTCAATGTGCCATAAAAATAAAATCAAAATTTTGAATATGCAATTAAAGATCATGTAAATAAATGTAATGAAACAAAAAAGTGTGAAGAGTGTGCAACCAAAATCACGTCAGTGGCAACCATTAAAGAAACATTGCTAAAAAAAGTGGCAAAATATGGATCAGACGATTGCCGATAACTTGATCAAATCCATGAAAAATGAAATACAAGCACTGAAACTAACAAATGGAGGACCTACTCCATACTAGTTCCAAATTCTGTTTGTTTATGTTGAATAGGGATTATGTAATTAAATTTTGAAATTGGATGTAGTTTATTTTCTCCAGGCTAAAAACATTTCTTAGGCGAATGTAGACCTATCAGACAGTCACCTACAATTCCAGCCCACACATTAATCGTAAACTGATGCTGGTGTCTAGCCTGTATTGTACCATTGGGATTCTGATCCACTGACAAATATTGGTTATGTAAATTTGTTATTCCATCTTTTCCAAATGTTGCCTCATCCGTTAACATGACTGAAGAGACAAGCAATGGATCGACAGTTTGTGCAATAAATCATCACCAAAAGTTCTGTGGTGAGAGAACAGAGGGTGAATGACACTGCACATGTTGCAGTATAAGAATTTATTGAGAAAAGATGTACTATTTAATCCATAGCTGGAGGAGAAGACATGGATTCATACTGTTCCCAAGGTTATTTGCATATAAATGAATCTAACGAATCCAACCTGAATTTGAATTTGGCTGTCCGATTAGAAATTCCAAACCATTATCCATTACGCCAGCTGCACTTGCATGCTTACATCACCTGGTATTCCCAAACAATCACCCATCCAGGTACAGACCAGTATTGACATTGCTTAAATTTGGTGATCATAATCTCAAGAGAGAAAGAGAGTGAAAGACTGAAACAAGCATGAGTAGTAGACAGAATAGTTCCAATCCTGGTTATAATGAATATTTACACCTGACAGCAAGGCCTCAGACCAGGAGGTTTTCAGGAGCATGGAACCATCTTTTAATTGCTGTTGTTCCCAGACCCACCTTGACCCAGAGTGGTAGCACCAGTTAGGGTCCCAGTTATAAGCGAATAGCTAACCCCCAAACTGGGGTCAAACTATGAGTAGTATAAAAATACATTTATAGTAAAAATATCAGCAGTAAAAGAAATTACTAATGATCCTAAGAAAATTAAATTTCAGCATTAAATGACCCATCAGGTGTTGATATGCCGCTAAACAAACAAATTAAACCGATTTCAAAAATATAATTAGAAGGGAAAAAAATATGACCATAATACTTTTTTTTCACTGTTTAAATACAAGATTTTATTTAGAAAATTGTTGTGGTAGGATCCACCTAATTTGCATAGTGGAGTACCGACCATATAAATATGGTTGGTACCGGGAAGAGAGTGAGAGGAATCAAGAGATTGAACCAGAGACTCTGCCCGACTGCGACTCAGTCAAGACACATTCCAGGAACGGTCTTCCCAGGAATATACAAAAGACTATATGTAAATATTGTGTACACTTTCTTGTTTCAATACATTTTGTTCTAAGTACATTTTGTGTTGCATTATTATTCCATGCATTAGTCAAGTTTCAACAAAAATATTAAATTATCCAATAGTTTGATATACCGTAAAACAAACCAAACCAAAGATAGTTCACAAAATGCCTCATATTTTTGTGGACTTGGGAACATGAAGAGATTTAGAAGTTGACAGATATGTATATTTGTTTATTGATGAGGATAATCTGACAGTTGGTTTACTTCACAAACAGGATAAGCGAAAAAATTGATGGTTCAATCTCTGAGATAAATATATAAAGACTTAAGTTCATAAGAATATGAAAATAATTTCTAAAGATTATGGAGACACGATCTTATTAGGGGAAAGGAAGGAAAAAGATAAAAAAACAGATAGAAGATCATCACATATTCATTCTCGTGACGCCACATGCCAACTTGGAATTGAGTTTGAAGCAGACTTTCCTTCATTATTTGGGAAGCTCACTTCTGAGAAGATAATAAGAACAGATCAAATGTAATGAAGAACATGAAAAAGCATTTTAGTCAAAAAATTCTCCAGATAAGCAAGAAGAGAGACCCTAGATCGTTTTTTATATTTCACAATTCATATGGATTCTTTCTTTAGAATAACTGATTTTCATAACATACCAGAAGACCATGAGATTCAATAAAGAATTGGATTTCAATTTGCTGATAAAGTAAACACCAATCTAAGGAGATGGTTATTTGAATATAACCTTCCAGGGATGAGATTTCCCTTGCAAATATTGTTGGAGATTTCATTATCGAGAGAACAAGCTCTGCTTAACTATAAAGCATGGAAGAGCTTTCCTATTAATTTCAATACATTATTTCAGACTTATACAAGAAATGCATCAAGTAAAAATTCTGTGGAAGTTACCAGAATCAACAAATACCTGATGAACGCAAGATGACACGATGGCCGAAATGATGTGATAACCACAACATAATTCACATGTAAATAATATAAATAACCTCAGAGATGTATTGCAATTTTCCAAGAAACTTTGGACATGATACAAGAAATCTTTCCCTTTGTATACAAAGGAATTAAAATAAAAAAATGAAAAATTCCTGCAGATATAAGTAAAAATTATAAGAATATAATAAAGGTATTTAATATTACTTGTGCTATAAAACCAAATTCAGAATCATATCCTTGGGATGTGCTTAAAGACTATAAGAACATACTTAAAAAAATCCTTGTTTGTCATTTCATGATCAATATATAGAAGTCAATGTGCCATAAAAGTATATTCAGAATCAGAACCTTAGAGATGTGATTAAAGATATTAGAATCTACTGATTTGAAATCTCATGACCATTATATAGAAGTCAATGTGCCATAAAAGTATATTCAGAATCAGAACCTTAGAGATGTGATTAAAGATATTAGAATCTACTGATTTGAAATCTCATGACCATTATATAGAAGTCAATGTGCCATAAAAGTATATTCAGAATCAGAACCTTAGAGATGTGATTAAAGATATTAGAATCTACTTAGAAATACTGATTTGAAATCTCATGACCATTATATGGGTGTCGATGTGCCATAAAACTAAAATCAAAATTTGGAATATGCAATTAAAGATCATGTAAATAAACGTAATGAAAACAAAAAAATAAATCATGAGTATAAAATAATAGATGGTGTGTCAAAAAACAATGTCTATAGTTGTAAGCATCTTTTCTGAGTTTACTTTCAAAAATCTCATTTTCATTCTACCAGCCAGCAATTAGGATCAGTTTAAATATTCAATAATAAAATTGCTTTGTGTGTAAAGTGGTTGCCTATATTGCTGGAACCACTGTCTGAAATTTATTTTAAGTCTCAGGTTGTAATATTAACAAATTTTGATGACATCTCTAAGACTCATTTAGAATAGTGGAGTCTGATGAAAATAAGCCATTATCTGGACTGAATAGGTGGGCTTCTTATTGCAAATGAAGAAAGATTAATTAAAAATGACAGTTGATTAAATAAAGTTATATAAATATGACTGCACAAAGGTAATGCTTCATTGGAAGAAAGAGTAGCAGAAAGGGTCAAACCAGAGAGATGACACTGGCCATTAGCAGAACAAGGAAAAGAAATGGTCAGGCCAGAGAGACTACATTTGCTGTCCACAAAAAAGTAGCAGAAAGGGTCAAGGTAGTTGAAAAAAGAAAAATCTAAAGTCAAAGAGAACACATAGGCTATCTACAAAAAGCGTAGTCAAAGCACTGGTCATTATCCCAAAAAGAAGTGAAATGGTCAAGCTTGAGAGACTACACTTGCCATTATCAGAAAGAGGGAGACAAATGGTCAAGGCACTAAATTGCCTATACACAGAAGGACTAGCAGAAATGGTCAAGGCAGAAAGACTACACCAGCTATCTGCAGAAAGCATAGCAGAACAGTTTAATCCAATAAATTAACACTGGCTATTCACAAAAAAGGTCAAGCCAGAGAGACAATACTGGAAGAAAGAGGGAGATAAACTGATAAGCTAGAGAGACTACACTGGCTATCCACAGAAAACTAGCAGAATGCGTCAAGGTATTTGAAAAAAAAGAGAAATGCTCAAGCAATGAGACCAAACAGGCTATACACAAAAAGTGTAGGAGAATGAGTCAAGGTAGAGAGATACACTGGTCATTAGCCAAAAACGAAGTGGTCATAGCTGAGTAGCTACTACATTGATCCTTAGCAGAAAAAGGAAGTGAAATAGCCAAGGAAGACATTAATTTTGTTATCCATTAAATGAGTAACAGAAATGGTCACGACTACACCTGCTATCTGAAGAAAGCTTAGCAGAATAGTTTAATGCAGTGAGTTAACACTGGCTATCCACAGAAAAAGTAGCAGATTGGATCAAGGCAGTTTGTTGGTGAGAAGGAATTGCCTCTAATGCCAAAATCTTCATGTTTGTTATTTGACAAATTCATTTTCTGACCATCTTGAAGAGAATTTTTTCAACTATTTTCAAGCCAATTATTTTTTTTATTATATTACCTTGTGTGCCTAATGGAAAGACATGTTTTCCTAATGTTTGATACCCCTCTTATCATCACTCTGTACATAATGTTATCACCATAGATCATCTCGTTTGAAATCAAATAGAAATTAAATTCATTTTTGACATGGTATTTCCTGATATAATCAAATACCGCACCAGTTTTAGTAATTCCTTTCATGAGTTTGATACAAATTGGTAATACTAAACTCTATGAATGGTAGGATAGTAAAATGGGCAGTCAGTTAGTCTTGCAGATATTACTATTGTAGAGAGGTTAGTCCATACCGAGTGACCCATATTTGTACCCTTCTAAATATACATAGAAATACACACATTTATGTATTTAGTGTGTTCTTTATATATATCCATGTATTGTCTAAAACAACAGACATTTTATTTTTATTAAATTTAATGATTTTTTTACTGCAACTATAAAAGCAAACATTAAAAGAACTTTCATAACAAAAAGAGGGATAATAAAAACATATATATATATAATTTTATTTATTAAAGACATTTTTATGTTTAACGTTCTTTTTATAGATACAAGTATTTAAGTAAATGCTCTGTTTATAATAAACAGTATTAAATAACATTTACCGGCCTGAAAGTCTGAGAAATTTTCATAGAAAATATTCATCCTTGGACAGGATTCGAACCTGCATCCTATACGGAACCGTCATTTACACTGATGTGCCTATAGGATGCAGGTTCGAATCCTGTCCAAGGATGAATATTTTTTATGAAAATTTCTCAGACGTTCAGGCCAGTAAATGTTATTTAATACTGTTTATTATAAACAGAGCATTTACTTAAATACTTGTGTCTATAAAAAGAACGTTAAACATAAAAATGTCTTTAATAAATAAAAATCGTCAGACTTTGTCCATTTCTTAATGTATATATATATATATATATATATATATATATATATATATATATATTTGGTTGGACTGATGTGAGTTTGTGACCTTGGGTTTCACGCTTTTGAAATCATCAGACAAACTCTGTCTGACGATCGCAAAAGTGTGAAACCCAGGGTCACAAACTCACATCAATTAAACCAAATATGTTAGCTCTATCTCTGATATTGAGCGCTTTCTAATAAGTACCACACATATAATATATAAATAATAATATTATGAAATGGACAAAGTCCAACAATTATTTTAAGACATTTTTATGTTTATACATTCTTTTTCATAATGTGTGACGTCATTTGTTTACATTTGATACGCCATGAGCAGATATGAAAGTACGTGAGAGATTCATGGAAGATTGAAGTTTAAATACAGTAAATTCGACCTTGCTAACCGAATGCTCCTCTGTGGCCAAATTGGTAAAGGCATATCAAGTTAAATGACGGTTCCGTATAGGATACAGGTTCGAATTCTGTCGGAGGACAAATATTTTCTATGAAAATTTCTCAGACATTCAGGCCAGTAAATGTTGATTAATACTGTTTATTATAAAAACAGAGCATTTACTTAAATATTTGTATCTATAAAAAGAATGTTAAACATAAAAATGTCTTAAAATAAATAATAATATATATAATACATTACATATATATATATATATATATATATATATATATATATATTATTATTTATTTTTAAAGAAAAAAAAAAAAAAAATTTATAACATAAATATGTTATAAAATCACTACAAAAATAGCCATTTTGTTTCAACACCTTCGGTGTCTTATCAAGTGATAACGTTGAATGTAAAATAAATGGTTTTAAAAGTTTCAAATTAATTAATATTCTACGTAAGGGGAAAACGTTGTTACAAAGGCTAGGTAGACCAATCAGAACACAATTACAGGAAAATTCAAAAAGCTCGATAACGAAGTCATGTTATAATATCTACTCAGATGTTTAGTATTAAAAAATAATTTATTCCAACGAATAATTACTAAATTATATGATAAAATTTAATATTAAAATTTAAAACTGCTAATTACAAAACCAAAATTTAACATTTATTCGCTATCAATTTTACAACTATAAAATTACTGAGGAGAAAAGAAGAAATATATATGTTATTCAATTTATTTTTTCATTGAAGTTACTTTAGCTATATTTAATAT
This sequence comes from Acanthosepion lycidas, assembly GCA_963932145.1. Lineage (NCBI taxonomy): Eukaryota > Metazoa > Mollusca > Cephalopoda > Sepiida > Sepiidae > Acanthosepion > Acanthosepion lycidas. The sequence goes on from OZ010612.1 coordinate 46,623,876, forward strand.
CCGGTCTTTTTACAATGTATACATTTTAATCCTCATGATGTGTAAATGGGGTCCCAAACTCACGCGTAAAACAAACGCAGTCAGATTCTAATACATAAGCACCAAGACATATACACACACAAAAAAGGGAACAAGACAGAGAACATCTCCACCGTCTGTCATGAAAAAAAAAAAAAAAAAAAAAAAAAAAAGGCGGGGAATGGGAGAAGGGAAACCAACACACACGTACATACATACATAATTAAAAGTGGATGCACTTTCCATACACATAGACACATATAAATACATGCACACACATCCACAGACATTGACCCAGACAGTTGCATACCCCAACCGATAAATATTTAAGACAGAAAATGTCATTGCATGAATGTTAACAACCTATTGAAATCTAATTTAAGCGAGTAAATATACAAAGATAAAAATGATCAAAATTAATATTATTTAATATATTAAAATATAGTGTATGTAAAAAAAAAAAAAAAAAAAAAAAAAACCGGACATTAAATTCAACACCCATCGGAAGCTACGATGTCCACCTCATATACATATAAGTATATACACACACACACACATACACACACATATATACGCATACAAACATATATATATATATACACATATATACATATACACACATATATACATATATATACATATACACATACATATACACATACATATACATATATACATACACATACACACATACTCACACATATACATAAATATACATACATACATACACACCGAAACATCTACACATACATACATAAACATATACATACGTATACATTTCCATGGTATCAAGTACACATACACATACATACACATATACCTATATGTACCCACAAATATACACACAAATATGTGTACACATATTTACAAATAAATATATATATACACAGCAATACACAAAAATAAACATATATACACACATATATCCTAACTCATGTGGCCGTAATGACATACCCAAGTTTCCCTACCTACACGTACACATAAACAATTTCATATATAGTAGGTGTCAACATACATATATACAACTGCAAACCTACATAAGTAAACACACACACACATATATACACATATATACATACATACAAACATATACACACACACATATATATACATATATATATATATATACACATACATACACATACATACATGCATACACACATACAGAAATATACATACACATGAATATCTACATAAAAATATTTATCTATAGTAATAAATACACATATATACGTACATACACATAAATGCAACGACATTTGACCAAAAACATATATAAATATACAGACATACATACACATACATATGCATAGACATACTTCGATATACATGCAAACACAAAAATGCACGTATCCTAACATACATGTATAAAAAAAAAAAAAAAAAAAAAAAAAAACATCCATATCAACATAAATATACGTAAATAAAATTAGGTACACAATATAACAATACACATACAAACATATACACATATATATATATATACATACATACACATACACCTACATACATTCAAATACATACATATATACATATACGTACATATATACATACATACATACACATACATATACATACATACACATACATATATATACCCACACATACATGCACACATACACATACATGCACACATACATACATATATATATATATACATATATATATATATATATATATATATATATATATATATATATATATATACATACACACATCCACATACATACACATACACCTACACACACATATATATATATATATATACACACACATACACACATACATATATATACACAACTACATAAACATGCAGACACTTACATATATACACACATAAAGAAATATATATACATGCATATAAGGATACATACTCACATATATATACACACACATACCCACATCCACAAATACATATACATACTCATACACACCAATATTTTTAACCTCTTTTCTTCTTATCCTCCTTTTCACCTTCTTACTTTATATATATATATATATATATATATATATATATATATATATATATATATATACACATACACACATATATATATATACATACATACACGCACATACACACATATATCTATAAACACACAAACAAATACACACACATACATATATACATATATATATATATATATACAAAACTTAGCAACATATTAATACATTAAAATACAAACATACACATTTCGCAGTACAAACACACATAACTACACATAAATATATACATATATATACATACACATACAGAAAAATGAGTAACATTATGTAGTTATACCATACACATTCATATCGTCAGATTGACCATCAGGTAATAAAAGTTATAATCTATTCAACTTACAGCTACGTATCATTATCATTTAAAGTATACGACCCCTATAATAAGTTAAATTTATAACGGTGTTTACAATTAACCGTTAGTTCATATCTCTGATTTAAGAGATCAGCCTTGTTTTTAAATCTAATAATTTCAAACTTTTCGTTAAGACACAGGTAACACGAGGAATATAGGGATTTACATGTCCGGGATTTCTTAATCAATGTCCAATTAACCGTAGGTGTTTTGTTCTTTTCTTTTAGGTTCCAAAAGTACTTGGACAATGAAGTCATGTACCTATAGTCACAGTTATTGAAAGATTGCATATGCCCCCGCCAGCGTTCTTTGAATGTATTCATTGTGCTACCAATGTAAAACTTCTTTATATTTGGATTCTCAATAGTTGAGATAGTACTAAGATAGACTACAGAACGTATTCCACAGTTATTTTGTAGTGGACAATTACTAGGATACCTACAATTACATGAATTATTATTTGTGTCATTATATTTAGTATTACTGTCAGTAACCTTTTGAGTAATCGAGCTTTTTGAATCCCTATACTTGTTAAAGACTATGTTGTTATGTTTTTTAATGATTTTCTCTAGGTTATCTGCACAACTATAGCTTAATTTAAGTGTATTAGGATTAAATATTTTACTAAGTGGGTTAGTTTCAGTGTTAGGGAAATGTTTCTTGATTAGGTTTAGAAACATACGTCCTAATTTAGATTTAATCATTAAATTGAAAGGGGGAGTGAACCAGATGATCTTTCTAGATCTATTCTTATTATGGTTGTAGTTAACAGGGTTTTTATACTGAATATTGATATCTTTGTATCCACTATTTTTAAGTGCAGAATTATAAAAGTCACTATGTTTATTAAAAACATCTTTGTTAGAAGAGTTAGTGCTAATTCTAAATCCAATGGAAGAGGGTATATGTTTGATAACTGAAGGGGGATGGTTGGAATTTGGATGAACGTAAATCGGATTGGAATTAACCTTCACATATGGTTGGAAAGAGTTGTTAGCAAGGTTTAGGGTGACGTCTAGAAAATCTACTTGTTTAACATTAGTAGTGACTATTGTCCTAAGACCTAAATCCTTAAATACCCTATGAATCATTTTCCTATATATATATGTTTATAACTATGAATATATATATGTTTATAACTATGAATCATTTTCCTATATATAATCATTTTCCTATGTTTATAACTATGAATCATTTTCCTATATATATATGTTTATAACTATAAACACACACTTTTCACATATATATATATATATATATATATATATATATATATATATATATATATATATATATATATATATAGATAGATAGATAGATAGATATAGATAATTGATAATATTAGTGGTAAGTATACACATACATATGCAAAATATATAAATATATATACATACATGCATACACATACATATATATATTTTTTTGAATAAAAAAATTCCGAGAGTATAGAATCCAGGTAGAACTCAATGTCCAGGACAGAGTAAAGATATAATAAAAAGGCTTAAACACTAATATTCCATGGTCATAATTTATTCCATTGGAATCGTAAATATGATCCAATTGATCAGACCTACAAATTCAAAAAGAAAATAGAAAAAACAACTCCGGAAATAAAAAAAATAGAATTAAGAGAGAGTGTAAGTATGAGAGTGTGGGACGAACGTTAGAGCTAAAGAGATGGGTAACAGACGAGAGAAGGTGGGAGATTAAAACTTAACTGAGAGAAGTTTTAGAGAGGTGAGTCAAAGACAGTATAAGTGAGAGAAATATGAATGTTGTCGGATGTCTAATACATTAAAGATGTAACCAGAAAGGATACATTTTGTGGTGACATACACACACAACAGACGATATAATCTTAAAGATCAGAAGAAGAGGGAGGGAGAGGAAAAGAAAAGAAAAAAGGGGTGGGGGAGAGAGATGGGGCAGGGGAAAACTAAAACTGAAGGGCATTTACTGAAAGGGCCGCTGTGTAATTAAGAAAATTTGACAAAATTAATATCGGCTACAGGTTACAAATCAAATTCCATGTAACACCAAAGATGAACTGAAGGCAAGGATTATGGCAGAATTTACCAACTTAAACAAGGAAACTTTATGGACAAATTTTTGTACTCCTTTAGTCCTACCAAATTGAAAACATAAGAACGCTGGAAAAACTAAATAAAAAATTGATTAAATCTTCCTTTCTGCCATATTTAACAAAATATACATTTCCCTAATGTTTGTTTTTATCTATGTATATTTGACTGTATAAGTTATATTTTAATAAGTGGTTAGAATTCGTTTAATAACACTTTCAAACTTGAATATTTCTTGGTAGGTGTATCAGCGTGTCTTTGTCAATGTATGTGTGTGCATCTACGTATCTTTATTGGTGTCTGTGTGTATGGTCACTTGTGTGTACCTTTCATTGTGTATGTATGTTGTGTGTGTTTTTTTTTTTTTTTTTAAGGATCGCAGGGATATTTTCTATCTCGTTCGCTTTTTTATGTGTGTATATATCTAAATATGTCTGCGTGTTTATGTAATCTGATTGTTTACGTATTGTTATTTGCAAGATATCATCTTCCTCTGCCTAGGTTTATGATTCAAATTTTATCTTAACGTTTATTCCAACTTAATTTCAATAAAAAACAAAATAAATAGAATAACATATGTATTTTTTCTTTTTTCCTCAGTAATTTTATAATTTTAAACTTAATATAGATTAAGTTTAAATTTTAAAATGGGTCATTTTTTTAATTTGTCATTTCAAATTTTATCATATAATTTAATATCTATTAGTTAGAATAAATTCTATTTTAGTCTAACCCCAACATTAAAGCATAATTATTATAACCTTAGTTCGTTGTCAAATTTTTTTGAATTCTCATATACTGGTATTTTGATTGGTCATTCCAGCTTATGTAACAGCATTTCCATTAGCGAGGGGTGTTTGATTGATTTAAACCTTTTAAAACCTTTTATTCTACATCACTTGATAAGACACCAGAAGTGTTGAAACAAAATGGCTATTTTTGTAGTGATTTTATAACATTTTCAAATAAATAATTCTATTTGCTCTACTTTGTATTGAGCACTCTTTTAAGAATAGTATTTATTTGTTATTGGAATTTATTCTGTATACATCAATCCTAAATATATATATATATATATATATATATATATATATATATATATATCTAATGAAACAGTTATTTGTATATATAACATAGGTAATCTTACTTACGTACTTGTTGCCAAAAGTGAAGGCTCAAAAATGAAAAGTTCTATAAAATCTCCACTGGTAACTCCCCTCTTCCCCACCCAGACATTTGCTCCCATCAATTTTCTTTCTCTTCCTATTTTCTTTACATTTCTTGTTCACTGAATCCAATCTCGATGAAAGGCTTCTATGAGGAACATAAATTCACAATTCTCTGGGAAGCCTTCTCTGCAGAAATGGTTTCCCAGTGGCGTCAATACAATAGTCAAAAGCACATGGAGCTCCCAAAACAGTAAGCCACAATCTGCCAATCACTCCATTTGAAGAAATCCTTTCTTTAAATAATTCATACCTTGCAGATGCAGACTAAAACCTACTGAGATGAAGAAAAGATTTCTATCAAAGATACGAGCATAGCTCAAAGTTTGTTGGCACCCATGATGAATCTATACCTTGCAGACACGGATTAAAACCCACTAAGATAAAGAAATAAATTCTGTCAATGATATCAGCATGGTTCAAGTTTGTTGTTATCCAGAATGAATTCAATGTGGGCAGTGGGCATTTCCTAAATTAAGTCGAAGATTGATCATGCTTATCGTCATTAGTTTAATATAAATTAATTTTTCAACACCTAAAAGAGAAAAAAATTTTTTATGCATGGTATGAGACATGCAATCTTATTTTTTGTAATCATTTAACCCCAAGCAAGGCAATAAAGCCACTAAGATGCAAGAGGTTATTGAGGTTCATGAATTTACAGAAAATCAACATCCTCTACCATGTGTTCCAAGAAATAGGACTCAAGATAAACTTTTCTAAAACAGAAATTATACTCTTCAATCGGAATGAGAGCAGTGATGACATATAGCATGAATTCATCACAAAAATTCAAGATGTTGAATTAGTAAATAATAAGTACCTAAATACTTTAGTGTATGGATCGGTTATAACAAATTTAGTATAGGAGATAAGGAAACTCGACATATAATCAGAGGTAGTTTTGCCCAACATTGCAAATTGCTATAAAATCAAAACATCAACTTGAAAATTCAAGTCATGTTCTTAAATAGCTTTGTTAGATCAAGATTTTCATATGATTGTCATTTATTGTACCAAACCTGTTCAGAAATATCTAAACTGTCAACTGTATATAGCCACTTTCTAAGGTCAATGGTTAAAAATGATTTTGGGCGAGTGAAATCTGCGGATCTTGGCAAAGATCATACTTCTTTGAACATTGCTACAAAATCACAAAGTACTGTACCAAATAACAGAAACCGCATCACTTGAGGACTACCAACAGCAGTAACAACTAAAATGCATAGCACATGTAACTGGAAGAGTCAAGATGTTGACCTCTAACACCACTTTAAATAGAAGGCTAGGATGGAACCCCACATCTGAACTTAAATAGCAGGGACACCGAACCATATATAGCAAAAATATTCTAAGATTTATTTTATCTTTCTTGCTAAAATGCGAGGGTCCATGTTACTTCCAATGTTACTTCCACAGAGTGAAATCATTCCCATTTACCCCGTGTTCCAAATGTAAGAAGAAAGTTTCGCTCACACAGTTTTTCCTCGAGAACAGTTACTGTGTGGAAAAAACTCCCACGTGGATGCTTCCAAAAGCACTCATATTTTAATCACTTCAAGCTAAGAATCAATCGTTATCTATCCTCCTTATCCACCTGATTTTTACTTTCTTCCGCCTTCTCTTTCATTCAAATTACATACCCTATTCAACATAACCAGTTTAACATTCAGCCTCTATACTACAATGTTAACCTGTACAACCCGTTCCTAAAATCAACGGTGAAAAAAGGCAAAGCCTGAGGGTCTTGGTAAACATCATCTTTCGCTGAACCTTGGGGACTGGCGCAACAGAATCACAAAAACTGTACCAAATAACAGAAACCGGATCACTTGAGGATTACCGACAGCAGCAACAACTAAAATGCATAGCACATGTAACTCATTTTTTTAATTGGATTTACCTGAAGAAAGACAGTAAAGCCGCTAAGACACAAGGGGTTACTGGGTGTGAAAGAATTAGAAAGCAAAAATCATTACGAAGGAGCGAGAACAAAAGAAAAGTAATCAGGAAGACAATAGATAAGGATTGACATTGCATTTAAATTTTTGAACATCAAAGTTGGCTGTAAAGCATGGAGCCAGAAGAAAGTTCCACAAGTGAGAAGTGCAAGAAAATAAATTATTAGCATAGAACTTACCATTACATGTAGCCAATAAACTGTAAATCGGTAGGACCTTTTTGCTAATCTAGCACTTCTGCTTAAATTCATAAATTCCAGGTACCATAGCAAAGAGCTCATCTGAACTATTACCATGAGAGTATTTATAAAAAAAAGGCACACAGGGGCAATATTATGGCGATAGGAAAGTGACTGAAGCCAAGCCGCCAGATCAGGACCAATAATATTAAAACCCTGTTCAACCATCCATTTATAGAAGTTTGTTATGTAGGTTATGTGCCATTTTCCTCTGTGCCTATTGCCTTCAATATGTCCTGTGAGTATCGAATTTTCCAAGCCCTCTTTCCACATTATGTGGCATAGTAATTTCAGCTGTCTCTTTCTGATGATAAGCATAAGCATCATTTTTGTTTTCTATTTTCGCTAAAACTTTGTCATTGCTTACATGTTTGGTCCATGGCGATGAGATCTTGCTGCCAGTTTAGTACTAAGATTAAATTCATAAAGTCTACGTACCATTGCAAAAAGCTCATCCGAACAATTAGCATGAAAGTATTTATAGGAAAGGAACAGAGAATCAACTTTAGAGTGGTGGAAAAGTGACTGAAGCTAATATGCCAGATCAGGACCAATAATATTGCTGATTCTTCTTTGGATTTTATCAAGAATCTCTAAATATATAGCAAGAGTACCACACAATATGTGGCACAACACAGTGAGCCAACTTACTTAGCAGCTGACCTAGCAATGGATTCAATATAGTTTTTCCACTTCATGTTAGTAGAAAACGTTAGCCTGAGAAGGTATAGTGAGTCACTCTCCTCAAGGTCAGCATCAGCCATACTGATGGAAGGCATAAAGAGTTTTCTCACATGAGAGATTTTCCTAAAAAATTGTTTTAATAAAAAGATTTTATAAATTTAAACTGAAAATGGTACAATCTGCTCAGTTAATGAATGTCGGATGTTTCAAGGAATTGACTAATTAGAATTCAACTTCCTTTGTATATACATCGTGGCATTACTTAGGCCATCCATATATACTTCAGAGAGTATGCAGAATATTCTTCTTCATGATTTAGGTGATCAAGGCTCTCCACAATTTCCTATTCATTGTAGCTCTTAGTAAGGTTTTGTCTCAGTGTTTCAAATGATTTCCAACAAAAGGTTGGGAAGAAAACTCCAGTTAATACTGGAAGGACAACAGCCACTGGGCTTGAGAAACCTGTTTTCCTGAAAAATTGTTTTAAGAGAAAGATTTTATAAGTTTCAACTGAAAGCAGTTCTGCCTACTCAGTGAATGCCAAATGTTTTCCTTATAAGGAAACAGCTAATATTACCAAATGAATCAATGTACAATAAGAAAAAGGATCAAGGCAGTGTGACTCATTGTTTTACTGTTGAACAAGCTAGATGCAACCATAAGTTCTATTGTCGCACTTCTCGCCTGTGGAACTCTCTTCTGATTTATTGCTTCTCTGATAACTACAATCTTCAAAAATTTAAATACAACACCAATTGCCATCTTCTGTCTTCCTGAACGCTGTTCTTTTATTGTTCTTTCTCTTCACTAATTTTTCTAATTCTCTTTCACTGTCAGTAAAATCTTGTGTCTTAGTGGCATTATTGCCTTGCTTGGGGTGAAATGGGAACTGCCTAGACATTCAGCTTTGATAGAGTCCAAAAGCATCTCCAAGCCCTTGTGGATGACAAATTATTCTCGACATCCCAACCTTTCTCTCCCAATGGCGGGATGTGGCAAGCCACTCACTGCTCTATTACTACTTTCACAGAAAGTACTCAGAAAAACTACATTCCCTGGTTCTGCCAGTTCAAACCTTCACAACAAGAACACACCATGTCACTTACATAGTATCAAACCACTCACATTCCCTCTGTATTTCATTGGTGAGAAGTAAGTTCTACTCAAACACCTTCTTTCCACAAACCACTGCTCTGTGGAACTGACTCAAAAGGATGTTTCCCCGATCACGACAATCTTAACCTGTTCAAGGCCAGGGTTAACCAGTATCTCCCTCTCCTATCCTTACAAATTGCCTCTTTCTCATAACCCTCTACCGCAAGTAGCCCCCAGGTTTTGTACAGGGGGAACCTTACTGTAAAAAAAAAAATGATTAAAAAAACGGAAGAGGTGAAAAAAATGATTGTGACAGAAATGCTACTTTATCTTCGGTTGCTAATTCTCTCAAGTTATATTAATGGACATAAGCGAAAATAGTTATCAAAAATAGTAAGTTTTAATTTAATTCCTCCAGATAGTCTCATGTGTCTAATAAATAGGGTAGGCTTTAATAACTGGGGGGTAGCAGAATTTTGTCAATATACAATAAACAGGTCTTAATAAAAGGAGTCTTGAAATTTTTTTACATATTAATAATCAAAAGATATTTAAATATTAATAAGCTTGGGAGGGACTGTAAATTTCCAGAAAAAATGAAAATCAGAGTATGTAATATAATTGATTCATTCATTCATTTTTTATGACTTATCAACCCTTTTCAAATTATTTAAAGCCAGAAAATATTTTTAAATTGTAAGATTTTTTTTTTTTTTTAGATAATAATGGTTTAATGATAATAATAAGAATTTGATAAAAAACAAGAAATTATAATGTGGATGTAAATTCTGTATTAAAATCAATATATAAACTGATCCCTCACTTTGTGGCCAAAGTAGTTTCTATACATTTATATTCCAGAAAATGTAAATACGTCTAAAAGACATACTTGTATGGCTAATTAATATTTGATTGATTGATTTGTTTTCTATGGTTTATCAACCCTTTGTAGATTAGTTAAATTCAAAAAAATATTTTTAAATTGTAAGAATTGGGCAGGGGAGATATTAATGATTTACTGATACACATCTTACTAATTAACCCATAGCTGGGGGGAAGAAGAGGTAGATTCATACCTAATCAGAATTTCATAAACAAGCAAAAAATTATAATGTGGATATAAAGTGGGGGATCAATTCTGTGTTACAATCAATACATAAACTGATCTCATTTTGTGGCCACTGTAGTTTCTATACATTTATATTCCCAAGACATATATTCAAATTACCTCCTCCCTTTACCAGGTCTAGTTGGCAGTTGATTTGTATTCTATGGCTTATCAACGATTTGCAGCCTATTTAAACTCAGAAAATATTTTTAGACTGTAAGAATTTTTTTTAGAGAGAATAATAATTTAATGATCCAAGTTTTACTCTTTAACACATAGGTGGGGGAGAAAAGTTATTTGCATGAAAGTGAATATAACGAACACAACTGGAGTCGGAACTTCGCTCTCTGATTAACAATTCCAAAACATTACCCATTACCCTATCCACGCACACAAGCTTACAGCACCTGGTATTCACAAGCAGTCACCCACCTAGGTACTGACCAGGCTTGATGTTGCTTAACTCTGGTGATCTTACAGGAACCAGTGTTTCCAAGTGATGTAGTTATAGACCTCCAATATAATTGAAAACCATGTTTTTACTTTCCAAATTCAAGAAAGGAGAAATAAAGAAATGAGGAACTGTCCCTTCCAATAAAGGATGTCTGCCAACCCTAACTATCTCATAAATTTAGACAAGGGACAATGTTTGAAATCTTGTGATAAACAAAAACAAAAACAAAAACAGACAATTATTATACACTCATTAACCCCTTCCCCAGTGTAGATATGTATATACATTTTTATCAAGTGTCTTTTTTAAACATGGACAAATAAACACATCCAAAACATAACATTCAAAAGTCAGCTACAGATATGTTTATACATCGATCTTGATTCCTTTTATGCCTTTCTTAGCTTGAAACAAGTTCAATTGTCAACTTATACATCTGGTAGAAGTGTTAGCCTCTACTTGGGTACTTCAAGGTGCCTCAGTTTCTTAATTACCATATTAAAAACAAATAAAATGACTCATCTGAAAATGAAATGTTTTTCCCAAAATAACTGGCAGGGAATGGGTTATCTTGGTCACATGTCTTCATCTGGCTTGTCAGAGTTGGAAACAGCCTTCTTCAAGTATTTATTGCATTACCAGAAATTTCTACCCAGATCTTTTTTCAATCTATGGAGGTAGATTTTTTTCAGTCAATCGCAGAGAAAATTTCATGAGTCACTTAATCTTAATTAATTTGTCTTTGTGATATGACTCGTCTCTTTTGCTAAACTAAAGTATATGACATTTTCACAACCCACCACAGGTAACTAGATCTGCTTAAGCCAGAATTTCCCAACCATTTTACAACCTGCATCATCTTTGGGCACAAACATTTTTGTCAGCACCCAGCTATCAAATTAAATTTCAAATATTATACTGAATTCATCTTTCATAGCAAAATAACACTTCAGTATTAGTGCAAAAATAATTTTAATATTGTTTTTATTTCTATTATAAATGCCAATGATTAAAATGTTAAAAAAAGCAACTTAATTTGATAGCTTATCTCAATGTTTTCAATGTGATGGTTGACTTTGGTGCTTACTGGCTAAGGCTCTTAATCTAGGTTCCAGGCTGCTTAAAAGTAATCATTGATCACCTTGTTATGTAGATTTTAAAATCTTTAGCCTGATGTCATTTTTTCCTTAATTAAATTCCAACAAACCAACAAATGTAAGGAAACCAGTCCAGACAACTCTTTATAAATATCTGTACACAGAACCTGTGAAGCAATAGTTATTAAAAATTATTTTTGTTTCAAGTTTCAAAGTGACATAGCATGGTTATTCCACAAAGTATTACAAAGATAAATCTGTGTTTTTTTTGGGTCAATCATTTCACCCCAAGCAAGGCAATAAAGCCACTAAGACACAAGAGGTTATTGAGTGTTAGAGAATATGAGAAAACAAAAACAAAAACCTATTGAGGAGAGAGAACATTAAAAGAACAAGAATTAAGAAGACAGTAGACATTGCATTTAAATTTTTGAAAATGAAAGTTGGTTGGAAAGTAAGAAGCCAGAAGGGAGTTCCACAAGCAAGAAGTGCAACAGAAGAAACTGTTAGCATAGAACTTACAGCTACATGTAGCCATTTCAACTGTGAAATGATAAGTCCTTGCCACCAATCTAATATTACACTTAAATTTGTAATGTCTAGATACCATAGAGGAAAGTAATATTTATTTTATTTTAATACAAAAATGTGGCACAAGGCCAAAAGGAGGGATAAGAGAAGGCTAGTCTTCAATTTGTCTTATTTTAAACTTAGCTAGCCACAATTACTGATACAAACATACCATAGGGGGAAAGTTCATCAGAACAATTACCATGAAAGTATTTCTAGAAAACTAAGTAGGGAAACTATGTAGTAGTGAGAAAGTTACTGAAGCCAGGATGCCAGGGCAGGACCAATAACATTGCAGATACTTTGGATTCAATAAAAAAAAAAATTAGGAAACAGATTTTTTTAATCATTTCACTCCAAGCAAGCTAATAAAGCCACTAAGACGCAAGGGGTTTACGAATGTTAGAAAATATGGTAGTGGGGGGTCACAGTTAAGGAGAGAGAGGAGAATAAAATAGGAATTAAGAAAACAGAAGATAACCACTGACATTGCATTTAAATTTTTGAAGATCAAAGTTGACTGAGAATCAAGAAAGAGAGTTCCACAAGTGAGAAGTGTGAGAAAAGAAACTCTTAGCATAGAACTTACGGTTGAAAACATTTCTTTATATTCACAGATATGCATTTGTTTTACCCACTGATTTATATTCATTTATTTATCATTTCACCTGAAGCAAGACAATAAAAGCATTCAGATGAAATATGGTTATTGGGTGTGAAAGAATATGAAATAAAGAAAACATTATTAAGGAGAGATAACAATAAAATGAGAAGAATTAAGAGGACAGAATATAATGATTGACATTGCATTTAAATTTTTGAAGATCAAAGTTGACTGGAAAGTAAGAAGCCAGAAGGGAGTTCCACAATCAAGAAGTACAACAGAAGAAACTGTTAGCATAGAACTTACAGTTATATGTAGACATTTCAACTATAAGATGATGAGACCTTGCCGCCTGTCTAGTACTGTGCTTAAATTCATAAAGTCTACATACCATAGAGGAAAGTTCATCTGAACAATTACCATGAAAATATTTATATTTATAGGGAAGCCATGTTATGGCAGAGGGAAAGTATACCATAATTTATTAAATATATTAATGGTCTTGCATTTTTGTACTAGTATGTCAACATTGCACTTTAGTAGAGAATTAGATCTTTAGATCAGGACACTGGTTTATTACCTTGCCATGGGTGCCACTTTCAATAAGAATACCTCTGGTGTAATATAAAGGCACATCCTCTGGAAACTAAAGATACCAGTCTACTAGGGCGACTAGCTAATCTCCATTGCAGACGCCTGCTCAAGCACATTTGTGTTTGTTCAACAGCCACAGAGCCAACTTGTGGTTTATTCTGCAATTATGCTGAGAAGACCTTAGTTACAGTTTCTGGGAGAGAGCCTGTCATCTAGCGTGATCAACTGTCTGAACAAGGCTAGCACGCTCAAACCCTCAGCCACGATGATTTGTGACTTCGTGCTAGCACAATCACCAGTAGCTCCCAATGGTTCCATTTACTTGGTCAACCCATGGCATGATTTTTCAGGCACTTCCCAAAGGTTTCACACGCTGTGATAGCCTTCTCCAGACTGATAATATCAAGAAGTCACCTTCCTGACAAATCGACCCTGGGAAGATTCAAACGTACGTCTCATGGTCATAAAACAAACATTTTAACCACTCAGCTGTGTGCCCACTTCTCATGTAGTGCAGCGTTTATCAGCATGGAAAATCGAATTAGTATACAGAGTTCAAATTCCACCTAAAGTTATTGTGTTCCCTTTCACACAAATACCCTTGGAAAAGTATAAATCCATTTTTTTTCTCTCCATATTAGAAGTTTAATAGCAGGGCAGACTGAGGTCCCTAGCCTTGAGTGACAACCAATCTAGGAGAAGGAGAACTCTTAATTCAAAACTGACTGGGTGTGGGGCTTGTAATTCCTCTCTGTAAAATCCTACTTGCTACAAAAACCATCTATCCTCTACAGGGGATTTAAATTTGAATTTGTTTTTATAAATTATCAACAACTCTGTGGGTTATTTAAAGCCAAAAACATAATTTTAAGATTCTGAGAATAATTTATGAATATTACATTTTGAGGAGATAATGATTTTACCAAATATGTCCTACTATTTAACCCATAGCTGGGGAGAGAAGAGGTGGATTCATACCTTTTCTAAGGGTATTTGCATGTAAGTGAAAGTAAAGGACTTGACTGGAATTTGAATTAGGCTCTTCGATTTCCAATTCTGAGGTGATATCTATTACACCATCCATACAACAATGTGGAATTTACATACAGACAGGGTACGATAGGTAAATTGTCGGCATTTTATATTTTTAATTTCACACATGCGCATTGTTTGTTTTTGATTTTGTTGACTGCACAGTAGAGTAGAGTCAGTTTTGTACTGTCTGTGAAAAAAAGAGCACCATGATACAATTCACTCTGCCAGAAATTTGGAAACGGCATACTGTACTGCCGGAAGCTCCAATACGAACATTTCAGAGTGTTTGGATGCCAATCTCAGGACAGTGTAGAGCATTCAGAAAATGTTGGATGACATATCTAGTCAACATCATGGCGTTTGGAGTGATCACTAGTGATGGTGACGTTATGCCTCCATTCATCCTCTCACAGGGCTTCAGACTCAACATGGAGGCCTACATCAAGTGCCTTAAGAAGGTAGTGCTGCCCTGGGTCAGGAGGGTGGATGCTGGAAGACCCCATGTCTGGCAAAAGGATTCTGAACTATGCCACACATGCAGGAGAAACCAGTCATGGCTCTCAGACAATTTCTGCAATGACATCAGATCTTACATCTGGCCACCTAACTCTCCAGACTGCAACTCCCTTGATTATTATGTGTGGGGTGCAGTTGATTGAGAGATCAACAAAACTCCTTGTAATACCAAAGATGAACGGAAGTCATCTGAAGCCAGTGGTTCAAGTCAATGATGATTTTATTGAACAAATTTACTCTTTAGTATTTCAAGATCTTTTTGTGTAATTTTGGTAAATATATCTGTTAAAATGAGTGTTATTTTCATTTTTGTCTAATTCAGATAACACTTTATCCATCACACACTGTACACAATAATAAATAATAATAATAGCTGCCTATTCCTTTCTGAGCACACTGTCTATTAAGGGCAGCTAACCAATCCCTGCTGCAAACTCCTGCTCAGGCATGTTTGTGTTTGTTCAACACCCACAGAGCCCACTTGTGGTTTATACTGCAACTTTGTTGAGCGAACCCTAGTGACAGTTTCTGGAAGAGAGCACATGATCAGGTGTGAGTAATAGTCTTGAGCAAAGCCAGTTCACTCAGCCCCCACCCTGATTTACTCGCAAAGCTTGGGTCAACCGATAGCATCGTTTTCATGCACTTTACAAATATGCTGCATGCTGGGATCACCTCCTCAGGCCAATCACATAAAGAAGTTACCTTCCTGAGAAATTGACCATGGTGAGATTCGAACCTGGGTTTCATGGTCAGAAAGTGCAAATAATAACCACTCAATCCACAGGAACATACAGATACATAGATATATATATATGTCCCATGCAGCAGGGATCTTACCAAATTTAATGAATGCACAATCTGTAATATAGCTAAAATATGTTTCAGCACTCAGTTTGTATGTTGGTGTATAGCCTCATCATCATGGTGAAACACCAGTTCCCACACAATTAGCAAAGTTAAGCAATGTCAAGCCTGGTTAATACCTAGATGGGTCGCTGCTTGGGAATAACAGGTAAGCTTGGATTTGCAGTTGATGTAATGGATAATAGCTTACAATTGTTAATTGGGAGATGAGTTCCAATTCCCATTGGGTTCGTTTCATTCACTTATGTGCAAATACCCTTTGGAAAGGTAGGAATCCACCTCTTTCCCCAGCTATGGGTTAATTAGTAAGACCTGTATCCCTAAACTATTATTAACTCCAAAAATATTTAGGTTTAAGCATTAAACAACCCATAGAGGTGTTGATATGCTGCTAAACAAAAACAACCAACAAATCAATTTGTAAATTGGAACTTTACCAGCTGGAGTGTTTTGAAAGATACAAGTCAAAATGACTTGTCAGATAATGTAAATTTCTTTTTAGTGTTGTCAAATGTTTTGAAAAAGTCTCTTCTGTAATTCAATGTATTAACAAAGTTTCTTTTCTGAACTTGGCTGACGAGACGTCAGATTTGCTTTAGTGAATTTATTTGTTATTTGCTTAATTGCCTTTATTTTTTTTTTAATATTAAATGTTTCATGCATTTTTTCCTTTTCTTTTTTACTTGGTAATTTAGAGTCAGTTTATTGAGAATTAATTGCTTTTCCTAAATCAATTTCTGGTTAGCTCGTTAACTTGAACAAGATAATCACCAAAAAAAACAGGGTGGGAAATGTAAGAAATCAAACAAAATTTGATGCTTGTAAATTTCCAAAATTTGGTACAAACAAAACAAAAGTGATTTTAATTTTGTGTTATTTACAATCAATAAGAATACATGTCTGCTTTAGCGTTAAGATAATGACAAATTGTTGAATCTGTTAGTTTCATTTATTTTACAAGAGCAACAACATATTCAACAGCTGAATGAGATGTAGTTTGGGTAGAACAATTTGTATTTTATTGTTTTTGTTACAATATTTCACCCAATAGAAGACGCAAGAATCAATCAAGGTAGAAGATAAGTGAATGAAGTGTGATATGAATGTAAAAGAAGTTTGTAAGTGTTGTGGAGTCGTTTCACAGTGGAGGCTTGTATTTTAATAAGTCGTCCTAAATTAGGTTCGACGTACAAAACGTTAGAACTTTGGAAATAAGAGTTAAGGACGAAGCAATCTAGTTGTGATGGTTGATACTTCAATGTCCGATCTCATCTCACTCGCTCAACACCACCTACCCCGAACTGGCGACTGCTACTGCTACTTATTGTCTCTGGAAGAGTCCATTACCATAGAATAGGTAGTATAACAGTAAGATATGAGGATAAGAAGGATAGATAATGATTGACCCTTGACTTGACAAAGTTAGGATTGTCATGTAGAGGGTTTACTGTTAAAATGGTTATAATGAATGAGGTGTGTGATAGGAATGAAAGAGGAGGTGGTAGGAAGTGAAGATTATGAGGATAAGGAGGATAGAAAGTGATTAATCCTTGACTTGAAGTGATTAAATGTTCAGGGAAGTATTTATATATGAGTCTGTTCCAAAAAAGTGAAAGTCTTAGTAAAAAATGCCAAGATGGAACTTCTTCCATACATTTGGAATACGGAGGAAATTAGTAATGCATTCGATGTCAAAACTGACAAAAAAGTAAGCAGCCAGGTATACCAGTAAAACTGTTCAAATCACATAACAGCATAACTATCCATCCCCCATAATGTTTAATATCTAAAAAACCACTAAACTAATTGAGTTTCTTTTTTCCATGTTTTCAGATAAGACATTTACGGATCTTGACACCATTTGTAATAAGAATCACTAAAAAAAACCCTTGAGTTATTTAGCTAGAAATAAAACAGGTTAAAATCACTTTGTGTCAGACCCACTGTCTTCCTAAATGAGCAATAGTGAGAGGAAAAAGATCATTCAAACCGTTAGTAATGGGTACCAACAGTCATACACTGACTTCCATCTACAAAGTCCATTCAAGAACCATCAAGAGAATGGTGAATAAGTTTAAAAAAGAGGGAACAGTAGAGAGGAAAATTGGATCAGGAGGTCACAGCAGGAAGAGGGATCATGATTTCAATTTAGAGCTAAAGAGATCAATTAGAAAAGATCCAATTCAATCTATAAGAAGTTTGGCACATGAGAGAGAAGTTTCAGCTATGACAGTCCAAAGAGCAGTAAAAAGAATTGAAAATGAAATTGTATATATGAAACCTGTAAGACCCCTCGTTACTTCAGGACAGAAAGTTAGAAGGTTAGAGAAGATAAAGATCATCTTGAATAAGTTGGAAAATGATCCTGAAATAATATATATATATATATATATATATATATATATATATATATATATATTTGAACTTTATTTCAATCTTTCATGAGCTTCCAATCCTTAGCTATGATTAATTAATGATGAACATGTCATTTTTGTTTATGATCGATTTTATCATGATTCTTCAGTTAATCTTGGAGAGTAATTATACATTCTTATTGCTCAATGTATAGTCCGGTAGTGTTATAAAAATTCCAGTAAGATATCTTTAATCATTTCTAAGATACAATGGTTCAGATCTTAATCTACAATTTAGACAATTTTGCGCTTACACGTGGTACATGGAAATGAACAGATGTATTAGCAAGTCTCCTTTCCTTAAATTATGCTGAGATGTTTTGCCATTTTAAGCAAAAAGAATTACTTTACCAAATCAATGCAAATTTGGAACTTCCTTATATCTCCAGTACTTTAAAATCCAATTGTGAGAAAATATTATTTTTTAGTATCTACAAAGTATATAATTTTATTTCTATTGTGACAAAAATCCATTAATACAAATATTTATTAAACAATATATTTATCTATTTTCATCTACCACCTGAATATTTAATCCCTGGAAAATCCAATTCTGGTTGAGCACTCTTCGGAGAAAGCGCAAATTTGTAAACAATAACTATTATTGCTAATACTGCAAAGCTCTTCCATGAATTGAGCCCTCTTGGTCATTGGTGTGTTTATTCAAAGAATAGGTACATAAAAATTAGCCTTCCTCTCAACCGGGTGCTGATAGCTCAGGGATAGAATCTTCGACAGATGCTAAATCAGTCAGGTTTTGATCCTGGTTTGAGGAAATTGGATGTCTAGCCACACTGATGAGTTGTGATACAGTGAAACAATCTGTCTGTGGATGAAAATTTAATAAGATTTCTTGAATATTCAAGCTGGTAGATGAATATAAATAAACATACTGTTTAATATTAGGTTGTTGCAAAAATAATGTCGTTTTCTCACGTATGTTACTATGTGAGAAAACGACATTATTTTTGCACCAACCTAATAATTAAAGAGAACGTCTACTCAAATATGAGTATCCATTAAAAATAATGTTTAAAGTGATAGAATCTGTCAGATTAATAAATAAAAACTTCCCTTGGAAAAGGTATGAACCCATCTTTTTCCCTCCAGCTATGTGCTAAAGAGAAGACTTGATATCTCTGGCTTTTGGTGGCAACCAGTCTAAGAGAAAGAAAACTGAATTACAAACTGTAAAGGCAGCAACAAGAAACAACACTACTATCTTTCCCAAGAAAACATGGCAATTCAAACATAAAGAAAAGGAATCTGTGGACAGCCATGATCGTCTAAGTTTTTAAGGGACATGTCACACACGTGCAATAGACAATTTTATTTCAGAAAGTGATTATGTTTTATAGAAAAATAATTTGTGGTGAATGAACCATGCAATACCAATTGAGAAGAGACTGCTCATTTAATCAGGAAAGGGGAGAGAGCAGTAATCAGGTTGTATTCTAAGTTTACTAACACCCCAGGTTTTTGTCTCTACCACTGCGTTTATTTAAGCATGTCTTTGTGCAGGTAGACCAGCTTAATCTTCCGGGATCTACGATTTGTTAATTGCTCTCAGGATCAAAAAATCACAATGGCTGGAAAGTGGAATCGAATCAACATTGTGAACCGGAGGTTTTGATTGAACCTGTAATACTGAACCAGGACAGGACCAACAGCTGGTCTTGTAAAGTACATTGATCCAGTGGGGGTCTGGATAGGTGTTACAACTCAAATATGAGTATCCATTAAAAATAACATTTAAAGTGATAAAATCTGTTGGATTAATAAATAAAAATTTGTTACTTCTTAAGAAAATTGCTTAGTTTACATTTGGATATGAAACTGATCAGATATAAAAAATTTGAGAATTTATGTTGAGAAGGATTTTGCTTAAAGTCAGGATTCAAGCTTGCTTGATCAGCAAGAGTTCTCTGTAGCTCAGTCAGAACATGTGAAATCTAACTATGGTTCCTTCTCTGCCCAGAGGCACACAGGTTTGTATCCTGTCAGAGAGCATATATTTTTTTTTAATAAAATTTCTCAAATATTCAGGCCAGTAGATGAAAATAAATATAAATATAAAGTGGGCTTCTATGATCATCGGTAAAGTTGCTTTGATATCAACTCTGTAAAATAAGTCACAATTTACTCAACTTAAGAACTGCATATCTCTCACTGGGACATTTTTTAAAACTCTTCATGGCCCAGATCAATCATTACTTTCAACAACCTCATTCACTAATCCTCAACTTTGAGGGGATCTTGGGCCTTATATAGGGTAAACAACAAGTAAAAAAAAATTCAGAGTCTATATCTGCTAATTTTATTTTTGTGCCCAAAATGACATTTTTTTGACATGGTTTAAGAAAAAGACATTTCATTGAAATGAAAAATCATTTTCACGCACAATGCTCCAATTTATGCTGTGGTACAACTACTAAATACTCTGGTAAATTGGAACTTAAAAAGGAAAGGCTTAT
Source organism: Acanthosepion lycidas (assembly GCA_963932145.1). Lineage (NCBI taxonomy): Eukaryota > Metazoa > Mollusca > Cephalopoda > Sepiida > Sepiidae > Acanthosepion > Acanthosepion lycidas. The sequence goes on from OZ010612.1 coordinate 46,645,272, forward strand.
GATGTGGCTGATATATTTTTCAGATTTCAATTCCATCAAGAAAATATCAAGTATTGTCAATAGGTATGTTTATGATAATGGTAAGCAAATTGTATCCCAAAATTAAATTGATGAAGAAATATTATTTGTTTGCAAAATGTTATTCCATGTAAGGATATAGAAAGCTCTTATCTCTGTTTGGTGGAGATAAGTCATGTGGGTCACATGACAGCCTTTTTGTTTCTCCTTACACTCTGCTTTGCTGTGTATATATATGTGATATATTATTCTTCACATGAGACATATGTATATATAGTTTTGTGTATGGCTTAGTGTTATGGAGTGATTTCACAGGGGAGGCTTGTATTTGTACTAAGTCGATCCTAAAATAGGTTCGACGTACAAAACATTAAGAACTTGATATAATAGGTATAACGCAGAGTAATCTGGTTGTGGTCGCTGATACTTTAGTGTCCGACCTCGATAGACTGACTGACTAACTCACTGAGCGACTGCCTCGTTACTCTTACTACTACTTATTATAGGTGGGAGAGTCTATTAACTATAGAATAGGTGTGTTCCACTATAACACTTAGTATAAAACTCTCTTTGTTTGCCATTCCTTTTCCTTTCAGCCATTTCATTCTGTCCATCATATAAAGAGTTATATCATAGATATAATAATGCCCATAATAGGGGAATTACAAATAGGAGAATAAATCTTCCTAGCATAGCTCTCTCCTGTTATATCCTGAAGAAATTCTCAAGTCATTAGAGAAAATGGAAATTATATCAGTAAATAATATTAGGTTGGTGCAAAAATAATGACGTAATAATGTCGTTTTTTGACGTATTTTTTAATGTCAAAAAACAACATTATTACGTCATTATTTTTGCACCAACCTAATATTTCCTTTTTTGTTTTGTTGTTGCACTCAGTTCTATATGTCATTTCTTTGAATAAATTATTGTCGAGTTTATCTTGGCACTTCACCTTTCTTGGCAGATCTTCTATTATCACATTATAGGATAAATAATAATTTAACCATTTTGTTTTTATTTTTAACATTTTCATAGTCAGCTATGTTAGCTTGGGAACATAACTTCCAGTTATCATACTTTATTATAAAACCCAGGTTGTGTGTGTGTGTGTCTGTACGTTTATATATTCGATTGGATTTCCTACATTTTTCAACCGATTTCAACAAAACTTCACAGGACTACGTAAAATTACCTTGTGGTGGTTCTGACAGTGTCAAAAATTGGAAAAACACAATTGTTTTTGCACAAAATCAATTTGAAAACACGATTAAAAGGCATCGTGAGAATGAAAGAGGGACAACTCATATCAAGTTATACTCATTATAAAACCCAGGTTGTTTGCGTGTGTGTGTTCATTTATATATGGGATCGGATTTCCTACATTTTTCAACCGTGTCAGTCAGCTGTTGTCTCTCATGCTGGCCAGTGGTACCTTCCTGCCTATTCATGGCAGCCAGCTATAGGCTCTCACTCTGGCCAGTACAAAATGGCCGCAAACTACATGAAAACTGCTGTAGAAGCATGAAAAAGTCGATTATTTCCACTATCAATGGGAGCTGGGAAATGCAAAGTTGGTCTTGGCCTTCTCGCTAACTTGGAGCATGTGCATGTAAATTTTGGTGCAAATCCATTGAAAATTGCGGCCATGCATTCGTTGCACACACACACACACACACATCGTGCCTTTTATATATATATATATATATATATATATATATATATATATATATATATATGCAGCAATCCTTTATTGAAAGAAGTTCTATTAAAGAGAACAGAAAAGGAATGTCTGTTAAATTTCTACCTGGAATCAAACAACTTATTCAGTAGCAGAAAACACTCATCAAACTACTTAACAGACATTTGCTATCTGTCCCTTTTTTTCTCTCTGTCTCTGTGTGTGCACATAGCAAACATTAGATTAATATCCTGTATTTACCAAAAAAGACTTGGTAGTGAACAAGACTCTTCTTTTTTGTGTGTATGGACTGAATGGTTTATGTTCTTGTTGTAACTGTTCAGAAGAAGGGAAAATCTAGAAAAACTAATCAATAATCAATATAAAATGTCCATTAAAATATCAATACAGTTCAGAATCATTGCCCCATTGGCTTGCTTCAGTTTTCAGCTTCCACCCTGATCAGTCAATTCTATATTGATCTAATCCTAATTGTATTTATGTGTTATTCTGTTTAGTGATATAACCCCTGCAAAGTTTGCCAAAACATGGTCCTTTGACCTCTGGGTCACTCAAGATCAGAAGAATATTTGGTTGACCCATTCAAGTGAACATGCTGTTGATATAAACACTTCATGCAGAAAAATTCCCAAGAATGATGGTCAAGGCTCGTGTCTGCTTGCAAATGATAACATTTTTTGTGTTTGAAGAATTTGGTGATTCATTTTGGAATTGATGAAGTAATTTTGAAGCTTCAAGTCAGTTTATGTTTGAGATAAGAGAAACAATTTCAAGTTATGCTTGCACAAATACACAGAATCGTAATAAATCATTTTGGATATTTTCCTGTTTCTATCATTTGGTCTATCTCTGCTAAAATGCCTGTCACCAGTTCAACGTTCATGTGTAAGACTTGCCATGCCATCCACACTGTAGTGAACTACCCTCATTCCCTTTATATTATTCCATTAGTGATATGTAAGTTCCACTTCAGCAGATTCTTCTCACAAAAAACCGCACTATGGAAGCAACTCCCAAGTTAACCTGTTGAAGTTTAACTATTTATCTTTTCAACTTATCCTCCTAAATTGTGCCTCTTTTCTGTAACACTGTACCATGAGTGGCTCTTGGGTCTTGTACAGAGTGAACATTATATATTATTTTTAGTAGATACATGTGTTTCCATCAACATCTCTTATATATGCTCCTGAAAATTTCGGTTGAATTCTCAGGGGAGGAAGTGTGGGTTTGTAAACAGTGACTATTGCTGCTAATAATGCAAGACTCTTCAGTAAAACGAATTGAGTTCTCTCAGTCACTGTGTGTTTATCTAAAAATAAATACGCTTAACTTCATCTTCATTCCTGTCATGCACCAATGGCTTAGGGGTAGAATCTCTGACTGATGCCAATTCAGCCTAGCTAGAGGCAACTGGATGTCTAGCCACACTGATGAGCTGTGATACAGCAAAACACTCTGTGAATGACTATATATATATATATATATATTCCCATGAACCACTGATTTTTGGAAATGACTCCCAAGAGGATGCTTTTCTGATCACTACAATCTTAAACTGTTCAAGTTTAGGGTTGGCCATTATCTTTCCCACATAGCCACATAAACTGCGTCTCTTACTTTGTAACCCTCTGTCTCGATTACCTCTGGGCCTTGTAGAAGGTAAACATCACAGTTAAAAAAATATGTATATGTCTATCAAAGTCTGCATGCATTTCTGTCGAAAACACCATTTTTTCAAATACTTACCTGTTTACTGCCTCTTGTAGTCTCTCTATTTCTCACTTTCTCTCTCTCTCTCTCCCTGTTCTTTAACCTCATTCCTTCATTTTCTCTACATATCTCTCTCCCTTCCTATTTACTCCTCTTCCTTATACCATTCCTCTCCATCATTCCATCTCCTCTCACATATAAACCACTTCTGCCTTCTTCTCTCTTCCCTCCATTCTCTCCTTCACTCACTCCTTCTCTTCCTCCCACATACCAAACTCTTCCCCATTGTCTCTACTAATATCTCCCTCATAATTTTCCATCTTTCTGACTCTTTCTCACACACCTTTCACATATCAATTCCAAATCTTTGGTATGACTATAAACTACATCTAGCAGCAAGGCCTCTGATTGGGGATTGGAGGTTTTGAGGTGCATGGAAGCACCTCTTAATTGCTGTTGTTCCCAGGTCTACCCTGACCAGGGGTGGTAGTACCTGTTAGGGTCCTAGCTAACAAAAGCACTACAAAAAGCATAAAAATACATTTTAATAGTAAAAATACCAGCAATACTTTTTTATATAAAAAAACTTACCAACAGTAAATATAATAAAATGCCGTAACAATTGTGTTCAAAATATATTTAGTTGAAGCCATAAAATTGTTCAAATTATTTAGATTTCAGTATTAAATAACCCATAGAGGTGTTGATATGTTGCTAAGCAAAATCAACCAACCATGCATCTAACATATCAATTCCTTCCTCATCTCTTCCACTTCTCTGTCTCGTGCTTTCACTACTCTTTCTCTTCTTCATTCCCTCCAGATCTATATCTCGTCCTCTCACATATCAAACCTCTTCCCTATTTTCTCAAATTCTCCTTCATTCTCACAACTTCTCTCTCTCTCTCTCTCTTTCTCTCTCATTTCCTTCAAATTCCCCTCTCAACTTCTCACTCTCCTGCATTCTCTCCATATCACTCTTTCTTTCATATATAAATATTTTTTTATCATTTCATCTTCAAGGGAGGCAATAAAGCCACTAAGATGCAATGGTTTATTGAATGTAAGAGAATATGAACAAAAGAAAATATTATTAATGAGAGAATAATTAAAGAACAGGAATTAAGACAGAAGATAATGATTGATATTGAATGTAAAGCCGGAAGTGAGAAGTGCAAGAGAAGAACCTGTTACCATAAAACATTTAGTTACATCTAGCCATTTCAGGTATAAATTGATGAGACCTAGCTGCCCTTAATACTTAGTACTTCCCTTAAATTCATAAAGTCTAGCTGCCAAGGACGAAAGTTCATCAAAACAATCGCCATGAAAATATTTATAGAAAAGGCACAGGGGAGCTACGTTGCGGCAGTGAGAAAGTGACTGAAGCTGAGATGCCAGGTCAGGACCAGTAACATTGCAGATTCTTCTTCTGAAGGTGAGATGCCAGATACTTTCCCCATTCCCTTTTTTCCTTCATTCCCTCCATATCTCTCTCCCTCTCATATATCAATAGTTTCCCAATTACCTCCAACTTGCTCTCCTTCATTCCTTCCATACCTCTCTCCCTCTCATATATCAATAGTTTCCCAATTGAATCCAACTTGCTCTCCTTCATTCCCTCCATACCTCTCTCCCTCTCATATATCAATACTTTCCCAATTGCCTCCAACTTCCTCTCCTTTATTCCTTCCATACATCTCTCCTTCTCATATATCAATACTTTCCCAATTGCCTCCAACTTCCTCTCCTTCATTCCTTCCATACCTCTCTCCCTCTCATATATCAATACTTTCCCAATTGCCTCCAACTTCCTCTCCTTCACTCCCTCTCATATATCAATACTTTCCCAATTGCCTCCAACTTCCTCTCCTTCACTCCCTCTCATATATCAATACTTTCCCAATTGCCTCCAACTTCCTCTCCTTCATTCCTTCCATACCTCTCTCCCTCTCATATATCAATAGTTTCCCAATTGAATCCAACTTGCTCTCCTTCATTTCCTCCATATCTCTCTCCCTCTCATATATCAGTACTTTCCCAATTACCTCCAACTTCCTCTCCTTCACTCCCTCCATACCTCTCCCTCTCATATATCAATACTTTCCCAATTGCCTCCAACTTCCTCTCCTTCATTCCTTCCATACCTCTCTCCCTCTCATATATCAATACTTTCCCAATTGCCTCCAACTTCCTCTCCTTCACTCCCTCTCATATATCAATACTTTCCCAATTGCCTCCAACTTCCTCTCCTTCACTCCCTCTCATATATCAATACTTTCCCAATTGCCTCCAACTTCCTCTCCTTCACTCCCTCTCATATATCAATACTTTCCCAATTGCCTCCAACTTCCTCTCCTTCACTCCCTCTCATATATCAATACTTTCCCAATTGCCTCCAACTTCCTCTCCTTCATTCCTTCCATACCTCTCTCCCTCTCATATATCAATAGTTTCCCAATTGAATCCAACTTCCTCTCCTTCATTTCTCTCTCTACTTCTCACATATCAAACCCTTTCCTATTCTCTTCATATCTTTCTCTTAAAACTAAAAAGGAAAGTAAGTCACAAAGAACCACTATCAACACTGATTCCTGCATAAACAAACAATACATGGGTGTACATAAAATGGGGGATCCGTTTCATTCACATCCAAATACTAAACTAAACCCCCATTTTATACCATAACTTATTTGTTGAGGTGCCACTCTGGTAATCAGAAAAGACAGACTGATTTTGACCAAAATGAACACTGAATGTCATTGGAACAGAAATTGAAAATAAATTGCAGACTGGACACAAGGTTGTGAGTTGCCTTCCGACATTTATGAGAAGGAAAAACTTTTTCCTGTGACACATTTTGTCCTTTAGGACTTCATCAGGATAAAATGATATTAACACTGATGTGATTACATATGCAGATAAAGGAGAGGGAACACTGAAATTACAAATGTGTTTTGGGTAGATATATTTTTCCACAGGGACTTTTTTATGCAAACCCCAATATTTGGAGAAAGAGAACATGTAATTGATCAGGTGTGGTCAGCTGGGAGTCATAGGAGAGAGAGAGAGACAGACAGAGAGAAAGGAGGAGATTATAAAAAGGTGACAAGGGATAAAGGAAAAGGAAAGAAAAGTTTGTTGTTGGTGGTGGGGGGGGGGGTAAAATAAATGATGTAAGCAAAAGGGAAGAATTTAGGAAAATGTGAAATTAAGAAGGAAAAAGAGAAGAAAAAAGAATTATTTATTCATGATTAAAAGATGAAATCAAGTGAATGATTCGATGAATGACATTAGAAAGAATGAAATAAAGGACATATGAAAAAAGGTTGGAAAGGAAGAAAAAGAACAACAAAAAAAGTAATTCATGCAAGAAGAAAAAAGGCTATATGAATGATTAATAAAAATGAGAACAAGGAAGAAATGTAGATTGAAAGGAGGGAAAAAAACTGAAGAAAAAGAAATGATGATGAAAAAGAAAGATGAAGATGAGAGAGAATGAAAAAAAGAAAAGAGAGGAAGGAAAATAAGAGTAAAATATTGAAAGAAAGAAAAATTGGAAAAAGAGAGAGAAGAAAGACTTAAGGAAAAGTAAGAGAATGAAAGAAAGAAAAGAGAGGAAGGAAAATAAGAGTAAAATATTGAAAGAAAGAAAAATTGGAAAAAGAGAGAGAAGAAAGACTTAAGGAAAAGTAAGAGAATGAAAGAAAGAAAAGAGAGGAAGGAAAATAAGAGTAAAATATTGAAAGAAAGAAAAATTGGAAAAAGAGAGAGAAGAAAGACTTAAGGAAAAGTAAGAGAATGAAAGAAAGAAAAGAGAGGAAGGAAAATAAGAGTAAAATATTGAAAGAAAGAAAAATTGGAAAAAGAGAGAGAAGAAAGACTTAAGGAAAAGTAAGAGAATGAAAGAAAGAAAAGAGAGGAAGGAAAATAAGAGTAAAATATTGAAAGAAAGAAAAATTGGAAAAAGAGAGAGAAGAAAGACTTAAGGAAAAGTAAGAGAATGAAAGAAAGAAAAGAGAGGAAGGAAAATAAGAGTAAAATATTGAAAGAAAGAAAAATTGGAAAAAGAGAGAGAAGAAAGACTTAAGGAAAAGTAAGAGAATGAAAGAAAGAAAAGAGAGGAAGGAAAATAAGAGTAAAATATTGAAAGAAAGAAAAATTGGAAAAAGAGAGAGAAGAAAGACTTAAGGAAAAGTAAGAGAATGAAAGAAAGAAAAGAGAGGAAGGAAAATAAGAGTAAAATATTGAAAGAAAGAAAAATTGGAAAAAGAGAGAGAAGAAAGACTTAAGGAAAAGTAAGAGAATGAAAGAAAGAAAAGAGAGGAAGGAAAATAAGAGTAAAATATTGAAAGAAAGAAAAATTGGAAAAAGAGAGAGAAGAAAGACTTAAGGAAAAGTAAGAGAATGAAAGAAAGAAAAGAGAGGAAGGAAAATAAGAGTAAAATATTGAAAGAAAGAAAAATTGGAAAAAGAGAGAGAAGAAAGACTTAAGGAAAAGTAAGAGAATGAAAGAAAGAAAAGAGAGGAAGGAAAATAAGAGTAAAATATTGAAAGAAAGAAAAATTGGAAAAAGAGAGAGAAGAAAGACTTAAGGAAAAGTAAGAGAATGAAAGAAAGAAAAGAGAGGAAGGAAAATAAGAGTAAAATATTGAAAGAAAGAAAAATTGGAAAAAGAGAGAGAAGAAAGACTTAAGGAAAAGTAAGAGAATGAAAGAAAGAAAAGAGAGGAAGGAAAATAAGAGTAAAATATTGAAAGAAAGAAAAATTGGAAAAAGAGAGAGAAGAAAGACTTAAGGAAAAGTAAGAGAATGAAAGAAAGAAAATTGGGGAAAGAGAGAATGAGGGAAAGGAAAATTGGAAAAGGGGAAAGAGAGAATACAGAAAATGGGGAAAGACAGTAAGAGAAGAAGGAAAATGGAGGAAGTGAAGAAAGAAAATGGGGAAACAGAAGAAGAGAAGAAGGAAAATGAAAGAGAGGGCCAGAGGAATGAGTGGTGCAATAAGAATGGAAAACTGAGATCATGCAAGAAGAGATGATGATGAAAGGAGAAGGGTAGGAAATTAAACTGTATGAGGAGGGTGAGGCAAAGGATTTAGAGAATGGGAGTGGCAGGTAAAATGGGAGAAAAAACTGAGAAAGAGAAGAGGCTGGGAAGAGAGAGAGAGAGAGAGAGAGAGAGAGAGAAAGGAAAATGAAGATAGAGTGGGAGAGAAATAAAAAAAAACGGGAAGAGAGAGAAGAAGTAAGGGAGAGAGAGAGAATGAGAAGAGAAATTAATACAATTTCTCTTCCCTTTGCAAGGAAACTACAGAATACATACAAAGAAGTGTGCCAACATATATATATATATATATATATATATATATATATATATATATATATATATATTTATACATGCTAACTTACACTAAAAAGAAGAAAAGTGAAAAAAATGAAAGAAAAAGTATCATTTTAAGAGAAATCCAATAAGAATTAATAAACGTTTTCAGTTTGTGCAAGTGTAAAAGTCAACAGTATTAAATGCTTGCTTATTGGTTGTCCGATTTTCTAGTTGAGTTATCAGCAACCTGATTTGTCAGATGCAAAAGTAGAGAAGAAAATCAGAAAAAGAACCTCAATTTAATGGAGATGATCCCTTCAAGAAGAAAACAATAGCTACCTGGTTTACTCATATCTTGTTATTAAATAGTCAGCCTAGATTGTAGCTCTGTGAACTTGAAAATTGAAAATCATTGTCAATATACCATATCTTATGACTGGCCACTTGTATATCTGTCTACTAGGATGGTTAGCCAATCCCTATTGCAGACGCCTGCTCAGGCACATTTGTGTTTGTTCAACACAGGCAATCTTTGGTTTATACTGCAACTATACTGAGTGGACCTGAGTTACAGTTTATGGCTTGATCAACAGCCTAAACAAGGTCAACACGCTCAAACCCTCGGTCATGATGACTTGTGACTTTGTGCTAGCACAACCATTAACATATCTCAATTGGTTCTATCTACCCAATTTCAGTCACAAGGCTTGGGTCAACATTAGGTTTGGTTTTCAGGCACTTTCCAAAGGTGCTACACACTTGGATCACCTCCTGATAACATCAAGAAATAACCTTCCTGACAAATTGACCATAGTGAGATTCAAACCAGGTCGCATGGTCAGAAAGTGATTGTTCTAACCACTCAGCAACATACCCATATATATATTTTTTTTTCACCCCAAGCAAGGCGGGAAGCCACTAGGACGCAAGGGGTTACAGAAGATTTGGAGCAAGATCAGATAGGTGTGATAGAGGAAAGGATGAGGAGAAGAATAGTGGATAGATCAAGGCAACTGGAGATGCTGATTGACATTACATTTCAATAGTTTGAGATTATAGCTCTCAGGGAAACTGGAATAGGGAAGGGAGTTCCACAGGCGAGAGGTGCAAGACATTGGAGTAGAAGAGACGGCTACATTTAGGAGTTTCGACAGTGAAAGGGTGAGAGTGGGATGCCAGCCTCGTAGGATGCTTGAATTCATGAAGTAAAGGGATGCCATATATACTTTTGTGATGTTAACGAATACTTGTAGAGATTTTGTCATTCCAGATACAACTATAGTACACCATTGAACAATGCTGGTGTCATATACCATCGAATAACACTCACACTAATAGTACTTGCTCGATAATACTTGCTCGAAAAGTAATCCGTATAGTGATCTGAATAGAGAAATAGTATAGTGAATAGAGAATAGCAGTTCGTATAGTAATAGAGGGTAGAGTAAAAATAATGATTTGAATAGTAATAGAGGATAGACTAGAAATAATAATCATTAGTCTTCAGCTACTTTCTACATATATGCTTTTCCCCTATGGTGATCTGTTCTACTTAATTCAATAATGAGATCGCCTGTGTTTGCTCACTGGCGATCTATGTTCAATCTCAAATGTTGGCACCGACACTTTATTCCTATATAACATATACCCAAGCATAGTGCATGTTTTTATGATTAGTTTTTACACAAAAAATAAAAGGTTGCACTATACACAGGTAATTTCTTTGAAGTGGTTAAAAATCAGGCATTTTTTCAAGCCAATACACAGGTAAATTTTTCTGACAGTTTTAAAATCCATGCATTTTCAGTGACCATAACTTATCTGATAGGCCTACACTCTCATGGTAGCTTTGGCTGACCTTTAACAGTACAGGTAAGATATCTTTTTATTACAAATTATGATAAATTGTTTTCTTTTTGTTAATAAATAAATCATAGAAAATCTACTCATTATCATCATAATTAAAGTGAGCTGCAGAAATTTAATTATAGGTTGATTTGTTTGTTTTGTTTTGTTTTACGGCATATCAACCACAATGGGTCATTTAATGCCAACAACTTTTTTTTTTTCCGATAATATTTTTGTTTTGTTAGAAATTAATTTCTATCAATATCTCTTTCCTCAGAAATATATAGCTGGTAATAGTATTTTTTCCAAAACGTATTGCTGGTTATTTTTCAAAAACGTATAGCTTGCATATCTTTTCAAAAACATATTGCTGGTAATATTTTTTCTTTCAAAAATTTATTTCTGGTAATAATTTTTTATTCATTCCTCTACAGTTCCATTGAAGTATCTTATGTGTATTTGTGATCATTGTTTTCCTATTTCGTTCATTGGATTACGTTGTGTTTTAAGATTTGTTTAGGTTTTTCCTTTCAAAAATGCATTGCTGGCAACATTTGGTTTTCAAAAATGTATTGCTGGCAACATTTGGTTTTCAATTATAGGTTGAAAAAGATTGGTTTAGACCAGTGGTTCCCAATTTTTTTTTTGGCCATAAGCATCTCTGAAATACTCATGCCACCTCCTCACCCCCAGTGATATAATTCTTATTATTCAAAGAGTGAAATCCTGTTCATGTCAAGGAAGCCTAAAAGACCATTGACTTAACTTTCCTGAAGAACTTGAGAATGCATATAGAAAATAGTGATTTTCCAAGCATAGCTTAGATGTGGCACAAGGGCCGAAATTAGGGGGCACCCAGCGAGGATCGAACTCACTACTCAGCCAAGCTTGCTAACCATTACACCGCCTTGAGGATGCATATATATATATATATATATATATATATATATATATATATATATGTATTACCATTTAATTTTTGAATTTTAAAATACCATTAAAAAAATATTGTGTTACTAATATATATATTAGTACATATATAATTGCATATATACATGCATGCACACATTTTTATGTATGCATGTTGTAAATGCACTGTATGTAAACTAACATGGACACACTAGAAAAAATCTGGTATTAAATGACCTATAAGGAGTTAATATGCCATTAAATAAACCAAATCAAATCTATTCACATGGCTGAACCCTAAAAGGCCATTGACTTAAACTTTCCTGAAGAACTTGAGACTGCATATAGTATTATCATTTAATTTTAGAATTTTACAATACAATAAAAAAAATATTGTGTTACTAATATATATATATATATATATATATATAGATAACTAGACTCGTTTCGAAAAACCCTCGAATTTTTGATTTGCAAATAATCAAACCAATCTTGTGGGAAAAAAAGGTTTTAAAAAAAGAAAGAGCTAGAAACATGAAAGTCTGTCAAAAAAATCGCACAGATACAGGTCTGAAGCCCAAAGAAAAAACCCCGATACGAGTAGACAACTAACTAACAAAAGAGCTCGATACAATCATAGAGCAGACCTAGATACACCTAGTGAGCCAGACAAACCTACCTAGGTTTCACCTAAACGGATCGTCAGGGAAAGTATATAGCCATACTTTTCCTGACGTTCCGTTTAGGTGAAACCTAGGTAGGTTTGTCTGGCTCACTAGGTGTATGTATATATATATATATATATATATATATATATATATATATATTAGTACATACATAATTACACTTATACATATATGCACACATTTTTATGCATGTATTCTGTAAATGCACTGTATGTATACTAACACAGACATAGTAGAAAAAATTCAGTCGTCTTGAACGCAAATGAAAGAAGGGTGAACCAACTTTATATAACCTGTGATCGTAAATCACAAACCTTAAAACATCCCAGGAGAAACATAAAACCAAATAATTTTATTTGGAAAAAAAAAAACGTGTATATCTTTCCTTCCTGCCTGCTCTCTCTCTCTCTTTCTCTCCATATATATATATGTACATATGTAATTACACATCTACATACATACACACCAATATTTTTATATTTGCATAATGTATATGCACTGTATATATATATTAACTCGCATACACACTTATAATCACACAGACTCACTAGAAAAAAAATTCACTGTTAATAATTCATTCTTCGATTTCACACCCCTTCGTCAAAAAAAAATCAAGCTGTACAGTGTGTGCCCCACAGGAGTGGGTACCACAGGTGTAAATGAAGAGGATTCAAGAAATTTACAAACAAGAGTGTGTGTATATCTATATGTGATGGATGCTCCTGTTGATTTGAGTTGATTTCTTATGTTTTTACTTTAAATGGTAATTTAGTCCAACTGCTGAATTGCACATCAAGCTGTGTTTAGTGCAGATGACAGGATTTTAAGTGGAGCAGGTTGGAAGGTTGGACTCTTGGTTTTAGATCTTAGATCACAAGGATAAGCCAAACAAGATTTTTCAAAGTTCTTGATACCTTCATGGCAGACTGTTTGCCATTTCCCATGGTTAGCAGTTAAGGCTTCTAAAGGGGAAATGGCACATAGGAGAAGAAGAATAACAACAAGCTTGTGTAAATGGATGGCAGCATAGGGTTTAGGAAAGATAGCAAAAAGATAACATTTATTAAGAGCTACAAAGAACAGGAAATTATGGAGACCCATGATCGCCAATGTACCCGGGGGTGGGGATGGGGTGGGGGAAATGGCACATAAAAGAAGAAGTCATGTATACCCAGTCTTCATTTTCCAGTCTTGATAGAGGTCAAAAGCATCTCTGTGTCCCTTTGCGTGATGAATGATTTTCCACCCAACAACCCCTTTTCTCACAGACAAAACATTGCATGCCTCTTACTGCTCAAGTGTTATTTGCATGGAAATTGTTTAAACAAATTACATTCCTTAGTTCAACCAATTCTAACCTTCATGGCTAACACCTGCCATGCTATGTACACTTTAGTGAGCCACCTTCATTTCCGTCGAATTCCATTGGTGAGATATAAGTTCCACTTGAGCATTTTCTTCCCACGGACCACGATCTTGTGGAAGAAGTTCCCCAATCACTACAATCTTAACCTGCTCAAGTGAAGTGATAACCATTATCTTCTCTATATATTTCCATAAATGGTGCTTCTTACTCTGTAAAAATCTACCTTGTGAGGCTCTTGAGCCTTATACTGTGCGGACATCATTGTAAAAAAAAAATGGTCAAACTGTAATAAACTCACTTACTGTCATACATTAATCCTGTCATCTTGGTACGATTAACATCGTCATAGCGTTGAACTTCAAATCCAAGTGCCTGGATTCGTTCTTCCAGACGTTCAGCATCAATATCAGTTCCATCACGTGTTGGTTGCCCAGTTGACTCGTCAAAATGTTTGATGTTAAAAATAATGAATATTCCCCGTCGTTTGTTGTTAAAATTGTATTCCAGTGGGTCGGATGGGGCGCCAGGTCTCAGTGATTTTTTATCACCACTGAAAAAGAAATATCAGAAAAAAATGATTAGAAATGAGAATCATTCCCCCTCACTAATGTCATCTCCTTCTCTTTCACTCTCAGTCACTTCTTGCACCTTAGTGGCATTATTGCCTTGTTTTGGGGTGAAATAATTTAAAAAAAGAAAAAAATTTCTATTACTGTATTTTGTTGTCTAAAAATACAACTTGAGTATAATACAACCCCATGTTTCTGATTATAAAAACAGGGAATAAATTAAATCTCTGAATATAATACGATCCCGTGTTTCTGAAGCTAAGGGAATAAATTACATCCTTGAGTATAATCTGACCCTATAGTATAGTCATCCTTATATAATGTTTTTGAAAAGTCAATTAAAAAAATGTCGTACATATATTTCACTAAAATGTTTAATTTTTCATGATATTGTAGGCTATCTCATTTTTCAAAACAAAAATGTCAGTAGGGAATGCTTCTTAAGCCTATTAAAAAGCATGCATTTCTCTTCCTAGCCCCTTTTCTCTTTTTACAGCATTTTAGCTCTGGCTATTAACAAACTAAACATTATGCTGATTCCCAATGAACAAATATTGCCAACATGTCAAATACCTTTTGTAAACAATTGTTATCAACACTTACCTACATTGTCTTATTATCTATTGTGTTAACTGAGTGAATTTGCAATCTTTCTGTTTCAAATAAGAGGGTTTTTTAAGCATACTAAAAATTTCTGAAAACATGTACTTATGTATAATATTCTGGGCTGTTATCCATTACACTACCCGTGCATCCAACTTTAGAGAATCTGGTATTCCCAAGTGGTCACCAATCTAGGTACTGACAGGCTTGAAGTTGCTTAACTATTGATAGTATCAGAACTGGTGTTTCAATGTGATATGGTTATAAGCCAAATTATATATGATTTTAACAGCATATGATTGCAGTCTAAGACTTTTGCAAAGTCACTGGGAGTAGTTCAGTTAATCATTTCCAATATTTCCCAAAGACTCAAATAAAAAACAGAATATGAGGCAAGATAAATAAAGTTTTTAGGCAAGAGAAAAAAAAGAGAAAACACTTTAACAAGGAATAAAAAAAAATGATCATCTGTCACTATGTTTATAGAAACAGCTGTTTCTTCAGAGAGTGACTTATTTCCCAATCAGCAAATTAAATTGGTTTCTGAGATTATTAATCAACCAAAATAGATAGAAAACATCAGAATAAGGCTAAGAAAGAAACAGACACAAAAGAAAGAAAGTTAGAAAACAAAGAAAGAAATAAGATAGAAACAAAAAAGAGAAAGAGAGAAGCCAAAAAGAGGAAGAGAGAAGCCAAAAAGAGGAAGAGAGAAGCCAAAAAGAGGAAGAGAGAAGCCAAAAAGAAAAACAGCAGCAAAAGAAAACTAGAAAAAAAAAAGAGAAAAAGAAACAAAAGAATGCTAAAAACAAAAAAAAAATGATGGGCAACAGAAAGAAACGGTGAAGGAAAAGAAAGTCAGATAGAAAATAAAAAAGAAAAAGAGTAAAAAATTAGAAACAAAAAGAAAAAAAGCACTGAGGTAAAAAGACAGCTAAAAAACAAAGAAACAGTGAAGTAAAAAAAAGAAACAGAAAAGCCAAATAATGAAAGCTAGAAAAGAAAAAATGGAACAGGGAAGCAAAAGAAAGCTCGAAAACGAAGAAATAGAAAAGCAAAAAAAAAAAAAAAAACAAACAAAAAAGCAAAATAATGAAAGCTATAAAACAAAGAAAAACAGTGATGCAAAAGAAACAGAAAAACAAAATAATAACAGCTAGAAAACAAAAAAATCAGTGAAGCAAAAGAATGCTAGAAAACAAAGAAACAGTGAAGCAAAATAAAGAAACAGTGAAGCAAAATAAAGAAACACAAAAGCAAAATAATGAAAGCTAGAAAAATGAAAGAAATAGTGAAGCAAAGGAAAAAAACAGAAAAAGCAAAATAATAAAAGCTAGAAAACAAAAAAGAATCAATGAAGCAAAAGAAACAGAAAAACAAAATAATAAAAGCTAGAAAACAAATAAAAATCAGAGAAGCAAAAGAATGCTAGAAAACAAAGAAACAGTGAAGCAAAAGAAACAAAAAAGGAAAATAATGAAAGCTAGAAAGCAAAGAAAGAAACGGAAAGCAAAAGAAAGAAACATTGAAGCAAAATAATGAAAGCTGGAAAACAAAGAACAAAACAGTGAAGCAAAAGAAAGCTAGAAAACAAAGAAAGAAACAGAGAAGCAAAATAGTGAAAGATAGAAAACAAAAAAAGAAGGGAAACAAAAGAAAGCTAGAAAAAAAACAAACAGAGAAGCATAAGAAACAAAAGCAGAATAATGAATGCTAGAAAACAAAGAAAAAAACAGTGAGTAAAAGAAAGAAAGAGAAATAAACCAAGAAATATAGTGAAGGAATTCAAAGAAAGAAATGAACGTTATCTTGATCAGAATTTATCTGGCTTGTTGATGTTATTTAACTCTCCTGGAAAATATCTCATAAATTGATTCAATTGATGCAAATCTCGTGTTATTTCTAAAATAACTGACAGTCAGGTTAATATTAAGTGTGTGCCAATGTACCCAGCACTTTTTTTTTTAAAAGTAGAGACTGAATGAATACAATAATTTTGGTTTGCTTTTTGCTGGAAACTTTTTACACACGCTTAATTGATATTTCCATAACAAAACTAAAGTAAATCATCCAGGTTATTCCTTTATAGACATGTAAGAGTTTCTTTCAGTTGAATTGTTTGATTTATTTGTTTAACGGCATATCAACTACTTATAGCTCATTTGATACTGCAATTTAATTTTCTTGGGAGTTTTGAAGTAATAAAAATATGATATACATTATTCTCCTTTCACAATTGCATACACTGTAAATGATACTCAGCTTTTGTGCATATATATGTTTATTGTCTGGTTGATTTTGTTTAGCGGCTTATCAACATCTCTATGGGTTATTTAATGCTGAAATCTAAATATTTTGAACATAATTTTATACTTTCAGCATAAAAGGCATGTTTTTTAAATGTATAGTTTGTAGACCATAAAATGTATTGCTGTTAATTTCACTACAAAAATGTATTGTTGGTAATTTTTTTATAAAAATGTATGGCTGGTAATTTTATTATAAAAATATATTGTTGGTCATTTTGCTATAAAAATGCACTGTTGATTTTTGTTTGGGAGTTTACTGTTTGACCATAGTTGAAACCCTAACAGGTGCTACCACTCTGGATCAGGGTGAACCTGGGAACAACAGAAGTTTAGAAGTAGTTCTATGCTCCTCAAAACCTTCAATCTCCCAATTAGAGGCCTTGCTGCCAGAAGTAGTTTATCATCACACTTGGGATGATGTTTAAATTGAAAGCAGCACATAATAACAAAAAGCAAATCTTGTCTTTAGACATTCAAAATATTTATCAGTTATTAAAAGGAAAACAGATACTTTTATATAATAATCTAGTCAGACTTGAAAAATTATTGAATGTAAATAGTAACTTAGTGTTTTGTAAAAGTAGGAAAGGAAGATTGTGTTGCACTAAATTTCCAAGTAGTTGAGAGTGCTGCCTTGAAAAGCAGCATTCAGAAATTTTGGTGCTAGGTAAAAATATGTAACTATCTCAGCTACTAAACAAGTAACTTGAATGGAAATATAAAAGTGTTTTTTCTGAAACTGGTTACATTTCAGCATAAAGTTTCAGGATAAATGACAAACATTTTTGCTTTTGGCACACCATGCTTCTGGCTAATCGATCAACCCTCAGATTATATGATGGGGTACTTATATGGCTCTTTGCTGTCCTAATTTACTGTTGGATTAGCATGAAAAACTGGTGTTGGCCTAATGGCTTGAATAGTAACCTATGTCCTCGTGGTACCTGCTAAAAACCTACTAAATTCCAGGATTTCAAATACTTACCCTACACACTTTTTCTCACTTCAGCCTCCTCCATTTAGCCTTGTGCCAAACTAAGCTATATATATAGCTTAGTAAATATAAAAACAATAAAATAAAAAAATAGATTTGCATTATCTACAAGTTCTACTATATATTTTCTTCTATCTTCTAGTTTTTTCTATCAAACTCTTCACTTATGCAACTCTCTTCTGGCTTCTTGCTTCCCAGTCAGCTATGATCATCAAAAATTTAAATGCAATGTCAATCATTATCTTCTGTCCTAATTCTTGTTCTTTTATTGTCCTTAGTACTAGTTTGTCTTATATTCTCACTCAGTAACCGCTTGCGTCCTAGTGGCTTTATTGCCTTGCTTGGTGTGAAATGATTTTAAGAAAAATATCTCAAGTATTAGAGCTTTTATATTAGCCATTGCCAAAAGTTAACATTCCATAATTTTAAAGCAGGGAAGGCTAAATAAATCAATTAAGTTGTATTTTTTTTTTATTATTGCCAACCAGATATTCAGTTTATGATGTTTTTTGGGGGTTAGATTTTAACAGCAATTTTCTAAAATACCTGACATGCTCTTTAACATTAAGAGAATCAAAAGATTTTAACTTTTCTCCCCAAATGATCAGTCATGTATATCAGTTAAGTCACAAGATTTTTTCACCTTTACACACAAAAAATAATGTTATGGTCCAGTTCCTTGTACCACGGTGATAGTCCAAGGTAGAACTAATAAAGAAGAACTCGAAGGCGGATATGGAATAACATAGAAATATTACAAACAGGAATATATACAGGAAAGTAGAAAATGTTAGTACGAACAATCAGGTTTAGTAGTAATTGTCTGAATGTGTGACTGTTTCGGACTGCCTCTGACTCGACTGTCTGACTCACTCGCTCTGACTGACAGACTCCTGATAGACTTCACTCCAGACTTCAGACTGAACTCAGACTTCAGGCTGAACGATATTCAGTCACCCCCCCACGAGGGCATCATGTGGCACAAGGCCTTTTTAACGTGGGATCTCCGAGCCCGTGGAATCGGCCAAAAATATGCCCATTGAACCCGAATAAACGGGTTCAGGGTCGGTTTACCTCCCCAAAAGAGAGTCCGCCCTTCGGCGTAGCCTCCTTCGGGTTCCTCCCGCCCGAAGGCAGAGAGTTCAGCCGATCAGTCGGTCGCCCGACTTCAGGATGAACTCCCTGCTTCCTCTTGAGGCATAGTATTTATTACGTATGGAATAGTCCATTATGTTATTATGGGTAAGGTCCCATAACAAAAAGAAAAAGAAATAAGGTTAATACTTGCAAAGGTTTGAAATAAGTAAAAAAAAAACAAACCCCAGCAATATAAGGAATAACATTTGGGGAAATCTTTCTTCAGTTCCCATCAGACGGAAATTTTTATAATGGGTGGAAAATATTTACAATAATTTACATTGTTCAGACCATTGTCCTTATCTTTATTGCCATATTACTGGAGTTTCAGCCATTGTACACTCCAACCTTCTTCAGGTGATTTGAACTGAACCCTATATTTTGTTCTATTTCCACATTCCATGCCTCTTCCGGATGTCTCAATTATTTCCCTTTAACTCAACTCTCCAAGTTTTTGGTTCACCACTGCAGTTGCCAGGTATTGAACTCACAACTTTTTGGATCGAGTCACTGGATCCAACCAATACACTGGCTATAAGTTGTGGAACTAGAACAAACTTCCCCAGCAGGCAAAATAAAGGGTTCAGGTCAAAATTCCAATCACCTGAAGAAGGCCAGAGTGTACGACAAGTGAAACGTTGTGAATATGGCAATAAAGATGAGGACAACAGTCTAAATAGTGTAAATAATTACAATACCTCATCTCAGAAATATAGACAGATATAGAAGAAGGTCGGAGCGTACAATGGTCTAAACGTCGTAAATATGACAATAAAGATGAGGATAAGAGTCCAAACAATGTAAATAGTGTAAATAATTCCAATGCCTCATCTCAGAAATATAGACAGATATAGAAAAAGGCTGAAGAGTACAATGGTGTAAACGTCGTGAATATGGCAACGAAGATGAGGACAACAGTCCAAACAATGTAAATAGTGTAAATAATTCCAATGCCTCATCTCAGAAATATAGATAGATATAGAAAAAGGCTGAAGAGTACAATGGTGTAAACGTCGTGAATATGGCAACGAAGATGAGGACAACAGTCCAAACAATGTAAATAGTGTAAATAATTCCAATGCCTCATCTCAGAAATATAGATAGATATAGAAAAAGGCTGAAGAGTACAACGGTCTAAACGTCGTGAATATGGCAACGAAGATGAGCACAACAGTCGGAACAATGTAAATAGTGTAAATAATTACAATGCCTCATCTCAGAAATATACACAGATATTGGGTGGAAAATGTTATTTTGCTCATCTTGCAACTCTGAGGCTTAGGATTCAGCATAATTTTCAGTGAAAAAAATGCGTCTTTTTTTTTATTTTTCATTTTTAGTCTTTCATATTTGAAAATATTTGTTAACTTTTGATGAGTACTAATGAAAAATATCAACATTTTTTAACCAAAATTACTGTAACAATTTATATAAAAGTATATATGATACATTATTATTTTTTTTTTTATCATTTCATTCCAAGTAAGGCAATAAGGCTACTAAGACAGAAGGGAATACTGAATGTGAAAGAATAAGAGCAAAAGAAAAAGAAGAGACAACAATTAATTAAGAAGATAAAAGATTAACAATTGACACTGTATTAAAAGTTTTGAGAAACAAGAGTCTGGAATTAAGTTCCAGAAGCAACAAATGAAACTGAAGCCAAGTTTCCAGGCCAATATTCTTTCGATTTTAACAAGAATCTCTAAATACATAGCAGAAGCAACAAATTACATGTGGCAGCAATATTCAATGCATGGACAAATGGTAAAATAAGATTCTGGTGAGAAAAAATGTCTAGAACAACACAGTGAACTAATTTTCCTAGCAGCAGACCCAGCAATTGATTCAATATAATTTTTCCACTTTATGTGAATGGAAAATGTTAGCCTACGAATGTACAATGAGTCATACTTCTGGAGGTTAGCATAAGCCATATGCTGATGTAAAGCAAAACTGTTCTTTATTATGATTATAAGAGAACAGTTTCATCTTGGAGGTGTCAAAATTAACAAGTTATGTCTAGCTCCAATTATTAAGGGTCATTGTAGTTAATTTCTCTTCCTTAACTACCATGACCCTTAAGGATATAGTCAATCATGGTGTGCCATTATTGCTTTTTTTACATATCTGTAAACTGTGCATTGCCATGATCGTTCTTGGAAAATACAGTGGAAGGGTTTTTGATTGATTGCTTTCTTCGTTTAATGGCATATCAACTCTTTATGGGACATTTAATACGAAAATTTAATTTTCTTGGGAGCTACAAAGAAATCAAAATATGATACATGTTATTCTGCTTTCACAACTGAATACATGGTAAATGATACTCAGCTTTTGTGCATATACATTTTTGTATGGACACGATTACTAGAAGCAGTGATGTGTGTTTTAATTTGTATCGTTGAAGTTATATTTCAGAATACAGTTTGATTTCTTGAAGAGATTCTAGGATATTATATGTTTAATGTCATGAAAGAGTTCTTTCATGTTGTTTGATTTTATTTAGCAGTATATCAAACTGCTACATAAGAATAAAATGTCGCTGCCGACACTTGGGTTTGAACACAGATCGCCAGAGAGAAAACACAGGCAATCCCATTTTGAATAAGTAGATCACATGATAGTATATATGGTAACTAGCGTGATGTCTAATTGATAAGTTGCTTCTTGTTAGTATATTTTTCCATGTTTATATTTTAAGCTGTAGTTTATCATCATACCCAGGATTGGAAGGGTTTCTCCTAAACTGGTTGGTAACCAAGACTAGAATGCTGAGAATGAGAGAAGAGCTGGATTCATGCTTAGTGAAAAATGAACATGTATTGTCTCAGATGGAAAATGAACTCAATTTGCCAGTACTATTTCTCATACTATTAAGTGTTAGTTTGCTGCCATCTCCATATATGACATACAGCTGGAAAAAAAAAGGAAGCCCCTCCCCACCAAAAAAAAATTCAGTTAACTTTAAAAAACAAACATCAAAAATATGGAACGAATCTGATTATAACCCCAGCCAGTAAATGTTGACTCTCCAAATATAACGTCTTTCAATTCAGTCAACCAAGTGGCGTCTTATCAGATTGAGGCTCCGATAGAATTTCTCTTATCATCTTAAAGACTTCAAATAAATTAATCCTGCCTACACAGATAACTTTTTCCCTCTTTGACAGCACAACTGACAATTTAAATAACAACTGTACGACCGGAAGAGAGAAAAGGATTAAACAATTTTGGTTTGCACCATTCGATGTGAGGAACATGGCAGATACAGTAAGCAAATATACCCAGGGAAAAAGTATCATAGTAGTCATCCCAGAATTTCAAAAAAGCATTTTTTTTTTAATCATTTCATCCCAAGGAAGGCAACAAAGCCACTAAGGCACAAAAGGCTACTGAGTGTTAGAGAATATGAGAAAAAAAAAGATTATTAAGGTGCGAGAACAATAAAAGAAAAAGAATTAAGAAAACAGAAGATAATGATTGACATTGCATTTAAATTTTTGAAGATCAAAGCTGACTGGAAAATAAGAAGGCAGAAGAGCGATTCACAAGCAAGAAGTAAGAGAAAAGAAACTGTTAGCATAGAACTTATGGTTACATTAATAAAAGTATTGTACTAGTTTTGCCAGAATTTCTAAGAAGCATTTTTTTAAATCATTTCACCCCAAGGAAGGCAACAAAGCCACTTAGGTACAAAAGGTTACTGAGTGTTAGAGTATAGGAGAAAAAAAGATATTAAGTTGAGAGAAAAAAAAAAGAAAAGGAATTAAAAAGACAGAAGATATAATTGAAACTGTATTTAAATTTTTAAACATCAAAACTGACTCTAAAGTGTGTGTGGGGTGGGGGGAGAGTTCCACAAGCAAGAAGTGTGAGAAAAGAAAATGTAAACCTAGAACTTATCGTTACATATCTCCATTCCAACTTTAAAATGATACAATATTGCTGCCAATCTAGAAATGTGCTTAAATTCATAAAGTCTACATGCCATAGAAAAAAGCATGAAAATATTTATAGAAAAGGCACATTGAAGCGATATTATGGTGGAGGGAAAGAGATGGAGGCTGAGATGCCAGGTCAAGACCAATAATATTGGAGATACTTCTTTGTATTTTATCAAGAATCTCTAAATACATAGTCAAAGCACCAAACCATAACTGGCAGCAATATTTAATGCATGGGCATATGGTAGAGATACAAATATATAAGATAGATTCTGGAGAGAAAAATTGTATAGCATGGCATAGTGAACCATCTTTTCTAGCAGCAGACCTAGCAATTGATTCCTTATAATCTTTCCACGTCATGCTAGGGAAAAACCATACAGGAAAGTTCCTCAATACAATTAACATGAAAATTGTTGGAACCTAAGGAAGGTTACTGAATAGAATAATCAAAGAAAGGTTGGTAATGAACGATAATACTTAGGACAAGAACAACACATATAAGATTTTCCCTCAGCCCGTAGAAGAAATAGTCAACTGCTAAAAGTGAGTCAAATGAATTCTACAATGAATCTTCAACTGCAGGATATCTACCAACCGACCCACATGGTCAGATGTGGCACAAGGCCAAATTTAATGTGGAGTATTCGAGCCCGTAGGCTCGTCCAAAAATTCCCCATAGACCCCATATAAAACAGGGTCAGGTAGCTGTTTCCTGAGACAAGACTCTGCCCTTCAACATAACCTCAATTAGGGATCCTCTCTGCCTGGAAGCAGAGAATCTGACCAGCACAGCTGGAGACAAATCTCCAACTGCAGACCAACATACAGTATTTACTACTGTATTTATGTGAATGGAGACATACCCATTATTATCCGTAGGTATACTACAGCAAAAAGATTTGTAGAAAAGGCACAGAACAGGACCAATAACATTGCGGATTGTTCTTTGTATTTCATCAAGAATCTCTAAATACATAGTAGAAGCATCAGATAAGATGTGGTAGCAATATTCAATGTCTGGGCAAATGGTAGACTTATAAAATGTAAGATAGATTCTGGAGAGCCGAGCAATTGTTTCAATATAATTGTTACACTACATGAAGTGGAAAATGTTAGTAATGAGTCACTATCCTGGAAGCTAGCTTTTCTAAACGTCAGAAATTATGACATTATATAACAGAAATCTGATTGATTTACTGATTTATCTTTATGGTTTATCACCTGTGTTGCAGGTTATTTAAAGTCAGAAAATATTTTTAGATTGTAAAAATGTTTTGGAGATAATAGTGATGGCAATGTTTAACCTTTACGCCTGCAAAAAAAATGATGCTTACAATGGACATTTTTTTGTTGACACTGTTATTACTGTATACACTTTTGACTCCTTCAGCAATGTTTATTTACAAGATTATAAATATATAAGAACCAGGTAGAATGTGATATCTATTAATTACCATTTTATAAAGATTTATTATTTTTGGCACAAAAGTTTTTCTTCTAGTCATTTCTTTTATTAATATTGGATTTACAGATACATTTATTTATATCTAAATTTTTGTGCACACACAAACATATACACATATACATACATATATGTTTCGAAAAATGTAAGACAAATTGGAAAAAGTTTTTGTGAAAACACATTTCATCCAATGAAGTTCTAATGAACGAAAGCATCACAAAACTTTTTCCAATTTGTCATACATCTTTTCTTTCAAAACTTAATATTTAAAATTTTATATATCATTATCCCATATATATATATATATATATATATATATATATATATATGTGTGTGTGTGTGTGTGTATATAAATATAAATAATATATATATATATATATATATATATATATATATATATATATATATATATATAATTATTTATATATTATATGTGCGGTACTTATTAGAAAGTGCTCAATATCAGAGATAGAGCTAACATATTTGGTTGGATAGGTGTGAGTTTGTGACCCTGGGTTTCATGCTTTTGCGATCGTCAGACAAACTGATTAATTTTGGGTTTATACACGCAATCTACATAAACCCAAAATTTTAAAAAAATTAATCAGTTTGTCTGACAATCGCAAAAGCGTGAAACCCAGGGTCACAAACTCATACCTATCCAACCAAATATATATATATATATATATATATATATATATATATATATATATATATATGTATATGTGAAAAGTGTGTGTATATAAATATAAATAAATATATATATATGTATAATTATTTATATAGTATATGCGCGGTACTTATTAGAAAGCGCTCAATATCAGAGATAGAGCTAACATATATGGTTGGATAGATGTGAGCTTGTGACCCTGGGTTCCACGCTTTAGCGATCGTCAGACAAACTGATATATATATATATGTCAGACTTTTCGTCATACATGAAATGTTATTTAATTTTATTATGAATGGTATAAGGAGAATTTATGTGTTCTTGCCTTTCCCAAGGGTATAAGTGCAAAGTGATTGTATCAGACTAGCACCTTGAGATAATGGTAGTGCTCTGTTTGGTTAATATTTAATGCCTTTTTTAGCAGTGTCTGGAGTGCCTTAACAATCCAATCTTTGTGTGGTACCCTCTTTGTAAGCATGGCAGATGAAGTTGGAATGTGGAATGAAGGTCTCAGATAGCTCTCTCTGATTCCTGCATTGTCTTCTGATGTTCAGTTGTTGGTTTCTCTTTTTCTCACCATGATTCCTTGTACAGCACGGCGCCAGCCAATGCAATCATCTGCTAGCTGTTCCCAGCTACTAAAGTCAATATCTGTAATTTTCAGGTCCCTCTTGGAGATGAAATTGAAACTGGCCAGCTGAACGGTGTCTTATGGCCAGCTCACTGTACGTGATGTCATTTGGTCATGCATTTGATGGACATGACCCAGCTATAGACGACAATGTTAACAGAAGAGAAAATGCATGCCCCAGGAGTATGCTTGAGCCAACACAGCAGTGTTGGTAACTTTGTTTCTTCATTTGATGCAAAGGATACATCTTGCATACTTCTAAAGAAACGTCTTACAAAATGTAAGTTCAGACAGTTTTTTTAATATTTCTTTTGTGTACATTGTTAAGTTCTATTCCACGGAGAATATTTGTTATCCAGCATAGGGATTGAACTTACATCCTCCAAATTATAAAAACTAATGCTTTTTTGGATTAACCTGTCTCCCCTGCTGATTCAGATGGGTCCAGCCCAAGTAGAGTTCAATTTAAGCTAGTTGTTTTTATTTTATGAAAAAAACACTCAGTTTCCTGGTGAATTGTTGTCAAAGTAAATTCAGGAGTGAATAGTCTTTTTGTTGTCTGGATTATATCCTGAAGATAATTTAACAATTATTTAGTTAGTCTGAATTTAATATAAGCCTAATTTTTGCTAAATACCTCTTTGTGAAGAAACAGAGGTTTTTTCTTGAGTTTACCAGAAAGTTCTTTGAGAAAAAGAATGGAAACCTTTCAATTTGCCAATCAGTACACAAGAAATTCCCAAAACAACCTTTGGACTGAAATGCAGACAAATTTTATTTGACAGTATTACAGATTGGCAAATCAGATCTAATTTTGAATGACGTCTCATGTTTTCAAGTCAAATGGCTTATAACTGACCAATGCTTTGATGTCATTACCATTTTTGCTTTTCTTTTTAACAATTCTCCCCCCAAGTAAGGTAATAATGCCGTTAAGATGCAATAAGCTACTAGAAGTGAAAGAAAAAGAAAAGACTTTAGAAGGAAATGGAAATTCAATCATAAACAATAAAATAAGGGATATAATATGGTGATATCCTGTATCTGGAGAAGCCATGTTTAGGACTCAAGATTCAAATATGTTGGATTCATTTATATCCCAAGTGAGGACATATTCCACAAATGGTAAACAGCAAGTCTTGAGTTTTCTTGAGTCTCTTTTTATATCTGGGAAAGATATCTTCCCAAAATGAAACCATGGATATGTAAGCTGCAGGGGAGGCAGGTTTAGCCTCTGCCTGGGCTATGGGAGACCCAGGTTAGAGAGAGCAACTTTACAGTTTAGCTGCTGTAAATGAACTTATACTTGACTGCAGATTTGGTCACTGTATGGAGGAAAATTACGAAGTGGCTGTCATGTGACCAATGTGACATCACCACCAAAGGGAGATAATCACCTTCTGTAGCCCTACAAATTTATTACTATTACTTTAATTACACGTTTTTGCTCTTGTTCTGAATGCAAGTTTATTTCAATTCATTTGTAGGACTATATTAACTCTACATCTGACCATGTTCAATACAAGGATTTACAGGCTTTGCCGTGTGCTTCATGACAGGTAAATTGATATTTTCTAAGCTTAGTTGTGTCTGGCTCAAATTGTTTTGAGGAATTGATTCCTCAGTCACTACAATCTTAACCTGTTTATGTCTGTGGTAAATGTTTATCATATTCACATATCCTATAAATTATGCCTCTTATTCTATAAACTTCTACCTTGAGTGGTTCTTTGGCTTTGTACACAATGAACATTACTTACAGTAATAAAAAAAATAAAAACAATAATAATAATAATAATCTCATAGAACACTAGTAATAGTCAGCAAAACTTTCCTAAACAGGGGGGCACTTTCAGTTTTATAAATTAATTTATATACTGTATATTTCCATGTAGAATGTGACCTTTAGATAAGACAAGGTAAAAAAATATAGCAAATTTTCATGAATCTATCCTATACCTGTAGTAGAAGATGACTGTTTATTGACTGTATAAAGATGGTGTTATTGGAAATATTGTTATTTACTGTATCCTTAAAAATTCAAAATATATGGAATAACAAAGCCAATTCTATATGTTTTTCCTACACAAAGGGAAACTATTGTTTTTTTTATGTATCATACATCTTGCGAATATGGATTCTTTTTCTTCTTTTCCTATATCTAAACAGTTACAAACAGCCTGATGCACTAATGGTCATTTACTTATACTCCAGAGATGAGGTATTATGTACATTATTTACATTATTCGGACTATTGTCCTCATCTTCATTACAACGTTTTGGCCGTTATACGCCGCAGCATTCTTTAAGTGGTCAGAATGTCGAACTGAACCCTTTATTCCACTCACTGGGATAGACTGTTCTAGTTCCACATGCTATGTTTGATGGATGTCAGTTATCAGTTATCTCCTGCTAATTTCCCTCTGAAAGTTTTCCACTGCCTTAACCGGGTATTGAACTCACATTCTTTGGGTCCTGTCACTGGATCTAACCAACGCCTTTATCCACTGTGCCATCATGGCACACTGGAACTAGAACAGTCTACCCCAGTGAATGATATAAATTCCAACCACCTGAAGAAAGATGGAGCGTACAATGGCTGAAACGTTGTGATAAATACGGTGACAAAGATGAGGACAATAGTCCGAATAATGTAAATAATGTACTTATACTCCATCGACAATAATGAATTTTTAATGCTGTAATTAACACTGTGATGATGATTATTGAAAGTTTAACGAAAGATAAAGGTTGCTGTGAATGCAATCATAACTCAATGTGTACATTTTCTCAGATGAGTTTGCATAGATACAAGTTAATTTCATTGATATGAAATTATTTTTTGAATGGGCAATTTATTACAAAATTATGCCAGTAAGAAATGTAGAAATGGTTTTATTACTTTTATTATCAGTTTATTTCATAATGTGGATCTTTTAATTGTACATTATTGGTTATCACACCAAGGCCATGGTTAGCCTACACTTAGAATTTAAGGTTTCTTTTTTAGAATTGTAGTATAAGATGACTCCCAATTTTTAAGGGTGATTTTTGAGATTTGAAGTGCGTCTTTAGATATATGGTACATTAGCAGCATGGCCCGGCATTGCCTGTGCTTGATTCAAAAATCGTACAAAAATCGTACAACTGAAGGGGCTCCAGACCATATATGGCAGCAATACTCCATGCAAGGGTGAATGGTTGATTTGTAGATCTGAAGGATCGATTCCGGGGAGAAAAATATCCTGGCGTGGCACAGGTAGCCAACTTTCCTTGCAGTGGATGAAGCAGTTGACTCAATGTATTTGTTTCATCTCAGGTCAGCAGTCAACATGAGACCGAGCAGCCGCAGAGAGGTGCTCTCGAGAAGTTGGGTGTTAGACATTCTAATGGAGGGCAGGGAAGGATCTCTGTGGTGATTAATAGAGAGCAGATTTGTTTTTGAGGCATTAAAGTTGACAAGCCAATTCCTGTCCCAGTTCACAACCAATTGGAGGTCCTTTTTGAGACATGGATGAATAAACACATCCAAAACATAACATTCAAAAATGAGCTAGAAATGTGTTTATATGTTGATCTTGATTCTTTTTTCTGAGCTTCAAATGAGTCTAATTGTCAACTCATACGTCTGGTAGAGGTGTTAACCACTGCTTAGGTACTTCAAGGTTTCTTAGTTACTATATTAAAAACAAATAAAAAAAAAGGTTGTCTGAAAATTAAACGTTTTTTCCAAAAATAACTGGTGGGGAAGGGGTTAAGAAGTGGTTCTACACCCCTCAAAACATCCAATCTCTCAATCAGAGGCCTTGCTGCCAGAGGTAGTTTATCATCATACCCAGGATTATGCTGCTTAAATACACTGAATACAGATATATAGAGATATAGATACACACATACAATTATTAAAGAGATATTCTGTTATCAATGCTAAATATTTTTCCAATGAATTATTCAAACAGGTATCATTACCTTTATGAGTTGTGAAAGAAAAATTACTGAACAAACAGAATTAATGGATCTCAGAAGACATCCGAGTTTTACAATGAGGAGATAAACGGTACATATGTTATTGAAATGGATTGTGGTTTCATATGCACTTTTCCAGAGGTGAATAAAACTAATTTCATCTTGAATAAATATGTCTTCATTCATTTCATATGCATTTTGTTTGTCATTCCCAACTGTGACTTCGGCAGCAGCCAATCACCGTTGACAGAGGCTAGTAGGTATATCAACCATGTGTAAGCAGAACTGACCTTTCAAGATCACTAAAACTACTGTCATATGGTATGAAAACATCACAAGACAAAGCTGTTGGGAACCAAAGTAAGACTGCCATAGGCATGACCGAAATAATAATATATTAAGCTTAACCCTTTCCCCAGCATTGATATGTATATATGTTTTTATCAAAACTGTCTTTCACAGACTCGGACAAATAAACATGTCCAAAACATGACATTCAAAAACCAGCTACAGACATACGTCGATCTTGATTATTTTTATGCTCTTCTGAGTTTGAAATGAGCCTAATCATCAACGCATACATCTGGTAAAGGTGCTAGCCACCACTGAAGTACTTCAAGGTGCTAGTTGTAACGACAAAAGTACACAGGTATAGGCTTTAAAAAAGCTTTATTCAACTGAGAATACAAGGTTCACATCTAGTGTCCGTTTATAGTCCCAGTAAATAGAAATAGCTCTCTTAAAGAGGAGAATAACAAAACAAAGAGGCCACACCTGATTATTCATAACTAGTTACTATATTAAAAACAATAATCTTCAAAAATTTAAACGTGATGTCAATCGGCATCTTCTGATGGCTTGATCTCCATTCTTTTTTTCACCCTTCTCCTTTCTTCTTTTTATCCTTTCCTCAACACTGACCCCAACGCCCCTAGTCAGTCTTTACCCTTACCTACACCCTCTGTAACCCCTTGCATATTAGTGGAACTCCCAACTTGCTTGGGGTGAAATGCTTAAATAAACTAAAAACTAAAAATTATTTGTCTGAAAAAAGGGGTTAAAAGAAATAGAAATCCTATCAGGATTTATTATTTGTGGATAAAAACGTAACATAAGATACAAAGGAATTATGTTACTAGCAGTAAAGGAAAGCGAGAAGGAAAAACCGTCATCTGTATAGATGCATAATGTCTGGTCTTTAGTAAAGAACCAGCTCAAGATGCGACCTACGAATTGAAGACATCACTACTGATCTATGAAACATAGATCAGTACTAACATAACAATGAAAAATATGACATGAGGATCTGGTGATACATTGGATTAACGACAGATGCCTTCCAAAAGATATAATAAACTACTAAATAAAGTCACTAGGACACAAGGTGTTATTCAGTATTATAGAATACGGGAAAAACTGCAATTATTGAGAGAAGACAATAAGAGAACTGGAATTAAGAAAACTGATAAGAGTCCTGGTCTGGTTCCAAATGTCACTAGGCAAGTAAAGTTCATGTATATATATATATAATTGATATATATGATAAGTATATATGATATATATATATATATACTTGATATATATGAAAACTGATAAGAGTCCAGGTCTGGTTTCAAATGTCAGTAGGCAAGTAAAGTTCATGTATATATATATAATTGATATATATGATAAGTATATATGATATATATATATATACTTGATATATATGAAAACTGATAAGAGTCCAGGTTTGGTTCCAAATGTCAGTAGGCAAGTAAAGTCCAAGTATATATATATATACTTGATATATATGATAAGTATATATGATATATATATATATATATATATATATATATATATATATATATATATATATATATACTTCATATATATGAAAACTGATAACAGTCCTGGTCTGGTTTCAAATTTCAGTAGGCAAATAAAGTTCAAGTATATATATATACTTGATATATATGATAAGTATATATATATATATGTGAAAATATTGTAGAAAATAGGAAAGAAACTGGTTTGGTAAATAATCCAAAGTTCCTTAGTATTTTTGTAATTATTTTTAAAAAATAGTGCTCGATACGAAAGTAGAGCATAAATAGCACTCTGAACCTTTATTTATTTTTAAAAACAACTTCTTTAAAAATATGGAAAAAGTTAATTTCGGGATTTCTCTGAAAAACATTCCACATACAAACAAACGGAATTATTTCGTTAAACTTTTGCAAAAAACAGAGGAATTAATCAGAAGGATGAGATGGAAGGCATACTTCTACTTTCGTGGGAATAACTCAACCGATAAAGAACGCAAAGTTTACGGCTTTAAAAGTAAAAGAGTCGCACCATTCAACAAACAACTATACGAATTTGAAAAGACCTACTCAACCTTATCAACAACATCTCCTTTCAAAATAAGAAAAACCACTTCCAAAAACAGCTAGACCAAATAGTTAAAAGCATTAATGATTGTGACAAAATATTAGTTAAGTCAGACAAAACCGGCAACTTCTACAAATTGGCTGTTGATGACTACAAAAACTTAATTAAAAAAAACTTAACAAGGACTTATAAAAAAGCTTGCAACAACAACATAAACATGGTTGACAGCATAAACAGAGCAAGTAAAAAAATAACTGATAAATTTAAAATTAGCGATAGAGTAGGCAAACTTGCAGAAAAGGAATGTTACGTAACCTTTAAGGACCATAAGCCTGACTTTCTGGAAAACCCGACCACTAGGATAATTAACCCTACCCGACCCGATATAGGAAAGATCAGCAAAAGGATCCTGGAAAAAATTACTTACCAAATAAAAAAACAACTCAAATTAAAATTATGGATCAATACTAAAGATGTCATCAATTGGTTCAACAATATTGATGATAAAACAAATTGCCCCTTACTACAGTTCGATATCGTGGACTACTACCCATCAATTTCGAAGGATCTTTTTACGACTGCCCTGGACTTTGCTGCTGTATATTCTAACCTGACAAAGGAAGAAACCGACATTATCCTCAGCGCAAAAAAATCCGTCCTCATTCATAATGGGGAGCAATGGATAAAAAACAATAACGACCTGTTTGACATCACAATGGGATCAATAGACTATGCAGAAACTTCTGACTTGGTTGGTCTTTTAATATTGTACAACCTAACGGCACACCGCGAGATTGATATCCAGAACATCGGACTGTATAGAGATGACGGGCTCATGGTGGTGAGGAGTTCCACTAGCTTTAAGATAGAGAAGATCCGTAAAATTATGTTTAGTGAATTTAAAAAACTTAACTTAAAGATAACAGTCTCTTCTAAATTGAAAAAGGTAAACTTCCTCAACGTAACCCTAGACTTACCGAGCAACACGTACCAACCCTATAGAAAACCAAATGCTAACCCCTTATATATACACCCGAAGTCTAACCACCCTCCATCAACAATTAAACATATACCCTCATCAATAGAAAATAGAATTAGCAGTAACTCCGCTAACAAAGTAATATTCCACCAACATAATGACTTCTACAACACTGCCCTAAAAAATAGTGGTTATAAAAATGCTAACATTAAATATAGGGACAATTGCAATAACCAAAAGAAAAAAAACAGGAAAAGAAACATCATTTGGTATACACCTCCGTTCAACCAAATGGTTAGTATTAAACTAGGACAGAAGTTCTTAGCTCTAATCGATAAACACTTTCCCACCAAAAGTAGGCTTAGTAATATATTCAATAAGAACACACTAAAATTGAATTATTGCTGCACTGAAAATCTAGAAGGCATAATAAGAAGACACAATAATAATATCCTGAACAAACCCCCTTACCTGAATCGTTTTAATAACTCTACACTTAAATCAGATAATGATAGGGAAAAATTATGCGATTGTAGAAACCTGGTTGACTGCCCATTAGAAAATAAGTGCTTCATCAAATCTGTGGTATACCAATGCACTATATCATCCACGGAGAACCCTAACAATAATACATTGGGTTCACGAAAAATGCCTTAAAACCAGATGGAGGCAGCATAAATGCTCCTTCAACAACATAAACTTTCAGACCTCTCTTTCTAAATATTTTGGCACCCGAAAGAAAAAAATAGGACACCTAAAGTAAAATGGAAAATCATTAACTTGCAAAACTTGGGACGACCGATGCCCTTTTGTGCCTCCATGAGAAACTACACGTTATTAAGCTTCTAAACAATAAAAACCTATTAAACAACCGGCAAGAATTAACGGTTTTCTGCCGACACAACCGAACTTACGCTCTGAATAACTAGCTAAAAACACGCATACAAAAAAATAAATTTTAAAATCCATAGCCCATATACATAGTTTTAATAACCTACAAAAATTGATAACCCTTTATGAAGTCGTCAAATAACAAACGTTACGGCCTTTTTATATACACAAATCCCTTTCATAAAGAGATATAATAAAAGAATAAAATAAAAATAAATAAATAAATCTCCATAGACGCTCAAGCCAGACTATGCGAAAACTTCCTCCGTCGTAAATTTAGCCACCCCCACCTTACCGTGACCCGGCATCTATGAAAGTAACTCTATACTGATACAAATTATTAACACCCCACCCCTGCCGATTCTAAACAATCCGCCCTTGATGTTACCATGGACATTTTTGATTTCAATTCTGACCATACTATTTAAAACTCGTAAATTTCAGAAATAAGTCATTCCCAAAAAATTTCGCTTGAAGATGGAACAGAGCCTACTTTAACTCAAGTTAATTCAAATATTATTTTGAAGTTTTCGGCTCTTGTTTTGAAACATGAGACCTCTTATGTAGCGAGTTGGAATCATATTTTTAAATAAATAATTATATATATATATATATATATATATATATACACTTGATATATATGAAAACTGATAAGAGTCCTGGTCTGGTTCCAAATGTCAGTAGGCAAGTAAAGTTCAAGTGTATATATATATATATATATATATATATATATATATATATATATATATACAAGTATATGATTGGTGTATATGGAATGAATTCCAATAACCAACAATTACTGTTCTTAAAAGAGTGCTCAATACAAAGTAGAGCAGATATAATTATTTATTTTAAAAAAAAAATTATAACATAAATATGTTATAAAATCACTACAAAAATAGCCATTTTGTTTCAAGTATATGATATATATATACTTGATATATATGAAAACTGATAAGAGTCCAGGTCTGGTTCCAAATGTCAGTAGGCAAGTAAAGTTCAAATATATATATATATACTTGATATATATGATATGATATATATATATGATAAGTATATACAAAATATATATATTTGATATATATGAAAACTGATAAGAGTCCAGGTCTGGTTTCAAATGTCAGTAGGCAAGTAAAGTTCATGTATATATATATACTTGATATATATGATAAGTATATATATATATATATATATATATATATATATACACTTGATATATATGAAAACTGATAAGAGTCCAGGTCTGGTTTCAAATGTCAGTAGGTAAGTAAAGTTCATGTATATATATATACTTGATATATATGATAAGTATATATGATATATATATATATACTTGATATATATGAAAACTGATAAGAGCCCAGGTTTGGTTCCAAATGTCAGTAGGTAAGTAAAGTTCATGTATATATATATACTTGATATATATGATAAGTATATATGATATATATATATATACTTGATATATATGAAAACTGATAAGAGCCCAGGTTTGGTTCCAAATGTCAGTAGGTAAGTAAAGTTCATGTATATTTATTGCACATGAGTACAAATATCACACAAGGACAATAATGGAGAAAGGAGAAGGCTGGTCATCATCTGTCTTATGCTAAAATCTTGGCTAGCCACAATCACCAATCCAGACCTACTACAATAATCCTTGAAACCAAAATGCTGCATTCTTACTTACCATTCTTACTACAACTATCATAATACCTCAGAGACTCTATAAAGTCCTAACTCGTCCCCATAGGTACAATTTTGTCTGTGGGGATGGGGAATACAAAAACAACTTTTAAAAATTTATAAACCCCAATGAATAATTACAATGGTAAATAAAATTTAATTTCAAGAACGAAAAAAAAAACAGTATTGGTATTACCCACCACAATCACTAAATGTGGCAGAGATATCTATTAACCAGACAAAATTAATGCAGAACTTAATGAGGCAAAAAAAACACTCAGACGACCTAACACTCACAGAAACACACATTCACCCAAACACAACAACAATAATATAAACTCACACCTGAAAAGTGAAAGGCATCCTGCATCTACCAGATAACTGACATCTCTGGTCACCTAATTGGGGAGTGGGGAGGAATTAAACAAAGAAAGTAGGGGCAAAAAATAAAGTGGCCCAATGAGCATACATACTCTCAGTAAGTTAACTTGGATGAAGAAAAAACTAATGAAAACCCAAACTTAAACTAACCTATTCCAGGCAGGGTTGCCAATGTTCAAGCCAGCAATCTCAAAATTCTTAATGCCTAACTGGCATCAAAATACCACTCCAAGTCAGCACCTTTAACTCCACCTTTTGCTAAATTCCCATGGATGGAGTTG
This sequence comes from Acanthosepion lycidas, assembly GCA_963932145.1. Taxonomy (NCBI): domain Eukaryota; kingdom Metazoa; phylum Mollusca; class Cephalopoda; order Sepiida; family Sepiidae; genus Acanthosepion; species Acanthosepion lycidas. Next base: position 46,681,710 of record OZ010612.1, read on the forward strand.
CTTCTTTTCTGTCCTGATTTTGACTTCAAGCTGGTGCTTAAAGAACAAGATCAGTTGGGAAGAGGTAAACTTCTTGTCCCCATGGAATTCTTTCTGTTGAGTCGTCCATATCACGTCTCACATAAGCAAAAGAACACATAATGCTCAGTCTTACTCAACAGTGGTATGATATTGCTACAAATGGAACTGGCCTCAAGGACAAAGAACTTTCAGCACAATATACGAACCATGATGTCTTCAACAAACATTTACAATCAACCTACGACTCTGCAATGAAAGAAGGCGTGACCTAGGGTTCGGAGATTTTACCAAGACAACCAAACAAAGTGTATTGCCAACCCAAAAGGCCTCTCAGATCATCAGCCAGGTGAGTGATACCTCAGTATTAATGAGACATTTCAACCCAGGTGCCCAAAGCCATATGGAGTGAGCCTCCTGCTTCATCAGAATGAAATTGCCTATCAAATCATCATGAACGCCCACTCCCCTAACTAACACCTGATATAATACCTTATGGGACAATGGCTGGATGTCAGAGAGGCCATCCGTCACCTGCAAGAGGTACTTACTTGAATGCAAGCTGACATTCATAGCAGAAGGAGTCCTCACCTCAGGGTAAATGGCTGGTGTCCTTCTCGCACAAGCGCACACTTCTCAAGGATGGAAAGTTCTTATGAGTGTCTTCCTTCCAGAATTTGCCATTCTCATCCAATTGCAAATACATCTGGTCTAGATAAAAGATGTAACGAATTTCAACACAAGGCCTACCGAGACCACCTTCAGAAGGATAGAGGTAACAGATCTCACGACATACCATGGGAGCCTTATCTCCCCACAAGAAGGAGAACAAGAGACTTGCAAAACTCAATAGAATGGCAGACAGGAGTGGAAGTACGAAGAGTCGGTAAAGGAGAATCAGGTAGATGTGCAAGCCATATACTTCCACTCTCCCCTTTAAGGAAAGATTCCTCTGGGACTACAGACAAACAGTGACCTCGGCCTTCTCACTCACCAATTCATTTCCAAAAGGAGAATGGGGCCGAACCAGACACCGAGTATCTTGATCAGCTCAACTGTCCAGAGGAAAGGTCTGGGAAGAGAAGCACCTGTTCACGAACCCAACCGGAAGACTTATCTCAGTTGATTTTGGCCCTTATCACCATCTCATACCCTCTAATTTCCTTTTTGCCTTCATCAATTTTGGCGTACCTGGCTGACCAGGTAGGGAAATTCCACGAAGGGCCAGATTCATCTTCAACTTGCAAAGGAAGAGCTCCAACACAATGTACAGCAAAGGCAAAGACAGACAACCTTGACAAATGGAGAAGACAATACAAAAGGTTTCAATCTTACTCCATTCACTTCCAGCAGTGCATCAGTCATATACAGAAGTCACATTCAGGTGCAAAAGTATGGGCCAAAACCAGCAGCTGAAATGACAGCCTCCAGAAACCAATGATCAACCCTATTGAAAGCCTTGAACTGATCTAAATTGATCACAATGACTGGCAACTTCAGGCCCCCTACTTCCAGACATTTGGGGGATGAAATAGAAGGCTTTATGATCCAACATTATTTCAAAAATCCATCCTCCATTCAGGCTATCACAAGAGGCACCCAGTATGTCACCATACCATGAAAAGAATGCAACCAGATGCTCCCTGATAACCAGAGGAGGGACCTTGAATATTGCCACGCTGGTTCTACGCTGGCCTTCATATTTTGTTATTAGATCGCGAAATGAAACTTTAATGCAGTCTTCAGATGTGAGCAGCAATATATCCCATATGAAGTAGCCTGCACCCTTAACAATTCTTTGGGGCTTAACCCCTAGGGACTCCAGTGATTTTAGCACTGTGTTTTTCATGGAGTGACAAATTTTGTGCCAAAAAAACTGACACTCTTCATTTCTCAATTTTCTTTAGTTCTTGGGGATTTTCCAAGAGTCCACCTTCTACCACAAGGTGAGCATAACTCTTTGCACACTCCAAAATCACTGCTATATTGATAATGCATTTCCTGGGGGACTTCCATCAGCAGGGCAATTCCCTGGCCTCTGCATTGTCACTTATTTTGACTGAATCTTGGCTTTTAGTATTTTGGCCATTATTGGCTTCCATACTTTTGATGGTTGGCACATCTTGGCTATTATTAGCCTATGTATTGTTGTTTTTTGTAGTACACTTTAATACCGAGTACTCCTCAATATTATTTTTGTCAGGTGAATCCATTTTTAAGTAAAATAAATGTTTCCTGACCAACTGTCTTGAGTCAGCCATTTTAAGTTCTGAAAGGACAGCTAAATCAGACAGAATGATTAACAAAAAAGTGTTTAAAAAATCCAAAGTTCTTTTCTAGGAGAAATATCCAAAATGAAAATTATTTTTAAACAGGAACAAAAAACAGTCTTTTATGGGTCAAGTATGGTAACTCCAATGCGATTTGTAAATAGAAAGTAAAGTTTAAATGCCTATAGAGAAATCATAGCAGTTTAAATAGTATCTAATAGTCCAATCCACCCTATACCTGCTGATAGGAACAGTTCATTAAGTTGCAGAGTGGGGCATACCAGTTATAATAAACAATAGATAACAATAACAAATGACATAGCAATTAACTTTTTGAAAATCAAACTTGACTGGAAAGCCAGAAGAGAGATCTACAAGTAAGAAAAGAAATTGTTAGCATAGAACTTAGGGGTATATTTAACCATTTTGAGTGTAAAATGATGAGATCTTGTCGGCAATCTAGTACTGTGCTTAAATTCATAGTTCCTCAAAACATTTACCATGACAGTTGGGTTCATTATGTGAAATACCATTGTGAAACCTCTTCTCCCCCAGCTATGGGTTAATTACTAGGACTTGTACCACTAAACCATCATTATATAAAAGAAAATTCTCACAGTCTAAAAAAAATATTTCTAGGTCTAAATAAACTGCAAAGTGTTTATAAGCCATAAAAATCGAATCGACTGAACAAACTATTTTAAACCTTTTATTGTTTCAAAGTTGACTGGAAGGCAAAAAGCTGGAAAAGAGTTCAACAAGCAAGAAGTGCAATAGAAGAAACTATTAGCATACGGTTACATCTAGCTATTAAGTTATCTATAAAAAGAATACCCGCTCGGCCCGGTGGCTAGGATCAAAGTGTAGTATCTGCGTTTTGTGAGCTGCCGGGTCGGGTGTCTGTTGAACTCTCTGCTTGCAGAGAGGAACCTGGACAAAGCTCCGCCGAAGGGTAGGGTTTCGTTGGGGGAGGTTGACGGGTTTGGATGGTTATTTATTTTTGGCTGGGCCTACGGGCTCAGAGATACCCACATTAAAAAGGCCTTGTGCCACATTCGATCCTCGTGGGTGGATTGATAAATACCATCTAGCTATTAAGTTTTAGGTTAGTAGCAATAATATGTATTATTTTTATTAATATTTTTTAGTATATGTCATAGACTATATAAATGTCCAAGCAGTAAGGGTAGACAAGCTCTCGGTATACAAGATAAATGACTACTACTGGACTGATAAAATACAAAGGAAATTCAACTTCATAATTTTATTAAAAAATCCTGTTTTCAAGAGTTCTGTGTGTCACTGTATGCTGAGAAATTGTTTAACAATAATCTCTGGCTGATAGGAGATTAACTGAAGAAAAAGCTTAAATTAAATTTTAAATGTAGTAGGAGTCTGTCTAGCAAGAGAGAAGTTCACTTTGATAATTTATTCATTTATTTACACTATTTACATTTGGACTGTTGTCTATTTTTATTGACATATTCGCAATGTTTCGGCTGTTGTCTACTTCGACCTTCTTCAGGTGATATACGTTGGAATTTCAAACCAAACCCTTTATTTAGTCCACAGGAGTAGATTGTTGTAATTCCACATGCCTTTTTTAGATGTCCCAGTTTTAATTAATTCCTTTGAATAACTCTCAAAGATTTTATTACGTCTGCTGTGGCCAGGTATTGAACTCACAACTCTTTGTGTCAAGTCACTTTCTGGATAATTTAACTAACACTTTTATGGCCCAGTAGATAAAAGCTTTGGTTGAGTAATCCAAAACGTAACTGCCATGACTTATTGGGAATGATAGTGGATGGGTTTCTCATTTCCTTTGACTTGGCTTTGAATTCACAATACTCATTTTTATAACTGTTTTTCTCTTATGTTCCTTCAGGACATAGGCGATCATGGCTCTCTACAGTTTCCTTTTCTTTATTATATATGAATTACCATGACTTTTTGGGAAAGATAGTGAGCAGTTTGTCATTTCCTTCTACTTGGCTTTGAATTCAGAGTAGCCATTTTCACAACTGTTTTTCTGATATGTCCTTTCAGGATGTAGATGGTCATGGCTCTCCACAGTTTCCTTTTCTTTACTATATGTAAATTGCCATGCATTGTTGGATAATGGAGTAGTGTCTCATTTCCTTCTATTTGATTTTGAATTTAGAGTAGTCATTTTCATAATTGTTTTTCTGCTATGTCCATTCAGGGTATAGGGGATCATGGCTCTCCAGTTTCCTTTTTTATTATTTGTGAATTAACATGGCTTCTTGGATAAGATAGTGGAGTGGTTTCTTGTTTCCTTCTACTTTGCTTTGAATTCAGTGTCGTTATTTTCAAAACTGTTTTTCTGGTATGTCCCTTCAGGATGTAGGCGATCATGGAGCTCCACAGTTTCCTTTTCTTTATTATCTGGGAATAACTATGATTTCTTAGAAAAAATAGTGGAGTGATTTCCTATTGCATTCTCCATAGTTTTGAATGCAGAGTAGTCCTTCTCTTAGATTGGTTACCACAGAAGACAAGAGAGCCCAGATTACCTTTTGCTATTTAACCTGTAGCTAGTGGGGGGAAGAGATGAATTCTTACCTTTCCCAAGGGCATAGTGCAAAAGTGAACACAGCAAAGGAGGCTGGAGTTTGAACTCTGCTTCTAAATTCCATGCACACACATATGCACAAACAACTACTCACAGACACATACACACGTATCCACTCACACATACATACACACATATCCACACACAGAGACACACACATGATTCAGGTATTTTATTACTGGGACACTAAAATAGAACCACACAAAGTCTAAGTGTTGCAGAATTGTGGGCGTGATATCCGATGTCCAGTATTCCTCATAACCCTGTGGCTATTTGGTCAGTTTCCAAGCAGAAATGTTGGTGAGGGAATTTCAACCAGCCAATATTAACAAATACTTTTGTAAGAATTGGCTAAATCCTCTTTCTAGTTCTAAAGAAACCAAAAATCTTGGTCAATATATTACATGGAAATTCGTACATCACGAACTTATTGGTCATCTACATTTGTGGCTGCCATGAGAAAGTTTATTGAGATTGGCATGTGAGGTTGGGTCGGTAATGATCTGATAGTTATGTCAAAATGATAGCGATGGAAAGAATGAGACTGATGGTGAGGACAAGAGGGGCATTGGGATAATGACATACATTTTCTATTTTTACCATCTCTGTTTTTATTGTTTTCTTTTCAGAGTTTCTTTTTCTTTCTTTATTCTCCATCTTCCTTTTTTTCTTTCAATAAGTTTTCTTATTTCAATAACTTTTCATTCTTCATCTTTTTTCTTCTCACCATTCTTTCTTTCTCTTCACTCTCTTATCCTTTTTCATTCATTCGTTATTTTTTCTTATTAGCTGCAGTTCTTCCTATCTCTTTTTTTTCAGTCTGTTCATCCTTCCTTCCTTTCTTCTTTACCCCTTTTCTCTCACTTTTTATGTATTTATTCTCTTATCATCATCAGGTGAAATTTGTGTCTAGTGTCAAACCTGTCAGTTCACCACATTGCATTATTTTTGTACTTTTTTCTTTCTTCCTTAATTCTTTCATTTTCTAACTTGTTGTTTTTCATTCCACTTTTTCATTATTTTTTTTTCTTGCTTTCACACAATGGTTTCTCTTTTTTATTTCTCTTTCTTTCCCTTCTTTTTTCCCCATATCTTCGTTTTTCTTTCCTCTTTTCTTTTCATTTTTCACTCTCCTTTTCTTTCTTTTTCTTTTCCTGATTCTTCTGTTTTCTCTTTCATTTCCAACTTTCTTCTTCAACTCTTCCTCAATTCATTTACTTTCTCACTTTTCCTTCCTTCCTCTAATTTCTTCTTTCCTTTTTTCCTTCCTTCCTCTCATTTCTTCCTTCCTTTTTTCCTTCCTCTCATTTTTCCCTTCCTTCCTCTCATTTCTTCCTTCTTCTCATTTTTCCTTTCCTTTCTCTCATTTCTTCCTCTCATATCTTCTTTCCTTCCTCTAATTTCTTCTTTCCTTTTTCCTTCCTCTCATTTCTCCCTTCCTTTCTCTCATTTCTTCCTTCCTTCCTCTCATTTCTCCCTTCCTTCCTCTCATTTCTTCTTTCCTTCTTTCGTTCCTCTCATTTTTCCCTTCCTTTCTCTCATTTCTTCCTCTCATATCTTCTTTCCTTCCTCTAATTTCTTCTTTCCTTTTTTCCTTCCCTCTTTCCTTCCTCTCATTCCTTCCTCTAATTTCTTCTTTCCTTTTTTCCTTCCTCTCATTTCTCCCTTCCTTCCTCTCATTTCTTCCTTCCTTCCTCTCATTTCTCCCTTCCTTCCTCTCATTTCTTCTTTCCTTCTTTCGTTCCTCTCATTTCTCCCTTCCTTCCTCTCATTTCTTCTTTCCTTCTTTCGTTCCTCTCATTTTTCCCTTCCTTTCTCTCATTTCTTCCTCTCATATCTTCTTTCCTTCCTCTAATTTCTTCTTTCCTTTTTTCCTTCCTTCTTTCCTTCCTCTCATTTCTTCCTTCCTTTTTTCCTTCCTCTCATTTCTTCCTTCCTTCCTCTCATTTCTTCTTTCCTTCTTTCGTTCCTCTCATTTTTCCCTTCCTTTCTCTCATTTCTTCCTCTCATATCTTCTTTCCTTCCTCTAATTTCTTCTTTCCTTTTTTCCTTCCTTCTTTCCTTTCTCTCATTTCTTCCTCTCATATCTTCTTTCCTTCCTCTAATTTCTTCTTTCCTTCTTCTCATTTCTCCCTTCCTTCCTCTCATTTCTCCCTTCCTTCCTCTCATTTCTTCTTTCCTTCCTCTCATTTTTCCCTTCCTTTCTCTCATTTCTTCCTCTCATATCTTCTTTCCTTCCTCTAATTTCTTCTTTCCTTTTTTTCCTTCCTTCTTTCCTTTCTCTCATTTCTTCCTCTCATATCTTCTTTCCTTCCTCTAATTTCTTCCTTCCTTTTTTCCTTCCTCTCATTTCTTCCTTCCTTCCTCTCATTTCTCCCTTCCTTCCTCTCATTTCTTCTTTCCTTCTTTCGTTCCTCTCATTTTTCCCTTCCTTTCTCTCATTTCTTCCTCTCATATCTTCTTTCCTTCCTCTAATTTCTTCTTTCCTTTTTTCCTTCCTCTCATTTCTTCCTTACCTTCCTCTCATTTCTCACTTCCTTCCTCTCATTTCTTCTTTCCTTCTTTCGTTCCTCTCATTTTTCCCTTCCTTTCTCTCATTTCTTCCTCTCATATCTTCTTTCCTTCCTCTAATTTCTTCTTTCCTTTTTTCCTTCCTCTCATTCCTTCCTCTAATTTCTTCTTTCCTTTTTTCCTTCCTCTCATTTCTCCCTTCCTTCCTCTCATTTCTTCCTTCCTTCCTCTCATTTCTTCCTTCCTTCCTCTCATTTCTTCTTTCCTTCTTTCGTTCCTCTCATTTTTCCCTTCCTTTCTCTCCTCTCATTTTTCCCTTCCTTTCTCTCATTTCTTCCTCTCATATCTTCTTTCCTTCCTCTAATTTCTTCTTTCCTTTTTTCCTTCCTTCTTTCCTTTCTCTCATTTCTTCCTCTCATATCTTCTTTCCTTCCTCTAATTTCTTCTTTCCTTTTTTCCTTCTCTCATTTCTTCCTTCCTTTCTCTCATTTCTTCCTCTAATATCTTCTTTCCTTCCTTTAATTTCTTCTTTCCTTTTTTCCTTCCTCTCATTTCTTCCTTCCTTTCTCTCATTTCTTCCTCTTTTCACCTTTCTTCCCACACTATTTTCTTTTTCTCTTTCTTTTCTTTCTTCTTTGTTCTTCTTCTGCTTCATCTCTTTTTTTGTATTTCAGTTAATCCCTTATTTCTTCCTCCACTCATTTCCATTCTCTCTTCATTTTTTCCTTCCTTTCTTTCCACACTTTTTTTTTTACATTTTTTCTCTTTTCCTTTTTTCTTCATCCTCTCAATAGCTTGTCCTCTTTGTCACTAATCTCTCTTTCTCTCTCTCTTCCTTTTTCCTTTCTTAACCCTTCACTTCTCCTTCTTTTCTCAGTTTCTTTCTTTCTTATTTTCTACTTGTCTTCCCCCCCCTCCCACTTCATGTTAATTCTTTCCAGCTTTCCTTTCTTCCAACCATCAAAATAGTTCATTTTTCATCTCATTTCCTCCTAACAAAAATATCCGAAATTACTGTTGTACCACAAACTTTGCCTAATACTCATTAACCACAACATTAGTTTTTCATTTTCCTTTCCCATGAAGGTTACAAGAAGCCAAAGTTAAAATTCCCCAAACAATTTCGGAAACAATTGTATTGTGAAATGATTATAAAGACAAAAGAGTAAAAAACAAAGAAAGAATTTAGATAGAGAAGAAAAAATGGTATTTTTCTAAAGAATTGGTTTTGATTTTTGCATTAGAATCATTTTTATTTCTTGCTCGTGGTTGTTGTAGATTTCATACTTTTTCCCCTTAAAGATTTTATTTTATTCCATAGATTTTTCGAACCATTATCTTGATTTTGATATTTTTGTTACTTTTTCATAGGACAACATTCCATTTGGTCATAATGAGAGCAGTACTTGTCCAAACCAATTACATGGCTTGCTGGACTGAACAAACTATTGGATCCCACTATGTAGACAACATCATCTCATATTAATCCTCTTGTTTTGTCCAAGAGTTTTGGCCAAGAATCTCAATACTCCTGTGTTGTCCAAGAATGTTGGCCAAGAATCATATCTTTTATACAGTAAAGTTCACCTTGTACAAGGCCCAATGACCACTTGAGATAGAGGGTTACATTAAAAAGCAGTTTACGAGGTTATTTTGATAAAATCTGTCAGATTAATAAATAAAAAATCCAGTACTTTAGAAATTTGCTTTGTTTAAGAAAATGTCAGATATGAAAATTTTGGGAGTCTATGATGACAAGAATTTGGCTTAAAAATGGCACTATTCAACCTTGTCAAATTGTTCATTATAGCGCAGTTGGTCTAGAGCATATCATATCTACTGATGGTTCTCTCTCAACCCAGGGGCATGAAAGTTTGAATCCAGCTGGAGAGCACTTATTTTTATTTAATAAGATTTCTCAGATATTCAGGCTAGTAGATGAAAATAAATATACTGTTATATAAATAAATAATGGAGTGCCTATTCAATTAAAATTATCTACTAAAAATAATGTTTAAAATGATAAAAATCTGTCAGATTATTAAATAAATAATTCATTACTTCTTTAGAAAAAAATGTATATTGTATAATAAAGAGTAATCCCTCTTTTATACAAGTTTTGTTAAAGACAATTGACAAGTAACTGCAATTAAGCTTTTTTATTTAATATTTCTTGTGTTCGTACAAGTGTTTTCTTTTCTGGACATAAAGTGTGTAAAAATAGTCCAAATGTTTTATAGATTTTAACACTTTTGGCTATTCTGTTAGCTATTATTATTATATTTTTTTTAAATGAATGTGTAGATATTTTTTATGTTTCTAGAGTGATAGGAATGATTAAGTAATTTCCAAACATGGTTAGCACATTGTGGCCATGTTCATAGTTTATGCTATTTAGTTTTGGCATTTTCTTTTATATTATTAGTCCTATTATTTTTTGTCGTTTTTTTTACATGTGGATGAGGCCATTATTCTTTATTTTCTACAAGTATGCTGCAAAAAAAAACTTATACAAAAACAAGAACAATTAAATAAAAAATTTAATCATAGTAACTTGTCAGTTGTCTTTAACTTGTATACATCACGGAGTATTTATATAAACATGTTATGTTAAGGCTTAATTTTAATGGTATGCACAAATTTAATGTAGACTATTGCCTGTAAAATTTGTGAGAAAGGCTGTATATACAGGTTGCGATTGATAAATTGTCATCTAAGTTAAACAAAAATGAAAATAACACTGACATCTCATTTTAACAGATATATTTACCAACATTATAGAAAAATATCTTGAAATACTAAAGAGTAAATTTACTCAATAAAACCTCCAGATGAATTCCTTAAGCAACTCTTCTGGACAGTCTCCTTATTTAAGTTGGTGAATGCTGCTATAACCCTTGCCTTTATTTTATCTTTGGTATTACAAGAAGTTTTGTTGGTTTCTCGCTAAACTGAACATAATAATCAAGGGAATTTCAGTCTGGGGAGTTAGGTGGCTAGGTGTAGGCTGGGCTGAGGTCACAGAATTTGTCTGACAGCTATGATTGGGTTCTCCTGCTTGTGTGGTTTGGTACAGAGTTGTGTTGCCAGACATAAGGTCTTCCAGCAGCCACCCTCTTGACCCAGGGCAGCACTACGTCCTCAATGTACTTGATATAGGCTTCTGTGTTGATTTTGAGGCTCTGTGGAATGATGAATGGAGACATAATGTTACCATCACTAGTGATCATTACAAACACCTTCGTAATCACAATTAAACTCATCCAACGCTTTTTGAATCCTCTACACTGTCCTCAGATTGATACCCAAACACTCTGAAATGTTTGTATTGGAGCTACTGGCATGAATGCCAAGCAGGATAGCATACCGTTCTCAAATTTCTGGCACAGGGAATTGTGTCATAGTGCTCTTTTTCTCACAGACGGTGTCCAACTGACCCTACTATACTGTGTAGTTGATAAAATCAAAAACAAACAACATGTACATTATTTACATTATTCGAACTATTGTCCTCATCTTTGTCGCCATATTTATTACAACATTTCAGCCGTTGTACACTTCGGCCTTTTTCAGGTGGTTGGAATGTTGAACTTAACCCTTTATTTCGCTAACTGGGGTAGACTGTTCTAGTTCCACATGCCATGTTTAATGGATGTCAGTTATCAGTTATCTCCTGTAAATTTCCTCTCAAAGTTCTCCACTGCCTTAACCAGGTATTGAACTCACACTCTTTGGGTCCTGTCATTGGATCTAACCAACCTTGAGGACACATGGTACAGTGGATAAAGACGTTATAATAAATATGGCAACAAAAATGAGGACAATAGTCCAAATAACGTAAATAATGTACATGTTACCTCATCTCAGAAATATAGACAGATACTTAAGGTCCGAAACGTTGTAATAAATATGGCAACAAAGATGAGGACAATAGTCCAAATAACGTAAATAATGTACGTGTAACCTCATCTCAGAAATATAGACAGAAACAACATGTATGTGTGAAATTAAAAATATAAAATGGAGACAATTTACCCATCGCATCTTGTATTGCCAAAAAGGAGAAGGTGTGAGAGCCAATCTTTTCAGGTTCTAATTTTCTCAATATTAGGAGACCACTTTCACACACACACATACAAACACACACACATATGCATACATATTTTATGCAATTAATGTATTTTTTTATTTCTAAATTCTTTATTGCTGTAAAACTTATATATATTGGGTACATGTGTTTTAAACAGTAATATGCTGTAGCCTGGGTAATTATAAGTCTTATTAAAGAAAATGTGACAATGTGATCCCTGATGAGCCAATAGATGTCAGTTTCACAGTTAATAAAAGAAAAAATGTCAGAAATGCTGACTCAAACCTGCATACCCACTAAATATACTGTTTGTAGTAATACATATTTTAGGAAAATCTATGACAAAGTGGAAAAAAAAATTTTTGTGTGATGTGTTTCATCATTTAGGACTTCATCAGGACTCAAGTGATATTTCCATGGACGTGATTTCACATACACATAAAAAAAAACAGGATGCAGAAATTTGAAAATTAAATAAAACATTTTTTTTAATATGTATTTTGGATATATGACTTATTCAGTAGAAGAGGGGTGTATTCAACATTTGATAATTTTGCAGCAATACGCACGTAAAGGTTTTAGGCAGTTTTGATCAACATTTCTTTTCATGGTTAGCCGTAAGGAATTGTAAATGTAGGATTACCTTACACTTAAGTAAAATAATAACAATAATAATATTTATTAAGAATTTACTACAGGAAATATCAAATTTTACAAAAACATTTTTGACAATTATGTATTTAGTTACATAACAAATAAATAAAAATAATAAAAATTTTCATGCTATATTCGATTTGTTGTTAGGTATTTTTCATTTTCTCCTTTGTTATTGGCAGCATTTTAGAATACTTTGGCTGCAATGATAAGTTTCCTAATTTGAACAAACTGGAGCTATTTTGTTTATGCTTTGTTACCTCTCTTTTCCATTGTTGTTTTTAGACTGCTTTCTTTCAGTCATTTTGATGGGCAATAATGAAATTCTGAAATTTAGAATGATCTTATTCCATTTAAAAAATAAAGCCTGTAAAAAGGAATATTTCAAATTAATATATGAACAAAAATAAAATGCTTTTGACAAAAAACCTTAACGATTTCACTATAATTAACACTAATATAATGATACTCCACAGACAAATCTACGTTTTATGTTACCTCATCTCATTGCATGGTTACAAACTATAAACCTAAACTGAGTTTGAAATATTGTGTAAATCGGCTCTAATTTTTTGTAAAATACTTGTATATCATATAATGAATAATTTTCAGTGAAAAAAGCAATTTTCAGTTTTTCTTTTGAATACACCTTTCCTCTGCTAAACACATCATATTGTACAGTTGATTTCATCAAACATATCTAGACAGGAAGAATTCATTCAAATATGATAGCAACCTCAATCCCAATGTACAAAACCTCATTTAAAAAGTGTAAAGATAGTAAAAAGTTGAATAGACAAAGCTTGTTAGTAGAATTTAATAAAACTTGTTTGGATATACAGGGTGTTTCAAAAAGAATACGCCAAAATCATTACGCTCTTTTTTCAGGTCTATAGCATTGTAGTGGACTCCATCAGTGGTTATTTGATAGAGTAGTTATCAAAGTTTGATTGGGTGTCAGTTTCACCGCTGTCGTTAGTATAACTTCCAGTGCAGCTGAATTGTGGGAAGATCAATCAAAATCGCGACTCCTCAGCAGAAGGCGTTTTGCGTGCTTGAGTTCGCGAAAACAAACACCATTGTCACGGTGCAGGCAGATTCGAATGACTTCATTTTTCAGCAAGATGGAGCACCACCCTATTGGCATCTCGGGGTTAGAGCTTATCTGAATGAAAACATGCCTCAGCGATGGATTGGGAGGAGAGGTGCTAAAGACCTTGCTCTCTGTGCTTGGCCTGCCAGATCCCTGGACCTCACTGTGTGTGACTTTTTCTTGTGGGGGTATGTTAAAGACCAAGTTTATGTTCCAGCACTTCCAGCAAGTATCGATGACTTGAAAGATTGAATAACAGCTGCAATCAACATGGTGGACCGTGGCATGCTGAGGCGCGTTTGGGAGGAATTCTCATATTGGCTTGATGTTGTCCGCACTGCCGGTGGTGGCCACATTGAGCACTTATAAAACATGAAATGAAACTTGAATGTATATACAACACATGTGTTCATGCTAGAGGTTTGTAATTTTTTTCGTTATTGACACATCATGTGATGATTTTGGCGTATTCTTTTTGAAACACCCTGTATATTTAAATTCCCAAACATTACAAACAGTCATCTAAGAACATGTAGCTCTATCTGAATAGTGGCAGCTGTGTGATGTGGTGTGGAATTTATTGATTCAATATATTGTCTGCACTTTGAATACTTATGCTATACCTGGTCTGGTGCTCCTGTTGAACATCTTTAAATTCTTGACAAAATTCAAAGAAGGATCGGTAATATAATTGATCTTGACCAGGCATCTCAACTTCAGTCACTTTCTCACCAATGTAACGTGGCTTTACTGTGTCTTTTCTACAAATATTTTCATCGCAAATCTTCTGATGAGCTTTTTTCCTTGGCGCCTCAAATACATGAATTTAAACGTTCTACTAGATTGGCAACTAGGTCTCACCATTTTACTCTTGAAATAACTAAATTCAACCACCACTTCTAGTCTAACAGTTTCTTTTCTCACACTTCTCATCTGTGGAACTCCCTTTCAATTTCTTGCTTCCCTGATAATTACAATCTTCAAAACTTTAAAGGCAGCGTCAATCACCATCTTCTGTTTTCTTGAACCCTTTTTTGACCTTTCCTCAAAACTTCCCAATTTTAGTCTTCTTATTCTCCTTCATCTCACTCCTAGTAACCTCCTGTGGTCTAGTGGCATTATCGCCTTGCTTGAGTTGAAATGATTAAAAAGATATATACTACAGATGTGCATGGAGACAAGGATGATTTCAATCTCATATTTTTGGAGTGCCCTTTTTAAAATGCTATGTAATATAGTTGGAAATAGTTATTTACTAGATATAACTTAGTTCTGGCACAAGGCTCCACTGAGGATCATACTCACTTGTAATGATTTAAAAAACAAGCTTGCTAAATATTATACCATTGAGGAACCCATGAACTGGAAAATCAAAAAAGAAAAAAAAAGAGCTTCTTCCTGAATCCTTGAATTAATCAGATTTCCCAGATTAAAAAGATAAAAGATAATATCACTTAGCAATAAATTGTGAATTAGTTGTTATCTGTAAACCCTGTGGCTACAGAAAAATAGTTTTCAAGTGAAATGCTGTTAAGATAATCATAAAAGAAGAAAAGAAAAAAAGAAAGAAAGAATAATTATTTTCTTGGCATGAAAACTCCAAGCATGGCAAAGTCTTATGAATGGTAATTAGGAAACAAAACAAAAAATAAGATCTAAGGTTCCAAATATACCTGACCTGCACATACCTAAGTGGTTAAAAGTGGTGATCCCCTTGAACAGGTATTGCAAATTCAAGGATGCAAAAGGGCCATTATATGCTGAGGGAAGAATGCAGAATATTACCAAGGGGAAGGTTTCAAATCCAGTTATGTAGGAATCCTGAAGTCCAGAGGGTGCCACTGGTGAAAGCCCATTTTCTCAAAATAAAATTAATTTGCATCACGTTCAAACAGAAAGTGCAGGTGAAAGTTTTTAGTGGTGGGGTCAGATTTCCCTAATGACTTATCAAATTTATTTCTTATAAAATTAAAAAAAGAGATGGAGACATTGTCAAAAAAATATTTGTGTCCTCTCTTCAGCCAGCTTATGAAGAAAATATGGTGGTGGGGTCATCATGTTTCTTTCCTTTGTGTTCCTTGGAGATAACCTAGAACAGACCCTGATGACTTTAAAATTGATTAAATGTCTATTTTCACTTGGTGGGAAGGTCAAGCTTAATTCTGAATTCAGTTCAGGGTTCAGTTTGGAATTCCCTAAAGGTTACCCAGATGCAACTGATGAAGGCCAGGGGCCCAGTGGCTGAAATAACAACAACAAATTTAAGGACAATATTCTGCATTTAAATAGTGTAAATAATAATTCCTCATCCCAGAAATTCAGGCAGAAAACAAATATTAGATTTTCTTTTGAGATGTCAAAACTTACAAGATGGTATTCTACAAAGGTAGACTGTTCTTGCTCCACAGCCCATAACAGTCTACCACTGTAGATTAAATAAAGAGTTCAGTTTAGAATTCCTTAAAGATTACCCAAATCAGTATACACCTGATGATGGCCGGAGGGCACAACAGCTGAAACATTGTCATAAAAACAAGAAAAATGAGGACAATAGTCCGCATATAAATAGTGTAAATAATGATAACTCCTCATCCCAGAAAATCAGAAAGAAGGTGATCAGGTGATAACAACAACAAAGATGAGGAGAGTAGGCCACATATAAATAGTGTAAATCATGATGACTGTTAATCCCAGAAATTCAGACAGAAAACAAATATTAGGTTGTCCCAAAAGTTCGTAAACACTTACGAAAAATTGAATTTTTATGCAACACAATCGAGACAAGTGATGGGTTCAGAAAGGGCAAGAGACACCGTCGGTTCCAAAACAAGATCGATTCGGAAAGAAAGACATGTTGTGCATTTTGTGGAACTTTGAAGGAATCGTGCATTTGGAGTTGGTTTCGAATGGTCGTGCCATCAGTGCCGAACTTTACTGTCAGCAACTGAAGCGGGTCTACGAAAAGTTGAAGCAAAAGTACCCGGCTCTGATCAACTGAAAGCGTGCTTTGATGCAGCAGGGCAACACACACACCGCCAGGAAGACCAAAGACAAGTTTGAAGAGCTGGACGGCGTTGAGGTTCTGCCACATCCAGCCTACAGTCCTGACTGTGCTCCATCAGATTACGGCCTTTTCCGCTCAATGCAACACTTTCTGAAGGGCTGCCAATTCAACTCGTTTGATGAAGTTGAGGAAGCGTGTCAAGAATTCTTTGATTTGAAGCCGGCCGAATGGTACTTTCACCAGTTCCGAAAGCTTGCAGATCGATGACAGAAAGTCTTGGAAAATGATGGTCTTTATTTTGAGCAATAATTTTTGTTGTTTTTGTCATTACTTGGCGAATAAAATTTCAATTTTTTGCAAGTATTTACAAACTTTTGAGACAACCTGATATTATATCAAAGGCTCCAAAACACACTGCCTGGATATGGTCTAGAGGATGAAGGTGTTTGAAGTACCAAGTTTAATATAATGGCATTGATTACACATAAGTATTATTCCACAAATTATTTGGATGTTTTTATTATAATGTTTCAGTTGATGATTTTTAATCTTCTTCAAGCAGTTCTTGAATACCATCTTGTACATTTTAACTCTCCAAAAGGAAACCAGTTTTACATTTTATGAATCTGAATAATGAAATCTTTTTCTCATGCATTGCAAGAAAAATTCTGACCAGACTGGAAAACTGACAGCCATTTTAGGATGGCTAGGGGCAAGAAAAATCAAAGTCACCAATTAGATTCATCCCAATTAATCAGTTGATAATTAACAATTTAATTATTTCCAATAAATATTGGCAAAAGTCTATAAATAAATGGATATCTATCATATTATTTAAATTTGGTCTATATTTAAGATAAGCGATCATTTTAAAGACAAGGCTGAAATTTCAATGATAAAATAACCAAGAACACCTGAGTATGAAATCCGATTGATTAGAAGAACGCAAAAATAAAAAGGGAAGACCAATTAATTGGAAAATGTTGATATAGAAAATTACAGGTAATCAACTGATAATCAATAATTGTGCATATAGCACAATGGCTATTGGCACAAAAGGTGAGACTGGTATGCCAAGTTCAAATCCAGGTTGAGGCTGTTGCATTCACTTTCACACAACTACTCTTGGGAGAGAAAAAAAAAAGGCATAAATCCATCTCTTCTCCCTTCAGCTATGGGATAAGTAGCAGGACAGACTGGGCACCCTAACTTTGACTGTCGACCAGTCTAGCAGAAGGACAGCATTGAATTCAAAACACTTTAGGCACAGAGCTAGCAACCATAAAAAAATACTTGCAGCAGCAACTCTTTTCTCACACTCCTTGCACATGGAACTCCTTTTCAATTTCTCACGTCCCTGCCACCTACAATCTTCAAAAATTAAAATGTAACATCAATCGCCATCTTCTGTCTTTCTGAATCCTTTTCATTTATTATCCTTTTTCCTCTTTAAAGTCTTCTCGTTCCCTTTTATTGTCCTTTTTGTAACTTTTCCTTTTCTTTTGATTTCATTCCCAGCAATGCAATAAAGCCACTAAGAAACAAGAGTTTACTGAGTGTGAAAGAATAAGAAAAAGATTATTAAGAAGCGAGAACAATATAGTCTTCTCATTCCCTTTTATTGTCCTTTTTGTAACTTTTCCTTTTCTTTTGATTTCATTCCCAGCAATGCAATAAAGCCACTAAGAAACAAGAGTTTACTGAGTGTGAAAGAATAAGAAAAAGATTATTAAGAAGCGAGAACAATATAGTCTTCTCGTTCCCTTTTATTGTCCTTTTTGTAACTTTTCCTTTTCTTTTGATTTCATTCCCAGCAATGCAATAAAGCCACTAAGAAACAAGAGTTTACTGAGTGTGAAAGAATAAGAAAAAGATTATTAAGAAGCGAGAACAATATAGTCTTCTCGTTCCCTTTTATTGTCCTTTTTGTAACTTTTCCTTTTCTTTTGATTTCATTCCCAGCAATGCAATAAAGCCACTAAGAAACAAGAGTTTACTGAGTGTGAAAGAATAAGAAAAAGATTATTAAGAAGCAAGAACAATATAGTCTTCTCATTCTCTTTTATTGTCCTTTTTGTAACTTTTCCTTTTCTTTTGATTTCATTCCCAGCAAGGCAATAAAGCCACTAAGAAACAAGAGTTTACTGAGTGTGAAAGAATAAGAAAAAGATTATTAAGAAGCGAGAACAATATAGTCTTCTCATTCCCTTTTATTGTCCTTTTTGTAACTTTTCCTTTTCTTTTGATTTCATTCCCAGCAATGCAATAAAGCCACTAAGAAACAAGAGTTTACTGAGTGTGAAAGAATAAGAAAAAGATTATTAAGAAGCGAGAACAATATAGTCTTCTCATTCCCTTTTATTGTCCTTTTTGTAACTTTTCCTTTTCTTTTGATTTCATTCCCAGCAATGCAATAAAGCCACTAAGAAACAAGAGTTTACTGAGTGTGAAAGAATAAGAAAAAGATTATTAAGAAGCGAGAACAATATAGTCTTCTCGTTCCCTTTTATTGTCCTTTTTGTAACTTTTCCTTTTCTTTTGATTTCATTCCCAGCAATGCAATAAAGCCACTAAGAAACAAGAGTTTACTGAGTGTGAAAGAATAAGAAAAAGATTATTAAGAAGCGAGAACAATATAGTCTTCTCGTTCCCTTTTATTGTCCTTTTTGTAACTTTTCCTTTTCTTTTGATTTCATTCCCAGCAATGCAATAAAGCCACTAAGAAACAAGAGTTTACTGAGTGTGAAAGAATAAGAAAAAGATTATTAAGAAGCGAGAACAATATAGTCTTCTCGTTCCCTTTTATTGTCCTTTTTGTAACTTTTCCTTTTCTTTTGATTTCATTCCCAGCAATGCAATAAAGCCACTAAGAAACAAGAGTTTACTGAGTGTGAAAGAATAAGAAAAAGATTATTAAGAAGCGAGAACAATATAGTCTTCTCGTTCCCTTTTATTGTCCTTTTTGTAACTTTTCCTTTTCTTTTGATTTCATTCCCAGCAATGCAATAAAGCCACTAAGAAACAAGAGTTTACTGAGTGTGAAAGAATAAGAAAAAGATTATTAAGAAGCGAGAACAATATAGTCTTCTCGTTCCCTTTTATTGTCCTTTTTGTAACTTTTCCTTTTCTTTTGATTTCATTCCCAGCAATGCAATAAAGCCACTAAGAAACAAGAGTTTACTGAGTGTGAAAGAATAAGAAAAAGATTATTAAGAAGCGAGAACAATATAGTCTTCTCATTCTCTTTTATTGTCCTTTTTGTAACTTTTCCTTTTCTTTTCATTTCATTCCCAGCAAGGCAATAAAGCCACTAAGAAACAAGGGTTCACTGAGTGTGAAAGAATAAGAAAAAGATTAAGAAGCGAGAACAATATAGTCTTCTCATTCTCTTTTATTGTCCTTTTTGTAACTTTTCCTTTTCTTTTGATTTCATTCCCAGCAAGGCAATAAAGCCACTAAGAAACAAGAGTTTACTGAGTGTGAAAGAATAAGAAAAAGATTATTAAGAAGCGAGAACAATATAGTCTTCTCGTTCCCTTTTATTGTCCTTTTTGTAACTTTTCCTTTTCTTTTGATTTCATTCCCAGCAATGCAATAAAGCCACTAAGAAACAAGAGTTTACTGAGTGTGAAAGAATAAGAAAAAGATTATTAAGAAGCGAGAACAATATAGTCTTCTCGTTCCCTTTTATTGTCCTTTTTGTAACTTTTCCTTTTTTTTTGATTTCATTCCCAGCAAGGCAATAAAGCCACTAAGAAACAAGGGTTCACTGAGTGTGAAAGAATAAGAAAAAGATTAAGAAGCGAGAACAATATAGTCTTCTCATTCTCTTTTATTGTCCTTTTTGTAACTTTTCCTTTTCTTTTGATTTCATTCCCAGCAAGGCAATAAAGCCACTAAGAAACAAGGGTTCACTGAGTGTGAAAGAATAAGAAAAAGATTAAGAAGCGAGAACAATATAGTCTTCTCATTCTATTTCACTGTAACCTCTTGCATCCAAGTGACATTATCATCTTGCTTAGGGTGAAACAATTAAAAAAAAAAAAACACACTTAATGTGCTGAGGCAGTGACCCTATACTCTGCAGGGGAGACTAAAGAACCTCCTCCTTCTACTTCTACTACAATTTCTACAAGAACAACTCTAAAGAAAGCCTGAATAAAGAATGAAATAATGACAAAACTCTCTAAACATCAGCATAATGTATTTTAAAGTTCTTTACATCATTCAAACTAACTTCATTATTTTAAATACAAGAACGAAAATTGTCATTCCCTGAATTATGATTTTTAGCTTAAACTTCTTGTAAGAGTGATTGTTTCAGAGTTGAAGAAAACCATTCTTTTTTTTTTTCTTTGCATTGTTCGTTCCTGGTGAAACAACACAATATTTCATTGATCATATCAATTTTACATCAAATTCTATGAGAGAAAAGAAAACGCAACAATTTCAAAAGTTATCAGATGATTCAATCTGCTCACCAATGATTAAAGCACAAAACATTATCAAGAGAAATTATTTTTATGAAAAATATTATACTTGCTGAGAAAAAATTACCTTCATATTTTTTACAAAAAGAATTATTATTAAATTTATCAGAATTTCTCACATGAAACCTTGGCAATTATTATTTATTTTTGACTAGTATTTCTTTCATCTTATTTCTCTTGCTTTTCCACCAAGTAGTAATAGTCTTAAGTTGTTTGAATTTCTTTGATGAAGCCTTGTCAATTATTATTCATTTTTCACTAGTATTTCTTTCATCTTATTTCTCTTGCTTTTATACTAAGTAGTAATAATTCTAAGTTGTCTGAATTTCTTAGGTGATGTCTTGTAAATTATTCTTATTAATCATCTTATTTCTTTTTGTTTTACACCAAGTGTCAATAGACTTAAGTCATTCCTATCAGAATGGCTGATGCTCAACACCATGAGAGCACCTCTCTGTGCATGCTTGATCTCAAGATTTCCACTGACTGGAGGTGGAACAACTACATTGAATCAATAGCTTCATCTACCATAAGGAAAGTTGGTTCTCTGTGTCATGCCAGAAGGCTTTCTCGCCTAAGACCATACTTTAAATTTACAAATCACCCATTCGTTCTGACATTGAATACTGTTACCATATGTGTTGTGGTGCACCCACTGAGCAAGGTCCTCAACAAAATCCAGAGACAGATATGCAATGTGATAGGTCCTGATCTAGCATCTCATATACAGTCACTTTTTCACAGACAGGGTGTGGCTTCCCTCTGTCTTTTCTACAAATATTTTCATGGCAACTGCTCTGACAAGCTACTTTCATTAGAATCCAAACTGCATGAATTTAAGCGTGCTACTAGGTTTCGCATCCCAGTTCCACCCTTCCACTGTCAAAACAGTTAAATGTAACTGCCTCTTCTACTCCAACAGCTTCTTCTCTCACGCTTCCCAACAGTTGAACTCCCTTCCTCTTACTTGCTTCCCTGATAGCTATAATCTTCAAATATTCAAATTTAATGTCAATCAATATCTTCTGATGTCAAATACCCCTCTTTACTCTTGCTCTCACTCTCTGTAACCGTTTGTATGCTACTGGCACTCCTGTTTTGTTTGGGGTGATAAGCTTAAAACGAATTGAATTTTTTACATGAATCATTGGCAAATTATTACTAATTTTTTACTAGCATTTCTTTCATCTTAAAAGCAAAAGTTACTTTATAGTTCAGATAATTTTAAATTGTCTGAATTTCTTACATGAAAAAATTGGTTTGCCTATCACCCGATTCACAATCCTTCCTAGTCTTTTGAACTGGAGTAGAGTTTAGCCCCTGTTTCATGTTTAGGATTGGGTTTCCAATTCCTTCTACAGTTTTCCTTTCTCTTCCACTTCTAGTAGACCCTTGCATCTTGCATGGTGTGGTGCCTCTTACTCCATAACCCTCTACCTCGAGTAGCTCTTGGACATTGTACAGAGTGAACATCATTGTAAAAAAATTAATGCATCTGTATAATAAAATTACAGTGAAGTGTTTGAGATTTTTATGCATTTAATGACAATATCTCTTGATATTTCATAAAGTTTGTGAAAAAGAACCGTAGGAAGAGTTCGATATATTTGGGAAGGATATTGGAATAATCTATACTGGGAGCAAACCACCTCCATATGAATAGAAAATGTATTCATACATGTAGATAGGTTCACCTATTGTCCGATTCACACCTCTCCCCAGTCGTTTGAACAGAAGAAGAGGTTTATCCCTTGTTTCCAGTTTAGGATTGGGTTTCCAGTTTCTTCTAAAGTCTACTTCAAATCTATGCTTTTAACATCTCCATCTAAACTCTGAAATTTTATTTACTATTTTTTTTTTTCCTCAATAGAATTACAGGGTGTGAAGGGTAAATTGTCACTATTTTATATTTTTAATTTCACTCGTGCGCATTGTTTTTAATTTTGTCAACTGCACAGTAAAGTAGGGTCAGTTGGGCACCTTCTGTGAGAAAATGAGCAATATGACATAATTCACTCTGCCAGAAGTTTGGAAATGGTATGCTGTACTGCTTGGCATTATTTGACACTCATATGACATACCGAAGACAAAGGGACAGAAGAAAGTAGCATATAACTTACCTAAGGAGCTTGGGTCAGAACAGGGATTAGAATAGCAAAAACACAAAATTTACTAAGAGCTACAATGGACAGGAAGCTGTGAAGAGCCATAGTCACCCATGTCCAGAAAAAAAGAAAGAAAGAAAGAAAGAAAGAAAGAAAGAATGCATTTAATGACAATATCCCTTGGGAATACAAAAAGAGGGATCTTGTTAAATGCTAATTTGATCGTAAATATGTATTAAGATAGTTGTACTGGAGATTGTTAAAAAGTTCTCAGTTTACTGCACTTCCCTAAATCTGACCCAATGACTAAACATCAGAAGTTTTTTTTTTTAATCTATTCTGTGTTAAACTGGGAACTTTTCAGCAACTACTTGTGCATTTACCAGTGGTCAATGTAAAATATTCAGCAACACATTCTAATTGAAGAGGGTCATGGTTAGTGCAATCAAAGGACATTTATATTTACTAACACACATGATTAAGTGAAAATGCAAGTAAAATGAAAGTAACCAACTAAATACACATCATTCGATGCTGATGTAGATTTAGTTTAGAAATGCATATATAAATACAACCAGTATAGTGCTGACATGGCAGTTTTTCATTTCTGCTTTTCAAGCACCCAGGAGAGCAACACACTGTGCCTTCTTGGCCTCACATTTTCTACTGACTCGAAGTGGAGTGACTACATCGAATCAATAGCTGCAAGTTGGGTCACTCTATCATACCAGAAAATTTTTCTTATCAGAATCCACCTTGCACATTTACAAATCTACCATTTGTTCATGCATTGAACATATCTGGTTCAGTGCTCCCACTGTGCATCGAGAGCTTCTTGACAAAATCCAAAGGATGATCTGTAATGTAATTGATCCTGACCAAGCATCTCGACTGCAGTCACTTTCTCACCAATGTGACATGGCTTCCTTATCTTTTCTACAAATATTTTCATAGTAACTGCTCCGATAAGCTTTTTCCCTGTTGCCCCGACTACATGAATTTAAGCTTGCTACTAGATTGGCAACTAGGTCCCACTATTGAAATAACTAGATGCAATTACCACTTGTACTTCAACACTTTCTTTTCTCACACTTCCCACCTGTGGAACTCCTTTCTGTTTTCTTGCTTCCCTGATAAATTCAATCTTCAAAAATTTAAATGTAATGACTTCTGTCTTTTTGAACCCTCTTCTTTATTTTCCTTTCCGCCCCATTCTCAGTCTTCTCTCTCACTCTCACTTTCCCTCTCTGTAACCCACTGCTTACAAGTGGCATTACCACTTTGCTTGGGATGAAATGATTAAAAATGTTAGAAGTTATCAGACAATCCTTGAGATAGAGAAACCTTGATCAATTTCTCTTTCTTTATGTGTTTGAAAAAAAAAAGGTAAGAGAGACTCAGTCAAAGAGCAACAACTTATGTCATGTTTCTTTTTTTCTACTATTACAAAAGTTTGCTCGAGTCACGTTCTATATAACTCCACTTCCAAAGCCAAATCATTAACCAGAAAACTTGAGTGATGTTCTTAAATAGCCTCATCAGATCGAGACTTTCATATAGATGTCATGCCTGGTACCAAACTTATTCTGACATATCTAAACTATCAGCTATATACAACCACTTTCTCAGATCAATGGCTAGAAATTACTTCAAGCAAATGAAGCCTATAGGTTTTTGTGAGGATCAGCCTTCTTTGAAACTCGCAGACTGGTGCTACAGAATCGCAAACAAAGAACTGCACTAAATAAGAGAAACCACATCACTTGCGGACTTTCAACAGCAGCAACAACTAAAATGGATAGCACATGTAACAAATAAATAATGACTTAATCATGATGTTGATGTTCCCCACTACTGCAAACAAAAGGCTAGGAAGGAAACCACCACCAATACTGAAAAGTGCAATAACAGCTAGTAGACTTGAGAAACCTATTTTCCTGAAAAATTGTTTTAACATAAAAAGATTTTATAAATTTTAACTGAAAGTAGTACAAGCTGCTGGGTTAATGAATGCTGGATGTTTCCTTATAGGGAAACAGCTAATATTATCATTACAATTCAGTTTCCTTTGTATATGCAACATGGCTTTACTTAGGCCATTCATATATACTGCAAAGAGTACAGAGCATATTGTCCTTCATCAAGGCTCTCCACAATTTCCTATTCTTTGTAGATCTTAGTGAGGTTCTGTCTCAGTCTTTCAAATGATTTCAAACAAAAGGTTAGCAAGGAAACCCCTGTCAATACTGTAAAGAGCAATAACAGCTTCCTAAAAAATTATTTCAAGAGAAAGATTTTATAAATTTCAACCAAAAGTAGTATCAGCTGCTCAGTCAATGTTTCCCGTTAGAGAAATGATTAATATTGTCATTGTCATTCTACAGTCTTCTTCAGGTATTTTTAAAAGTCTTTTACCCTCAGGATGCAGGAAATAATGACTCTCTAAAGCTTCCCTTATTTTATCATCTTTATCATGATAGTGGAATTGGTAAAAATGAGTTCAGAAGTTGGTTCAGAAGGTGTAAACATGACAAGGTGGAGAAGGCAGTCTACTGGTAAACTGTGCAAGTTTTCCATTGCCTTTTCCAAGGTTTGGAATTCAGTTTTTTTTCTCTTAGACTTTTTACCAGCCAAGGCTAGAGATTCCAGTCTTCTCTTCTATTTAATGCATAATTGGGATGAGAAGAGCTGGATTCATGCCTTTCCCAAGAGCAACAGTATGTATATTTTATAACATATGAGAAAGTTCTCTTTTGGTAAAATATTAGGGGTGAACAGAAAAGAAAACATTGAGAAATATGCTGACCTGTTTAACTCATTTCTAGCAAAGTGACACAAGAGATTCCATTTTGCCACGTAATATACTGTGACTTTCTTTATTGCAAGAAAGAATTAAAGAGTATCATTATTTAAATTTTTTTTAATCATTTCACTCTAAACAAGGCAATAAAACCACTAAGATTCTAGGGGTTATTGAGTGTGAAAGAATATCAGAAAAAATTATTAAGGAAAGAGCACAATAAAAGATGATGAATTAAGGAGACAGATGACATTAACAGATTGAAGGTGATTTTTTTAAACCAGCTACCAATTTGACCATATCATCATATCAGACTTGTGACTAAGACAGAAGTAAATAGTAGTGTCATTAGCATAGATACTAAATCAAGGACTGATGACATTGGGAATGTTGTTGAAGAAAATTAGGAACAAAGTCTGTCCAGGAATTGAGCCGTGGGGAACACCCATGTCAATGTAAACAGATCTAGAAGAGTGGCTGTTGAAGACAACTTTCACTTCCTGATTAGATAAGATTGAAACAAATGAAAGTTAATTAAACATATAATAAAACAAAATTAATTAAAAATATATTAAACAAATATAGAATCACCTGTGTTATACAAGCAATAAAGAACGAAATTACCTATTTACTGATTTGCATGAAAAGAAAATTGTTTTAGAACACTCAATGAAGATGTTTTATTTTTACCATTTATTTTTTGTTACAACAACTGAACAGGATTAAAAAATAAATTTGGATTAAGGACAATGATAAAAAAAATCCATAACATGATAAAAATTGAAAGTGCAGAGGTAGAGATGAGTTTGTTGGTGACAAAAATGTGTGCAGTAAGTTGGTTCAGAAGGTGTAAACATGACTAGGTGGAGAAGGCAGTTCACTGGTAACTGTGCAAATGACAGTGATTTCAACATCAAAACCAACAGGATAGGCACAAATCAAAATCTATTTTGGGGAAAAGAAAACAGAATATATGCCTACCATCAGCATGGCTGATGCAAGATTCCTGGAGAAAAAGACTACACCTTCTTGGTTCCACATTTTCCACTGACTTGAAGTGGAACAACTACATCGAATCAATACATGCATCTACTGCAAAGAAAGTAAGGTCACTCTATTGTTCCAGAATTTACATTTACAAATCTATCATTCATCCGTGCACTGAATCCTGCTGCCATATCTGGCCTGGTGCTCCGGCTATTCATCTCGAAGTTTTTGACAAAATTCAAAGAAAGATCCATAATGTAATCGATCCTGACTTGTCATCTCAACTTCAGTCACTTTCTCATCGATGTGATATAGCTTCCCGCTGTCTTTTCTATAAATATTGTCATGGCTACTGCTCTGATGAGCTTTTTTCCCCAGGTACCCCTACTACATGAATTTAAGCATGCTACTAGATTGGCATTTAGGTCCCACCCTTTTACTATTGAAATTGTTAAATGCAACAGCCACTTCTACTCCAACAGTTTCTTTTTTTGCACTTCCCAACAGTGGAACTCCCTTCCATTTTCTTGCTTTCCTGAAGTGTAATCTTCAAAAACTTATCACCATCTTCTTGAATTCCATTCATCTTTTGTCCTTTGCTCAATCCTCCCTATACTCAGTCTTTTCGCTCATTTTCACTCCCTGTAACCCCCTGTGTGCTAGTGGCATTCCCACCTTACTTGGGGTGAAATGATTAAAAAAAAACAACCCACACAAGCGATTCCATTTTTCTGTATAATATATTGTGATTTTCTTTACTCTGCAAGAGAGAATTAAAGAGGATTGTTGCATATTAAATACAGAATCATCTGCATTATAGACCCAATAGAAAACAGAATTGCCTGTTTATTGATTTGTATGAAAAGAGACCCATGTTTTAAACACATGATGAAGACATTTTCTTTTTATTACTTTTTTTATTTGTTACAACAACAACCCGACAGGAATTAAAAATATACTTGGCCCCAACCCAGTTAAGACAATGACAGAAAAAATGTCAAAACATAATTAAAATTGACTGTGCAGAGATTTAGATGAAGAGAGGCCATAGTCTATTTCACTTGTGAGGCCCCTCCAAATACCCTATTCTCACAAGTAGAAAATGGAAGAGTATTAAATTAAACAATTTGAGTAAAGCTAAGGATGATAATGGTTGTTTAAAATTGCGGAAGGATTATTTAGAGTCTACAATGCATTATGACAGCATGTAAAAGAAAGGCCTATGACAGTGTCAAAAATATTATACACCTTGCCTGGAGGCCCCCTAGATTTTGAGGCCCTAGCCTTTAGCCTGGTAAGCCTAAAGGTAAATCAAGCACTGGTGCAGAGGTAGGTGTGTCTGTCAGGAATATAAATGAATGCAGTAAAATAGTTCAGAATGTGTAAATATGACTGGGTGGAGAAGGTAATCAAATAGAAACTTTGCAAATGATTTGGATTTCACCAATGGAATAAGCCCAAACCAGAATGTGTCTAAGGGAATAAATGCATTTTAAAAAATGCGGGCCAAATCTCATCATTTTAAATGCAATGAAAAATTTCTATTTTCAACAATTTTTATTTTTATGAGAAACACCCAATACAGAAGTTGCAAAATTAAAATATATTTGGCAGGAAAGAGGATAAAATATTACTTAAACACTTTTTCAGAAAGCCATTAAACTTAAAATGATGCAGACAGCATAGGATAAAATTATTGCACATTGGTTGTCACAAAAGAGAAAAGTGAACAATTTTATGAATGAAACGAAGCCTTATACCAAAGCCAGTGTAACACAACAAAAGACATGTCTTTAAATATTTTAAAGTCTATTTATGCAGACAATACAGAACTTTGCTGTTAATAAAGCCTTCAAAAGACAGAATGAATAAAAACAATAATTCTTGACTTGTATTTATTTTCATTTTATTACTTTTAAACATAGTAGTATAACTATAGCCTTAGATTATCTGGATTTCTTACATGAAACCTTGTCAATTATTATTCATTTTTGACTCATATTTATTTCATCGTATTTCTCTTGCTTTTACACCAAATAGTAATAGATAGTCTTAAGTTGTCTGATTTTAGATGAATCATTGTTGATTATTCTTTTTCTACTAGCACAATTCTGTTGGGCTCCATATTTAATGAACCTGAAATTTTAGAAAACATTAAATATCAGTATCTGTCTATATCTTTGAGATGAGGTATTATGATTATTTACATTATTTACATTATTCAGATGTTATCCTCATCGACATATCCACAACATTTCAGCTATTGTACACTCTGGACTTCTTCAGATGAGTGCGAGAGAAAAGCAATGAATAACAGCACAAAAAATTGTAATATAAGCTCTGGTAAAAAACATACAATAATAATAACAGAAAAATTGCAATATGATCACTGGTAAAAAAAAATGGATGCTGAGACATTAGGTTTATAAGTCCTAGAAATTCATATGCAGATGTCCTCAAGAACACATGGCTCATTGGATAAAGACATTGGTTAGATCCTAGTGACTAGACCCAGAGTTGTGAGTTCTATACCAGGCTACAGCAGTGGCGAAAAAAAAAAACAACTTGGAGAAATAACTGAGGCATCTGGAAGAGGCATGGCACAATCTACCCTGGTGGATGAAATAAAGGGTTTGGTTTGATATTCTGAAGAAAGTTGGAGCATACAGCAGCCGAAAAATTGTCAATACGACAATGAGGATAACCGTCTGAATAATTAAATATCATCCATTTTTTTTTTTTTTAAATATTTCAACCTATCTGTTTTCTTTAATCACTTTTTTTTTACAGGTCCAATAATTTCTATAAATCCATCTTTTTTTGTTGTTTGTGTCACATCTATATAATGGCTATGGTTTATTTGATTCCTCCAAATATCTTGTGTAATGACTTATCTTTAGAGATAACTGTCAGCTAAAATTTGCTATTAAAAGCACAATGAGATAAGAAAGTTCCTTGATGATTTAAAATCGACAAACTAAACAGAGATGTGTCCCTTATAAGAGCAGCTATCAGCTCTTTTCAGAGTTAGAGAACTTAGTGATAATTTCTGGTTATAAAAAAAACTGCAAACTTTTTACAACCATCTTCTTCAGGACGTAAACAATCACGGCCCTCCACATGTTCTTGTCCCTTTTAGCTCTTAATAAATTATTCTATTTCTCCCAAACCATCCATTTACACAAGCCCATCAACTATGCTTTCCTCTGTTCCTCTATCAGCCCTATGAGTATCAGATTTTCCAAGCCCTCCTTCCTCATTACATGCCCAAAAATATCAACTGCCTCTTCCTAATGTTAAGTATAGGTTTCATTTTTGTTTCTATTCTCTCCAAAACCTTATTGTTGCTCACATGTTCAGCCTATGGTATCCTTATCGTCTTTCTGTAGAATGAAATTTCTGTTGCTTCAAGTCTCTTCTCCATCTTTGTGGAGATTGTCCAGTATTCACTGCCATGACCATCAGTGCAAAAAAAAAAAATCCTTTCTATTTGAATGGTACAAACCAATTTTTGGAGAGGTTTTGACTTTCTCGAAGGCAAATCTGAAATCAGGCAATAATTTTCTACCTTTGAAAAGGCTGCATATTTCACTGGGTTACAGAAACAATTTATTCCCAATTGCTTAGTATCAACTACATCTGTTCCTATATTTATTTTAATACAAACTTATTTTATCAAACTTTGATGGTCAACTGAGCAAAATATAATTTAACTATTTTCCAGTGATATGTTAGTCCAATATCAGTTAGTCAATTACTTGCATGTTACACACTTAGGTGATCATGTATGTTTCGATACATGACTTACAAGGCAGATTTTTCCAACAGTAGTTTGCCATTTCTTTTTAGTAGTAGACCAGTTGCCAACCAAGGCTATAGAAGAGGATTCATACCTTACCCAAGGGTATTAACCGTAAGTGAATGCAATGGATTCGGCTGGAATTCGAACTTGGCTCTCTGATTCCTCAATCTGAGCCACTATCCATTACTCCACCATGCCTCCTATGTACTTGAAAATGTCCTGAGTCCTTACCTATAACTACAGAATGAACTCTTCTTAACACTATGTATACTACACCTCTCAAGAGAGAGGGTCGAATTGAGTCGAGCCGATAATAGTTCACTCCAAACCAGGCTGACAGTCATACTAACACCTTCCACATCTTGTATTATTATTTCATGTAATATACCTTCGTTATTTCTACTCTTGTGTTCGTGTTGTTCTTCCTTGGTCCTAACCTGGACCATAACATTATCTATCTCAGTTTGTTCATATCTATCTATCTATCTCAGTTTGTTCATATCTATCTATCTATCTATCTATCTCATTCTGTTCATATCTATCTATCTATCTGTCATGAGTCCTTACCTATAACTACAGAATAAACTCTTACTAACACTATGTATACTATGCCTCTCAAGAGAGAGGGTCGAATCGAGTTGAGCCAATAGTAGTTCACTCCAAACCAGACTGACAGTCATACTAACACCTTCCACATCTGGTATTATTATTTTGTGTAATATACCTTCGTTATTTCTACTCTTGTGTTTGTGTTGTTCTTCCTTGGTCCTAACCTGGACCATAACAGAAAATAAAAATCAATTAGTGATTACTGAATTCCTCATTTATCAAATATAAAAATATACATGTACAAATATATGTATTTTCCTCATGCATTCCAACACATTTAGTTATCCATATATGAGGTCTGATCAAAAAGTATTGAAACTGGTGTTACAAAAAGAAAACTATAATACATATCAGTTTCGTATTTAATCTCCTTCGAAGTAGTCTTCTTCTGAAGCCATACATATCAAGCATCATTTCTATTGAGGAAATCATTTCTGGAACCCCCATTTTTGGGATAGCGAACAGTTGCTTTGGATTCTCTTGGATTTCCCCAATGTCTTGAAATATTGTTTGTTTCAAGTGGGATTTGATTTCTGGAAAGAAGAAAAAGTTGCAAGAGGTGAAATCTAGAGACTATGGTGGTTGCAGACTTGGTGAACATTGTGCTTCATCAAGAACTGCTGCACAAGCAATGGTCATTAATGCAATTTGTCTGGTATGGTGAGATGACCACACTTTACACACTTTCCTTCTATCAACAACAGAAGTGAGTGAGAACATTATAATTTAGTATGCATGTGTGACAGAGTTCAAGGTCAATCTATTCCAAGCAGCTTCATTCTCCGTACTTTAGTTCTGTTACCATAGCAACAGTCCTGATACTTTTTGATCGGATATCTTACAGTCATCCATGAATGTAAACAAATAAATACACCTAGTGACGACAGCAGCATTTATTTTACATAAGACAATATCATAGTTAATAAGCCTTGTCATAAAAAGCTTAGTTTATTCTGACACAATATTTCAAGTATAGGGTGCCAAATGTATCGGAACTATTTCACTTGTTGGCTATTGTGGCATATGGGGGCTTCCTTACTTTTCTCGATTCAGCAGCAGCAATGGAAATAATCAGCAAGGTACCAGAGTACAACCAGAAGGCCCAGAAGTTATGAAAGCCTTGACTGAGCCCTAATCAGCCTCTTTTCCATTTTTTAACTTTCAGTGGTCAATATCGTCAAGCCCAGCTCAAAAGACTACACACAACCTTTGTCCTGGCAGCTTGGCATCAAATTTCTCTTTCCTCCTGTGGGAATAAGTAGAGAATTATCTTTAAAATAAAACAACTGCTCAAGAACCCCACGTTTTTTACCACAAAATATGACTATTTTGCACTTTCTTTCAACCAGAAATAAAAGCTGTTGAACAGTTATTTTAAGCCTTAGGTTTTATTCATTCCACTCACACTGCTGAACACAAACACACACGTAATTAGAAAAAAGTTCCCACAACATGGATTAAACTTACTACCCAATAGGAATGCTCTGATAGACTTGCTCATTAACTTTTACCTAAGAGCAAATAAAAGATCATGTCTAGGCATGAGTATTATAATATTATTTACAAAGTGTGACAATTCTTGGAATCACCCTGTAGCATGTAGTTGTGTGTAATTATTATTATGTTTATTAAGAAGACTTACATTGCATCTCTCAGATCATAGCTCTATCAAGACCCATTTAAATACACATGAAGACCTACCAACTTATGTCTGCAACATTATTTCTTGTGGAAAATACAACCATAATAGACTCACCCACATGCAAAAATCATAAAAAAGAAGCCAACCTTCAGTAATATCAATTATGAACATGGCCACAATACGTTGACCATGTTCAGAAATTCAAAACATTTCTATCCTTATATATATATATATATATATATATATATATATATATATATATATATATACATGAAAAAACAAAAAAAAATCTACGTTTTCAGTTAAATAAAAGAAATATCCTTGGTGATGGCTAATAGACTAGTTGAAAAACATTCAAATCCACAGATCATTTCAACAGGTTTTACACACTCGATGTCAAGCTTAAGAAATCCCTTGTAAAAATGCAGGAAAAACTTAATAAAACGCTTAATCACAGTGCCTTGTCAGTTGTCTTCAGTAAAACTTGTGTGTGGAAATTAAAATATTAATTACATAAAAAATATTAAACAGCATCATTAACACACTTTTGTTCATTAGACATTAAATTACATCACTTAGCATCTTCCATAGTTTACTTTGAGTTTTTAGTTAACCTAATGAATATTTACGAGCATTTTTTAACTTTAGAAATTCTGAAAAAGTAATATTTTAACTTTTGTTTATAAATACTTATTGCCAAATAGAATCCTTACATTTGTCTTCATAAAGTCCACCAGAGGATGAAACACATCAGTTAAGATAAGTTTTCCTTTTGTCTTTATTCATAATGTCCTTTTACAGATATATGTTTTAGTTATATCTGAAATTTTACATTATGTATATATGTATATAATAGATAGATAGATAGATAATGAATATATTAAGATAGAAAGATAATCAATATATTGAGATAGATAATGAACATATTGAGATAGATAATGAATGTATTGAGATAGATAATGAATATATTAAGATAGATAATGAGCATATTGAAAAGGACAGATAAATAATAAATATATTGAGATAGATAATGAACATATTGAGATAGATAAATAGATAGATAATGAATATATTAAGATAGATAATGAGCATATTGAAAAGGACAGATAAATAATAAATATATTGAGATAGATAATGAACATATTGAGATAGATAGATAGATAGATAATCAATATATTGAGATAGTGAACATATTGAGATAGATAGATAGATAATGAATATATTAAGATAGAAAGATAATGAATATATTGAGACAGATAATGAGCATATTGAAATAGATAATGAACATATTGAGATAGACAGATAGATAGATAATCAACATATTGAGATAGATAATGAAAGTATTAAGATAGATAATGAGCATATTGAAAAGGACAGATAAATAATAAATATATTGAGATAGATAAGTAGATAGATAGACAGACAGATAGATAGATAATCAATATATTGAGATAGATAGTGAACATATTGAGATAGATAGATAGATAGATAATGAATATATTGAGATAGATAATGAAGATATTTAGATAGATTTATAGATAGACAGATAGATAATGAACATATTGAAATAGATAGCTTGCTAGATAGATAAGATAGATAAGAAAACTGAGTTATAGAGATAGATATGAACAGACTCAAACAGATAGATATGTGCACTCCTAGCATCAATATACAGATATATATACATACATAGATATAATTGGAATAATGTATTTAGGCAACAAGTTTCTTTTTATGCATTTTTTAATAAATATAACAAAAAATGAAAGACAGTTATGTTGTATAATTAACTGTTCTTGGTTTTGGGTCAAACACTACAGTAGATGCAAATTCATGAACACATAGACTATGGCTAAATTTGGAGGAAGAAAGGCTGCTCGAATTTTCAACTGTTACCTTTGGTCAACATTAGGAAGGAGACTTAGAAAAATGTAGGTTACTTATGTCGGTTGAAAAATATTTTATGAATGAATTGATTAAGAGTTGAAATTAAAGTCTATTGTTAATATAATATAGTGTGATCAGATGTTGGTTTGGTTGGCTGATTTTGTTTAGCGACATATCAACTTCAATGGGTTATTTAATACCAAAATTTAAATATTTTATACATAATTTATACTTTCAGGGTAAAGGTATGTTTTTTTAGATATATAGTCTGTAGATTATAAAATGTATTGTTGGTCTTTTTTTTTAAAAATCTTTTGCTGGTAATTTCCCTATAAAAATATATTGCTGGTAATTTTTTTTATAAAAATGTATTTTTATATTTTTTTTAGTGTTTCACTGATTTTGATTTTGCTATAAAAATGTATTGTTTGTCATCTTATTATAAAAATGATTTATTGATTTTTATTTAGAAGTTCACTATTTGATCAGGTACGACCATGCTGGGTTAGGGTAAACTTTGGAACAATAGCAGTTGTGGTGGTTCCACACTCCTCAAATCTCCCAATAAGAGGCCTTGCTGCCAGATGTAGTTTATCATCATACTCAGGACAAATGACAAGATGTGGTTGATTTACAGCTAAGATTATAAATACCTGCACGATTTCCCCATTGTTGAAGCTCATTTTGTTTAGGGTTAATGTTCATTTCTTTTAATTTAGACACTTTAATTCAAAAACATAACAATCACATTCAATAATACGTACATAAAATATACTGATTTGTATAGATAGATAAATAGATCGATATCTGTTCTGAAATGATTTCACAGTGGAGGCTTGTATTTGTACTAAATCAGTCCTAAAATAGGTTTGACGTACAAAACGTTAGGAACTTGATATAATAGGTAATGATGCAGAGTAATCTAGTTGTGGTTGCTGATACTTTAGTATTCGACTAACTGTCGTCCGACACCAACTGACTGATTGCTGTTTCTATTACTACTGTTACTTATATTAGGTGGGCAAGTCTATTAACTATATAATAGGTGTGTTTCACCATAACAATATAAGACATAAACTGTGCCACGTTGTGTGTATTGACAGACAGATAGACACATGGGAAATATAAAGAGATGTGTGAATAAATACATTTATTCCATTGAAAGAAGAACTAAAGACAAGATTTCTTAACAAAAAAGCATTCCTTGGATACAAGGCAAATTTCTACAGAGACAGACAAGCTAACGATGTCCAGATCGTGTTCCTTTTTGAATGTATAATAACAATGTAAAAAATCTGAACAGAAAAGTTTTGTAAGTTTTACCTTTTATATTTCCCTGAACTTTTCAAGATCGGTACTTCTGGAATTCTGTCTTTGAGTCTGAAGAAATCATTCCCATTTTTTTTTTGTTTTAATGTGTCTTTGTGGTTTGCAGCTTAGAGAGTAACCTGTCATACAAGACATGTTGTTTCTTTGTGACTGTCACAATGAAATCAAAACAAGAGGACAAGAAATGGTGTAACATTTATCTTTGTGTGCTGGGGTTTATATCCACCTCCATATATTTGTTTAGAGAAGGCAGCATTTATTCTGCTAAGGTTTGTCTATCACAAGACCAAAACAGTTAAGCATAAAATTAGTATCAGACACACTATAATGGCCAGTGAGATAAGCTTACTAACTATTAAGAAATAGCAAACTCTCCATCAAGATATATATATATATATATATATACATATATATATATATATATATATATATATATATACATATATATATATATATATATATATATATATATAAAATGCCCTAAATTAGTTGCACAACATGAAAACTCTGAGTTGTGCAATCAATTTCGGGTATTACATATATTTGTGAATATATTAAATAGCTCTATTATTTAACATTCAGCACTGTTTTTTCTTACACTATAGGGTATATATATATATATATATATATATATATATATCGGCTTGGATTGAGGAATCGGAGAGCCGAGTTCGAATTCCAGTCGAATCCATTACATTCACTTACGTGCTAATACCCTTGGGAAAGGTATGAATCCTCTTCTTCTCCCTCCAGCTATGGGTAAAATAGCAGGACAGACTGGGTTCTATAGCCTTGGATGGCTGGCAACTGGTCTAGGAGAAGGACAACTCTGAATTCAAAACCTGCGGAGGGTTGTTTGGGAACCTTGTGGCATTCGGTGCACCATGTCTCTGTATTCGTCCCTCCAAAAAGTGTGGATGGTCCTGCACGAGGCGTTCACCACTATAATCAAATCTCATGTGCCGGTGTTGGGCTGTCGGTTTCCTGGAAACTGATTTGCTTGACCCTCATACGTCGAATCTCGACGGGAGAGTCGATCATACATATTAGTATTTGTATATGAATGCTTACTTGTACATTTACCTATATTTATCCATTTGATGATAGATAGATAGATAGATAGATAGATAGATAGATAGATAGATAGATAGATAGATAGATATGAACAGACTGAGATAGATAGATAGATAGATAGATATGAACAGACTGAGATAGATAGATAGATAGATAGATAGATAGATATGAACAGACTGAGATAGATAGATAGATAGATAGATATGAACAGACTGAGATAGATAGATAGATAGATAGATAGATAGATAGATAGATAGATATGAACAGACTGAGATAGATAGATAGATAGATAGATATGAACAGACTGAGATAGATAGATAGATAGATAGATAGATAGATAGATAGATATGAACAGACTGAGATAGATAGATAGATAGATATGAACAGACTGAGATAGATAGATAGATAGATAGATAGATATGAATAGACTGTGATAGATATGAATAGACTGTGATAGATAGATAAATAGATAGATAGATAGATATGAATAGACTGTGATAGATAGATAGATAGATATGAATAGACTGTGATAGATAGATAGATAGATAGATAGATAGATAGATAGATAGATAGATAGATAGATAGATATGAACAGACTGAGATAGATAGATAGATAGATAGATAGATATGAACAGACTGAGATAGATAGATAGATATATAGATAGATATGAATAGACTGTGATAGATAGATAGATAGATAGATAGATAGATAGATAGATAGATAGATATGAACAGACTGAGATAGATAGATAGATAGATAGATAGATATGAACAGACTGAGATAGATAGATAGATATGAACAGACTGAGATAGATAGATAGATAGATAGATAGATATGAACAGACTGAGATAGATAGATAGATAGATATGAACAGACTGAGATAGATAGATAGATAGATAGATAGATAGATAGATAGATAGATAGATAGGATCAGACTGGGATAGATAGATAGATAGATAGATATATAGATAGATATGAACAGACTGAGATAGATAGATAGATAGGATCAGACTGAGATAGATAGATAGATATATAGATAGGATCAGACTGAGATAGATAGATAGATAGGATCAGACTGAGATAGATAGATAGATAGGATCAGACTGAGATAGATAGATAGATATATAGATAGGATCAGACTGAGATAGATAGATAGATAGATAGATAGATAGATAGATAGATAGATAGATAGATGGTGCAATGGATATTTATTTAGTCTACCAGGGTAGATTGTTCTATTTCCACATGCCATACCTCTTTCAGATGTCTCAGTTATTTCCCTTTAACTCAACACTTCACCACTGAACTCACAACTCTTTGGGTCTAGTCACTGGATCTAACCAATGCCTTTATCCACTGGGCCATGTGTCTTTGAGGACATCTGGGTATGAATTTCTGGGACTTATAAAACTAATACCTCAGCAATCATTTTTTACCATTTCTCATATTGCAATTTTTACGTTATTATTATTTCATATTTTTTACCAGAGCTTATATTGCAATTTTTGTGTTGTCATTCATTGCTTTTCTTTAGCATTCTTTATACTGGTTCCAATATTGTATTCATTCCAATGCTTGGTCGGCTCAATAGATTTTTGCGGCCTAGCATATGTGCTGATTCCTTAAATTGTCGTATTTTTCATTGATGTTCTCTCTCTATTATTTCAACCTCATCCACAAAGGGCAGTGATCTCCCTTTTCTTTCTATATGTGGTCAGATGTGCCTGATTTTTTATTTCCCCTCATGTTACCAATTTACGATATTCATGCAGTCTTACCATAAGGGGATGGCCTGTTTCTCCTTTATATTTCTTACCACAGCTGCATGAGATGGCATACACACAGTCCTTTGTCATGTTCTCCTCTGGTCTTACCAGGAAGAGGTGTCTACAAAATGTTGAACCACATTTGAAGATTGTTCTAATGTTATATGGACCACAGATCACTTGAAGAAGGCTGGTACGTACAACAGCTGAAACATTGTGAATATGTCAATGAAGATGATGATAACAGTCTGAATAATGTAAATAATCATAATACCTCATCTCGGAGATATAGAGGCTGAAACGTTGTGAATATGTCAATGAAGATGATGATAACAGTCCGAATAATGTAAATAATCATAATACCTCATCTCGGAGATATAGAGGCTGAAACGTTGTGAATATGTCAATGAAGATGATGATAACAGTCCGAATAATGTAAATAATCATAATACCTCATCTCGGAGATATAGAGGCGGAAACGTTGTGAATATGTCATTGAAGATGATGATAAACAGTCCGAATAATGTAAATAATCATAATACTTCATCTCGGAGATATAGAGCCTGAAACGTTGTGAATATGTCATTGAAGATGATGATAACAGTCCGATTAATGCAAATAATCATAATACCTCATCTCGGAGATATAGACAGACAATAAACTCCTGTTCACTTTTTAATCCTGCTCACTCATAGTATTGTTGCTATTGAGTCTGCACTGCATAGCCCAGGGTTTGAACTCACAATAACTCACTAAATTCAGACAGAAATGCATATTGGTTGTTATAGTTTTGTACTAATTTGTTGATATATATGAAAGTAATACATATACTATAGGCAAACATTTTGAAGCCACTCTCTGGATTTTATAATTAGTAGGTTTCATGCCTTCTTTGGTTAAATTAACTTCTACTAAGCAAGGATACTGAAACTATTTAACCCATTAGTGCATGGAATCCAATTCTTTAGAGAGAATGTTACCTAAAAATTTTAAATCCGTAAGCACTAAAATCACCATTAGCCAATCAGGTAGATTAAGTAATAAATAATAATAGATTAATAAAATAGATTAATAAATAAGCAATAGATTCTATTTACATTGCTCGGACTATCGTCCTCATCTTTGTTGCCATGCTGAAATATAGACAGATACTTTAATCACATCTCCAAGGTTCTGATTCTGAATATGGTTTTATGGCACATTGACTCCATCATGGGTAATGTGTTGTCAATCAATGACTTTAAAGCATATTTTCAAGGCCATTGAAAATGAGTATTTAATGATAAAAATATTATTATTTTTGTATCAGACATAATTGTACTACCATAACTCCCCATGTATAATATGCTTTCATCCATAATATGCACCCCTGAAATTGTGCAGAAAGGGTGGGAAAATGCTTCTACTCAAACATAATATGCACCCTTTGTTTGGTAATCAAACCCTATAAATTGTACATCTCTAATTTCATTATGGCCAGCATTTCCTACTCTTATTCAAGCTGTAATTGAAGATATTTATCAAAATTTCCGATCATCATGATTCTAAAAGGAAACGGAAATACGTATATTGTACCTACTGTGCAGACTCATTAACCTGTTTTTGTTCGATAAAATGTTTAGTCTACCTGATCTGTAGTAGTTTGAGTTAGTTATACATAACTAGAGTTTGCTTAATAGTTCAAGTTAGATATATATAACTCAAGTCGTGCTTAAAAACTAGACAGAATAAGAGTTGGTCTGAGAAATATTTAATAAAGAATAAAATGAATAAAGGAACAAAGAAATCAATTCAATGAAGTTTATTATGACTGCTAGTTCCATGCATTCATTGGCAGATAGACGACTGTCAGAATTAGACAATGAAAATCCCAAGAGAAAAAAATCCTGGGACGGAATTTCAATTTTTTTTTTTTCTTGGGATTTTGTAACTTTTTTTGAATTCACTGGAGTAACTTGTTCTTCTTGAATTCATTTTTAATCAGGTGTGTTGTAGAGTAATTATAAGAATAGGTAAGAATAAGGTATGTTCTTCATGAAAGAAAGTTGTAAACTGCTGGTTGTTTAGCTTATGCACACATGTTTTACCAATATAAGTTCCCACCAAAATAAACTTTCTTATTGCAGTAGTCTTGACCAATCAGAGTATATCATGCAGAAGCAACATGGCAGCACCTATAGTACGTCACATAGCCATAAGGTTTTCACAAAAAATGGTTTTAAACATAAATTAATATTATTCTTATTTAGTTTTATGATAATTCCGATTTTATTTTACATTTGTAAGTATTGTTAGGTACATAAGATTTTATTTGACATCCTTATGGGGTCACAATCACCAAATGTTAGTGTCAAATTGTTGTATGTTTGTGGTGAATAGTCATTTCACAAATGAAATCGACCTATGAAACAGGAATTTTTTAAAGATTTTTTGTAGCTGTTCATAATACACACATCTAATTTTGCTTATTATTTTTTTAGAAAAAAATGAGTATTATACATGGGGAATTATGGTATCCTTTAAAACAGCCCAAAGCTTCTTTAATCGCCCTAGCTTGGATATTTATGGGTCAATCCTGCCATCCATATCAATAAGAGCTAAAATGTTAAAGAAACTTTATGCAATAATGAGTTAATTTCATTATTATTATTGAATATATGATAAAACCTGTAAGGAGAGAAAGTCTCTGTGGACTGAAGTGAGCAAGTAAATTAATTATAAAAAAAAGGCATGTTCTACAGAATGCAAAGGCCAGGGCCAGAATGGTCAGCAATTGGCTGGAATGCCTCATAGGTGTGTCATTCTGACGGTGATGGATTTCCTTTGTCTGGGTTTTGGATATAAGTCCAAAATAGTGCAAATTCAAGAGAGGGCTGCAAGAATTCCGAAGCAACCTTCTAAGACCACCCGTGGAGGAATGCTAAACCAACATGCGACATGTATTCTTGTGATGTCATTCCTCCTGATGTCTTTTAGAATCTAAGCTGCCACCACTCTCACCTAATAAAATGAATAACAAAAAGAAATGGTCCTTTTTGTTGATATCACTTTATATAGTAACATGTGGACCCAGAGATGACAAAGAATGCAACACACATAATCTTCCAAATTTAGACAATACTTGGAAATCCAGAGAGTGGCACCAAATTTTTAGCTTATAAGGTTGATAAATATAAAAAGATGTTGATATAAGTGGTACACAAATATATTTTTTTCTGTCACTGGTAGGACAACAGTAGTAATCACAATATGTATCAGTTATCAGCATAGAAATTCAAATCAGCAAGCAAAGTTCAAATTCCAATGCTGTCTATTTCATTCATGTTAAACTAATGCCTGTGGGAAAGGCATAGATCTGTTTTCCTTCCCCTACATATGGGTTAAATAGTATAGTAGACTGGGCTCTGTAAGAGTTCTTGGATTGAAAAGGAAATATTTGTCACAGATTACTTCCACAATAAAAAGAATAAATCACAAGTTCAACCTCGAATATCAGGTGCAAAAAGAAATGTTGAAATCTCGATTCGCAGGTACTATGTCACAAATCACAATGCATGTAACAAGTCAGAAAAATAACTCACTCACTGACAAACACAGTAGCCAAATACATGAATTTTGTTTTTGTTCCCTGATTTGAGAACACCAACTGCTTTTATCAACCGAGCATTTTTTTTAATTTATCGACAACTGGGACAGGATGCACAATATTAGCATATCCAAAATTCTTTTATGGTGACTCCTGCAACTGATTTGATTCTAATTCAAATATTCCATCTTCAGCATGTCATGCAGAATACATGCCCTTTTTTTTGGCAAGTAACTTTCTTTTTTGCCACATTTTCTGTCATAGGGTACATGGGACACGTCGCTTGGTTTGACGAGGTAATTCACAGTTTTCTTCACTACAGGCTCAATATATGTTGTGTGGTAACCAGTGTAAAAGGACAATTTTGAATTCAAACCCATGAAGAAGGCAATAGAAAATCACCCCAGCATCTTTCCATAAAAATTATAGCAATTCACATCAAAGAAAAGGAATTTGTGGAGAGCCATATCCTAACAATAATATCAGAAGTAAGAAGGATCAACAGCAAAAAAAAGAAACACCTGAAAATGTGCCAACCTCACAAATCTTTAAGCAAAAAAACAAGGATCATTTCATATATATCCTTGTTGAAATGCCCAATTAATTTATATTGAACAATATTGACAATATGCCTAAATTCACAGACATTTACATCTGTCAATATTATGCAGAAAAATTTTGCAGAAAAATTTTGTTTTGGTCCTAAGCTGCCTTCCTATGCAAACATGTGCATCTGATATGGATCGGCCAAAAGCATGAAAAACAAAATCAATACACTAAACAAATCTTGAACGAACAAGCACTCTTCTTATCATTAAAGAAGGAATGCTTCCTAAGGATCAGCAGAAGTCTGTTAAATGGACGGACAGAGCAACATCGTGAGAAGAATATAAGAAACCCTATTTTTCAAAACTGGAAATGCAAAAAACAAAGTATTTGCCTGGAATTCACATCTCTGATAACCTTGACAACAAGACTTCAAGTTGACATTTCATTTCTCCTAGTTACAGCATTTTACTTTTTAAATATTAGGCAAGCATTTATGCCAGTTCCAGCTTGTCACAGGTTTTGAATAATACATTGCCAAGCAAAGCTAGAGAGCCCAGTTTGCCCTACTATTTAACCCATATCCTCATAGAGAAGAGATGTGTTTAATATCTTCCCCAAGGCTACTTGAATTAAGTCGAACATTAAATTAGCTGGAATTGGAACTCAGCATACTAATCCCACTTTCATGCTCATGTGTGTGTGTGTGTGTGTGTGTGTGTCTGTGAGAGAGAGAGAGATGAATGAGAATATGATGAAATGGGAAATATCTAACACAAATTTGAAAAACTTTTATCTTGACATGTTTTGCCAATAAGATGATTGATCGAGTTAATTTTTATGGCTTATCAACCTTCTGTGGATTATTTAAAGCCAAAACCTATTTTGAATTGCAGGAGGTTGCTTACATTACCCAGTGTTCCCAAGTGGTTCTCTTTCTAAATGTGGTCCCCCCCCTTCTAAATACTAACTAGGCTTGACTCTGTGTAACCATGGAGATTGAAAGCGAACCAGT
The DNA here is from genome assembly GCA_963932145.1 of Acanthosepion lycidas. Classification (NCBI taxonomy): domain Eukaryota; kingdom Metazoa; phylum Mollusca; class Cephalopoda; order Sepiida; family Sepiidae; genus Acanthosepion; species Acanthosepion lycidas. The sequence goes on from OZ010612.1 coordinate 46,725,585, forward strand.
ATTTTCAACATGATTTGACTGTAGGTGCCAATAAAGTGATTAGGTGTCATCAGCAAAAGAATTTTATTTCTTAAACAAAAAAAAAAATCTTCTTAGTTCATATGACTGTTACAGCATGCCAATACTGTATATATATAATGGACTATTCCATTTTGATCACATGGAAACGCAAGACATATCAGAAATGCTAATTGGTTTCAGTGAAAAAAAGAAAGAAAATGTTTAACGTCTCCCACTAATACCTCATAAATAATGGACTGTTTCATTTTGATCATTAGAGATGACAAAAGATATCAAAGACACTAATTGGTTTCAGTGGGAAAATGAAAGAAAGAAAGAAAGAAGTGTTTAACGTCTGTTTCAGTGAAATGGAAAAAGTTGTCAATTTCAAATCTTTTCATTTGTACCCACTTCTTAAAATAATGACCAATATTCATATCTATGATTGTTATTGAAATATTTTGTTAAAGTTGTTCAGCTCAAATATTTAATGATGCAATAAGTGAATTTCTACAGATATTTTATTATCGTAGAGCTTGCCATGAGCTTGCTCAATCATCACTTTAAGAATTAAGATTTATAGGAATTAAATCCTATATATATTTTTCAGCCAATAAAATCCCATCAGAAGGTTTGTTTGATAAACAATAATTACTAGTGCAAATATCACCAAAATACTTGGTGGACGTAGTTGTAGGCCTACCTTCACCACTCCTGCAATTACAAGAAAAAGATATTTGTGAACCAGCATGAAATTATTTTCTAACTAATGAAAACCTTGTATTCAAAAAGTTTGCACCTCTCTGTTGGATTTTGAATCGCCTTACTGATATAAAATAGAAGCATACTTCTTCTTGAGATCCAAAACATGCACCAAAACACACAATAGAAGGGATGACAGCCTGCAGCCACCAACTAAGGCCTTGTGTACAAACTCACAAACACATTGACTGACCTTCATGAAATAACTCTGTTAACACATTTCACATCGTACTAAGAACATTCAATTACTTTATAAAACAAACTTCACTGCAAGGAAAATCAAACATTTTATTGTTATTGCATATTTCTGAAAAGAATATGTAAACATTATTTTAACTGATGTTCTGCTTCTACTTTTCCTCCAGAGAATAATCTTTTGTATGGTTAATTTAAATGATGTGTTATTGTTGTTGTTGTTAAATGTTTGGAATCCTAACACAAAGCTGGAAACAAAGACCTGGATCAATAGATCTCAACAGATTCATCTGAAAATTCAAAGAAGAAAATCATGAAATTTTCATGGGTTAAAACTAGTCTACATTAATAAAACATGACATGACTCACATTAAGTAGCCGAAAGTAAAAATCAAGTATTCAGGCACTTAATATGAGTCACATTTTATCTCAGTAAGGTAAAATATCCTTTTAGAAATTATGATAACTATCTCACTTATTGGCTATTGTGGTCTGTGGGGGCTTCCTTACTTTACTTGATTCAGCAGTAGCAGCAATGGAAGTAATCAGTAGGGAACAGCAGGAAGTCCCAGAATGCTAAAAATGCTGACCAAGCCCTGTTTGGTATATTTTCTACTCTTAATATTCAGTAGCCGCTACTTTGATTGCCCAACTCAAAGGACTACTGACAACCCTTGCTGCAGAAGACATATGACTTCCCTGGCAGCTTCACCTGAAATTTCTTGTTCCTCATGGGAACAAGCAGAGCAATTTCTCTTCAAGACACCTAGCCAAAGGAAAAACTACTCCAAACCCTTGCTGCAGAAGACATATTTTCATGTAGTTTGCGGCCATTTTCTACTGGCCAGAGTGAGAGCCAATAGCTTGCTGCCACGAATAGGCAGGAAGATTCTATTGGCCAGAGTGAGAACCAACAGCTGACTGACACGAATGTTAACTAGCATGCTAGCATGCAAAAAAAAAAATCAACAGCTGCATTCGTCACTAGTGGGAAAAATTTAAATCTGCATGGCACTTTACTCCAATTGGCTCATTCGCTTGCTTAAACTCAATGTTGATTCTGATTCCACAGAACTGGGTTGGGTGTGAAAAAGTATTTGTTGTTAACATTCTTTTTTCATTCTGTTTTTCCAGTTACAAGTCCTTTTTTAAAGCTGATCATTTTGTGTTCATTTTGTTTAGTTCTTTTTTCATAACAGATTTAATGTTTAGTATAGAGCTTGGAAAAAATTTGCAGTGTGAGATAGGCAAGAAGTAAGGCATGTAGCAACATCAGCATGGCAAAGGGTACTCCTTTAAAGGCAAGGAAGGGCAAAAATGTTTTAAGTCAAGTGATAGCGATTGCTGTATGAGTCGTACGATTTTTGAATCAAGCATGGGCAACACCGGGCCATGCTGCTAGTATCAAATATAATTATTTACAAATTTGGTTTGATCAGGAATACAGTTCCTTAAGTGACCTGTGAATTCCGAAATAATATTGGTCCTCTGTAGTTTGGGTCTTGCAGGTGAATTATTGACAATGAGGTTTGCAGTTTTAATTTTTTTATTATAGATGATTAATTTAATTTTCTTGTTTTTGTCAACTGTATAATAATAAAGCATCACTCATCTGAAATCCTGAAAATGGCTTCCTTTCCTCTGTTTTATGAAAGAAGTCTAGAATCAAAAATGCACTCCCAAAATGTGGGGTCTATCATGTATTAATGCATTATGGAAACAAGAAGGTAGCCCTCAAAACCATCACATGTACAGAGGTATCTTAATTGGATCCATCATAGTGAAAGTATTAACATTATATTAATTAGGCTCTAAAGTGGAGTAATGGATAGTGGCTTGGATTGAGGAATCAGAGAGCTGAGTTCAAATTCCAGTCGAATCCATTACATTCACTTACGTGATAATACCCTTGGGAAAGGTATGAATCCTCTTCTAGATTTTCCCGGAGGAGTAATGGATAGCGGCTTGGATTGAGGAATCGGAGAGCCGAGTTCAAATTCCAGTCGAATCCATTACGTTCACTTACGTGCTAATACCCTTGGGAAAGGTATAAATCCTCTTCTTCTCCCCCCAGCTAAATAGCAGGACAAAACGGGTTCTATAAGCCTGGATGGTAACTGGTCTAATGCAGAAAGAAATGGCAACCTACTGCAGGAAAAAATCTACCTCGTCAGTCATGTATCGAAAGATACATGATTGCCGATGTGTGTATCATGCATAGCACATAACTTTAACTCCCATCATCAACTCCTCACAATCCAGTTTGGATTTTGTTCTGGTAGGAGATACAACAGTGCCATAGATGTTATCAAACATCTCCTAGAAATTGCTTACCTCTCTAATAGAAAACTGTATGCCTGGTTTGTTGACCTCACTATGCATATGATCACATCAGTAGAGATCTCCCTCTTCTCATCTATTAGAAACCACCTTCCAAGCTCGACATTCACTGAATGCATTGAACTAATAGAAGAAGAATATCACTCTACAGAATCTTACATGTCTGGCAAGGAACCCAATATGGAAACATTTTAAACGTCAACAAGTGTATGACAAGAAAATGAGAGCCCCAGTCTATTTAATTTCTTCTGAGACTATGCTCTGCACATATAAAGGGTGGACTGATTTTAAATGTGAATTGAGTTTAAGTGTCTCATGATTTTTTGTTCTTCTTTCAGATTTAACAACTTAAGTCTTTGGCATTTTCAAAGTTAAAGTTTCAAGAGTACAATTGGAAAAATTGTTCATAAATTCAAAGAAATAGGTCGGTGGCAAATGTGAAAACACCATTGCGTGCTCGTTTACGCAGTTCAGCTGAAAATATTGCTGCAGTGCACAAGAATGTGGCCGAAAATCCAGACCCCTCTATTCGTTATCGCGCGCAAGAATTGAAACTCTCTACAACAACATTACATCGTTTCCAATTGAACTCTCCGTTCAATGTGACAAATGGGCACTGAATACTTAAACATTCCATACAGCATCCTAAATGAACCTACCAATAGAAGACAATGATTTTACTTTCCTTTCTGAGGCTAATACAATGTGATGAGGGGAGGATTATGCTGATGATATAGCTCTTCATATTTGAAAATCAGTATCCTTTATCAAGTTTTCCAAGAAACAGAACTCAAGATAAATGTTTCCAAAATGGAATCTTTGATGTGGAATTGGAATTGGAAGCAGTGATGGTACCTACCCTGAATCCCCCATAAAAATTCAGGATACGGAATTAGTAAATACCACTTGGCATATGGATCAGTTATAATAAATTAAGTATAGGAGAAAAAGATATTGAACATAGAAGAGATGTAATCTTTCTCAGCACTACAAATTGCTCCGAAACTAAAGCATTAAACTGAAAACATGAGTCCTATTTTTAAATAGCCTTGTCAGATCAAGATTTTCATATGGATGTCATGCATGATGCTAAAACCATTAAAAAATATCTAAACTGTTAGCTGTATAAAACCGCTTCCTAAGATTAATGGTGAAAAAAGCTTTGAGTGAGTAAAGCCTGACTATCTGGTCAAAGGTCATCCTACTTTAGACATTGGGGATTGGCACTACAGAATCCCAAAGAACTGTACCAAATAACAGAAATCACATCACTTGAGGACTTCCAAGAGCAGCAACAAATAAAATGAATGGATAACATGCAAGTCAAAGAGAAAATAACAACATAATCACGATGTAGACATTCCACACTACTTCAAACAAAAGGTTAAGAAGGAAACTCCCATCAATACTTAACTTGGGAAACCTGTTTTCCTACAAAAGTGTTTTAAGAGAAAGATTTTATAAGTTTTAACCAAAAAAGTACTGGTTGCTCAGTCAATAAATGCAAAATATTTCCTTGTAGGGAAAGGGTTAATATTACCATTAACATGACATCTATCTTTCTATCATATTATGTTCTTATTATGGTACCTGTAACTAGAAAAGCTAATACTGACATAATCAAGATGTTAACATTCCACACCACCTCAAGCAAAAGGTTTGAAAGGAAACTCCCCATCAATACTGAAAAGAGCAATAATAACTACTGGACTTGAGAACATTATTTTCCTGAAAAGTAGCACATGCTGGTCAGTCAATGAATGCTGAATGTTTCCTTATAAGGAAATGGCTACTATTACCATTATTATTTCAACCACTTCCTAAGAATAAATTGTAAAAAAGGCTTTGAGTGAGTGAGACCTGATGGCCTCTGCAAAGATCATCCCTCTTTGAATGTTGTGGACTGGCACTACAGAATCATGAACAAAGAATTTTACCAAATAACAGAAACCACATCATTTGAGGACTACCAACAGCAGCACCAATTAAAGTGAATATCACGCATAACATAAAGAGTAAATAATGACATAATCATGTTAATATTCTAAACCACTTCAAACAAAACATTAAGAAGGAAACCCCGATCAATACTGGAAAGAGTGATAACAGCTACTCGACTTGGGAAACTTGCTTTCCTGAAAAATTGTTTTAAAAGAAAGATTTTATAATTTTCAGACAAAAACAGTACTGGCTGATCAGTCAATGAATGCCAAATGTTTCTTTATCAGTTTTCTTTAACAGCTAATATTGCCATTACTATATTCTTCTACAATATATGATTACACGTTTCAGCTTTCAAGACTTCATCAGATCCAAAAACAAAAGGAAGGATTCTGAAGGATTCAATGAGGATTTGCCTTGGATTCATTTCAAAAAAGGTTATCTGAACCTCTTGCTTTTGAGCTGTTCTTAAAATGAGATGAGGACAGACTTTTAATTTGATACAGAAAAACTGGGAAAATATATTATCGCCTTTCGACATGGACTAGGAATTATAAAGATACAGAATAAATATTAACAGCTTTTTTAAAAGTCATTCATTTTCTTTTGTCATTAATCACGAGAAATGCCAGGTTAGAGAAAAAGGATGATAATTTATTATTTTAAGTATACACACAAATACACTGATATATACATTTCTTTCTTTCGTCTTTGGATCTGATGAAGCTTTGAATGGCAAAAAGCGTAATCAAATCTAGTTTCAATGAAACATTCTCCATTTGGCAAATTTCTTAAAAACTTTGTTAGGATTTCTATATCCTGTTTTAAAAACCCAGGGTCAAAACTTATATCAACACAACTAAATATGTTAGCTCTATCACTGATATTGAGTGTTTTCTAATAAGTACAGCGCATACATAATATATAAATAATACTAGTAATAATCTTATATGTATAAGAAATTATACTCATCTGGAAAACCTTTGGTGTTTTGATTTGTGAATAATGAAACCAATACCAAAGGGAAAAAAAAGGTATAAAAAAAAGAAAGAACAAAGAACATGTACGTTAGCCGAAAATAATCGTCTAGCATGCAAGTCCAAAGCCCAAAGAAAAAAACCCCGATACGAGGAAGCAAAATAACTAAATAAAGTGCTCAATACAGTAAGTAGAGCAGACCTAGTTAAACCTAGAGAGCCAGACAAACCTACCAAGGTTTCACCTAAGCAGATCATCAGGGAAAGCTGAAAGAAATATATAAATAATATACATAAAAATTGCATAAATAAGAGAGAACCTGTATGACATCCATTGGTCTTAAAAGACCATGGATCTGAAGTTAAAAAGTTAGACCTCACCATCTTCTCTCATTCATGCGCACATGCAGTCACATCAACGCAAATGTTAATTTAGTTCAATGATGTCTTAAATGGCTAAAAGCGTCACATGAAAATATTTTCCATTTTGACAAATTTCATAATATATATATATATATATATATATATATATATATATATATATATATTTATTCAGAGCCATTCTGAAAAATGGGATGAAGATTTGAATTTAATTTGATACAAAAAAACTGGGAAAATATCTTATCAACTTTTGACATGAACTAATTATTATACGGAATAAATATAAACAGCTTTTTTAAAAGCCATTCATTTTCTTTCTTCATTAATCACGAGAAACACCAACTTAGGTAAAAAGGACTATAATTCATTATTTAAGCATACACACAAATACGCATATACGTATTTCTTTTGTTTTGGGATCTGATGAAGCCTAGAAACGCAAAACATGTAAGCAAATCTAGGTCGATGAAACGTTTTTACATTTATCAAATTTCTTCAAAGGTTTGTCGGGATTCTACATCCTATTTTAAATGCACACATAGACATATACAATTTGGCTTAATATAGTCCATCAGAGGACAGAACGCATCAAGTTTTCCTTTTTCTTTTCATATACATAAGATATTTTCCAATAATTATTATTATTGCACACTTCTCTTTATTAAATTTGGTCTCCACACTTCCTAGCTTTATAAATATTTTCATGGTTTGCCCTTATCATAACAAGGACACTTTTACCTGGTATCAGTGCAAGGGAGATGATAACTCTAGCAGGGCAAAATCTACAGACACAGTTTATAAATACTCTCAGTATATTACATAGTAAGGTAAAAGGGAGAGGGGGAGAGAGAAAGAGAGATGGTGAGAGAAAGAAAGAGAGGAAAAAAGAGAGAGAGAATGTCTGTCAATTTACCCTAAAGCCAGAATCTATAGAATAGGAATATTGGATCTACCCTTCTGTTCTGGAGGGGTCACTTGTTGGTAAAGGAATGTATTGATTTATTAGCATGTGGGCATTGATGGATCTCCACAGGTTTTATCAATCATAGCTGATCAGAGTGATCAAGTGGAATGAATAGACTTTGAGAGAAGCTGTATGAAGTCTGTTGACAGTGGGTAGGGAAACAAATGGTGAGAAAGGCAGTATATACTTATCTGGGTTATATCACCATATTCAAACTAAACATTCAAATCTTTGATTACTCACACATACACACACACATACACATACACACACACACTCTCTCTCTCTCTGTCTCTAATATTCTGGATTAGGAATAGGTATGCATCTATAAAACAAATGAGTCTGTTAGCCTTGCGTCCTAGTGGCTTCTCGCCTTGCTTGGAGTGAAACGCTTAAAAAAAAAAAAGATATACATGTATGTAGATATATACAAGGTGTCCCCACCCCAAAAAGAAATGTACTCCCTTTCTGACTTCATTGTCATTTTGCATATTTATAAACATGTATTTAATTTAAACCAGCAATAAACATTATTGTCTTAATTTTAACCATTAATCTTGTTTGCAAGTCAATAAACGAAGCATTTATTGTCATTTATAGAGGGAGGACATTTTTGGGAGACACTTTGTATTTACATATGTCTAAAGCTTAATGGAAAAAAAAAAAAAAAACACAGTGAAGGTTCCTAGGTGATGTGCAGCTGTTGTAGATGATCTCATCTGCCCTGAGTCAGAGTTCCTCAGCCAAGCTATGTAGCCTACATTGGCACTTTTTTGTTAACAATTATTAAAGTAACACCTTCAATCATGGATTATTTACCACATAATTCATGCCCCATAATGTCACAAAGTCCTGCATTTATATATTTTTTGTACGTAGTGATAATGATTTTTTTTGTACACGTACAGAAAGTACAAAATATTATTTTTACATGAAATCTTAATTTCACCACTTGAAAATCCGTGTGAGAATTACATGACTAGAGTCATTACCCGTATCTGTATGTACACAAAATTTATAAAATTTTATATAAAACTACTTTCAGGTGTCATGAAATGTAAAGGGATATCATATTTATGTTTGGGTTCCATGCCCTATTTTATACATACTACTAGCAGCATGACCCGGCGTTGCCCATGCTTGATTCAAAAATTGTACGACAGCAATTATTATCACTTGACTTAAAATATTTTTGCCCTTCCTTGCCTTTAAAGAAGTGCCCTTTGCTGTGCTGATGTTGCTACATGCCTTACTTCTTGCCTATCTCACACTGCAAATTATTTCTAAGCTCTATACTAAACATTAAATCTGTTACAAAGAAAGAACTAAACAAAATGAACACAAAATGAACAGCTTTAAAAAAAAGGACTCGTAACTGGAAAAACCGAATGAAAAAAGAATGTTAACAACAAATACTTTTTCACACCCAACCCAGTTCTGCGGAATCAGAATCAACGTTGAGTTTAAGCAAGCAAATGAGCCAATTGGAGTAAAGTGCCATGCAGATTTAAATTTTTCCCACTTGTGACGAATGCAGCTATCGATTTTTTTTTGCATGCTAGGATGCTAGTTAACATTCATGACAGTCAGCTGTTGGCTCTCACGCTGGCCAATAGAAGCTTCCTGCCTATTCGTGGCAGCCAGCTATTGGCTCTCACTCTGGCCAGTAGAAAATGACTGCAAACTACATGAGAACTGCTGTAGAAGCATGAAAAAATCGATTATTTCCACTATCGATGGGAGTTGGGAAATGCAAAGTCAGTCTTGGCCTTTCCACTAACTTGGAGCACGTGCATGTAAATTTTGGTGCAAATCTGTCGAAAATTGCAGCCGTGCATTCGTTACACACACACACACACATCGTGCCTTTTATAGATAGAGATATACAAATTAAATAGCCTGTATTCCAAAATTCCAAATAAATCTGAAAACCAAATCACTTCTGGTCCCAAAAATTTCAGATAATGGATTCTCAACCTGTACTAAGAAACAGGAAAATTTTGTTTGTAATAAAGAAACAAGTGTTTAATTGCTATGATATCAATCTGCTTGTATGTCAATGAATGCTGGACAATCTCCTCACAGATGAAGAGGAAACTAGAAGCAAATGTGGTTCTACAGAAGGATACTGAGAATTCCATTGAGGGAGTGAGTAAACAACAAGGAAGTCTAAAAAAAAATGCTAACTAAAAGAGCACATACACAATATCAGGAAGAGACAGCTGAGATTTCTTGGACATATGAGGAAAGCAGGCTTGGAAAACTTAACCCTTACAGGACATATTGACAGCAGTAGAGATAGGGGAATGCAGCGAATGGATGGTAGGATGGTTAGCAGAAGGCTTGGTAATGAGTGAAACACTGTCATGGGCCACAAGGGATAGGAAGTTGAGGAGAGTCATGATCACCTATTTCCTGAAGAGACATGGTACATAGAAGAAGTAGTAGTGATCAATCAGATTAATTTTACTAAACATTACCCCATACTAAGGTGCCTAGGTCAAGTATTACTACTTGCAATTGGTACTCTGAAACCCAGTACAAACTGGCTGCTCATGTGACCTTCAGCATCTTTGGGGGGTGGGGGAAGAGATTTGACAATTGGAGCATGGTGAGGTACCACAGAAAGGATAAAAGAACTTAAAAATGGACCAACATCTCCTGGGAAAGCATCTAAAGCCAGTGGACAAAAGAGCCTTGTGACCCAAGGGAGCCAAGCAACCCCTCTTTTTGAAGCGTATGTTGCACTGGTCATTAAAGGATCTGAAACAGACAAAACCAGCATTTCTACAGAAATGCAACTCTCAAAGAAATAATCTTTTACATTATTCGAACTATTGTCCTCATCTTTGTTGCCCTATTTATTACAACGTTTCAGCCGTTGTACGCTCCGGCCTTCTTCAGGTGGTTGGAATGTCGAACTGAACCCTTTATTTCGCTCACTGGGGTAGACTGTTCTAGTTACACGTGCCATGTTTAATGGATGTCAGTTATCAGTTATCTTCTGTTAATTTTCCCTCTAAATTCACACTCTTTGGATCCTGTCACTGGATCTAACACCTTTATCCACTGTGCCATGTGTCCTTGAGGACATCTGGGTATGAATTTCTGGGTATTATAAACCTAATGTTTTCAGCAACCATTTTTACCAGTGCTCATATTGCGATTTTGCTGTTATCATTGCATGTTTTTTCTTTTTTTTTTTAACCAGAGCTCATATTGCAATTTTTTTTGTTATTATCGCTTTTCACTGGCACTCCTTATTACTGGTTCCCATAATCTTTTTTTCATATTACTGTCACTTAAGTACTCCAGATAAGTGGGAAACTGATTGGCATCTTGGATCCAGTCATTTTTCCACTGCCATAATGTAACTACTCTGTGTCTTTTCTATAAATACTTTCATGGTAATTGTTTGGATGAATTTTACTCTATGGTATCTAAACTTTATGAATTTAAGCACATTACTAGATTTGCATAATGGTCTTATCATTTTACACTTGAAATGTCTGGATGTAACCGTAAGTTATATGCTCACTGTTTCTTCTATCGCACTTCTTGCTTGTGGAACTCTCTTCCAACTTCTTACTTCCCAGTTAAGTTTGATCTTCAAAAATTCAAATATAATGTAAATTGCTATCTTATCTCTTCTTAATGCTTGTTTCTTTTTTTTATTTTTCTCTCCTTATAAGAGTTTTCTTTTGTTTTACCATATTCCTAATAATCTCTTCAATTTAGCGACTTTCTTGCCTTGCATATGCTGAAATGATTAAGAAAAAAGGTCACAAATAAAAATTTTCTAAATTTAAGACAGGTTCACTTTGTTATGTAAATTTATTGTAAATTATTTCCTTCAGACAAGTAGATTTATTATAAACTGGCCACTTTTTCTTGGAAAGAAATTAATCCCCTATTTTTTGAAAAGCTATGTTGCTGTAGAAATTCTGAAAAAGCTCTTAGATAGTCATTCATAACCAAAGTAATAATAATAATAATAATATGTTATAGTCACCTCTCTGTATTCCTGGAGATTCTGGGTGGAGAACTCTGGCAAAAATGATAAAAAATGCAAATATATGTAGCCACTCACAAATGCTAACTCTTATATTAAATTAGCTTAAAAGGTGCACTCTGTGTGGACTTTTAAGCTAGCTTCTGTGGAGGGATAATTAGGCCTCCAGCCAAAAACTAAAGGGACCTCTGGCCCAGCTTACGAAATAGCATTGATAATTTTGAAGAAATATCTTTGAATTTCTCAATTCCCTCCAAGGAACTTCAAAACTTCACTTTAATTCTAAATTTGTCTATAATTTCAATTCTGGTCAAACGATTGATTTGAGCCCAAATTCCAATTCAGGCCCCAAATTCTTCAAATCACAAACTCCGTGGAACTTCAAAACTTACATCATCAAATCTCTCAATTTAACTCAAATTCCTTGGCATTTTGAAGGAATAAAATTGATTTCCTCAATTCACAAAGTTTTGGGATATTTTAAAGTGAATTTAAAACAAAACTTTAAATTCACACTTTTTTTGTTACTTTAAACTCAATATAAATTTAAAACTTTTAAAATCACTCCTTTTTTTTCAGTTATTTTAAAATTTGAATTTTTAATTGTTCTCTCTTCATCCAGATCCCAATGCTGGATGTTCAAGCAGCAGAAGGAGCACAAATGTTTAATACGAGGATTATCCTTATTCCAAAAAGGATTATCTTGATTCCAAAAGGGTATAATATGTTAATGTAGAGTAAGTGTGGCCCAAATTACAAAGGTTCCAGACACACAGACAAACAGAAATAATTTGCTGTTTATTTATTTTGAAAGAAGAAAAATCTGATATAGAAATTATTTTTACCTTATGTAAAAGCAGAGTTATCTGCTCTTGAAATTGGTGTATGTATACCAATTTTTCTTATTCATTATTATGCCAGGACAGATTATCTCTCTAAATAAACATCTTCAAAATAGACATCCTAAGAAATAGGAATGTAGAAAATAATTTAATGACTACTGGATCTTGAAAAATATTACTTACTTTTCCGACACTCTGTAATTGAAAAATCTGTTCATTTGAAGTTGATATGTCTTTCTGTGAACATTTTCAAAGAACCTGCTTAGACCTAACTACTCAAATATTTCATACATTCATAACTACATCATTTTTTCATGTTAGTCTTCATTATGTTTTCTAGTCTATGTATGTCATCTATTATTTTCTGCTCTAAGCTGAAAAAAAAAAAAAACCCAAAATTGACATTTAATTATTAATGGCAACAGTGTTAATAATCAAATCTGAAAAAATGAAACGTAGTTTAAACCTAGCAGGGTGAATCTGCGGCTTTATATTCCAATTGGAGTCTATATGATTAACAACAACAGACAGCATGTAAAAAAAAGTATCGGCAAAAAAGACCGGATAAATAGCCAGAGCAAGAGTTTCATGCCCCCTCCCCCAAATCCCCCACCAATCTATTATTTGGATCTCCCTCTCTACTATATCTCAATTGTCATAAGGTAGTATTCATATAAAATACAAATTTTATTGTAATCTAATTATCTACAATAATGGATCATATGCAATATAGGTGAACAATTCAACTAGAAACATTGAAAATAAATACAATATATCTAAATACAAATTAGAAACATGTCATAATAGATCATTCCATTTTAAATAAAGCAACAATGTTATGCGGCAATTTTTAACATCAATTTAAGATTGTTCTTGTTAAAAAGTTGAATAATTTTAACACATTCAACATTATGGATGAGAAATAGTGAATCTTATACAGTGTTTTCTCAAGACTTAGCATGAGCAAATCAAATTCACCGATTTGGACATAAAAAGACCCCAGAATGACGTCAAAATTGGTGAAAAGTTTTCATCTTTTAATAGTCAGCTGTGCTTAGTTTAATTTGTAATGTATATAAATGTAAGTAGAAAAAAACAAATTTTAATAAGATAGCGAGAGTTACACTGCTCGGGGCTCCCTAATCAAATGTGCCCACTATTGTCATCTGTCATTTACAGCATGTGACAGTTTGATTCTCACAATGACAATTTGTTATTGGAGTAATGATTTGAGAAAACATTCATACCTTGACATATCCAAACATGTTTCAACTTCCTAAATCGTAAATGTTTCACATAATACGCTTAGCAGAAAATAAATGAAAGAAACCTGGAGTGGTGGATTAATGTTAAGTTTTGTGGTGGATTAATGTTAAGTTTTGTGGTGGATTAATGTTAAGTTTTTTGGTAAAAGTGCTCTTTTTTAATCATTTGACCCAAAGCAAGACAATAAAGCCACTAAGATGCAAGGGGTTACTGACTGTTAGAGAATATGTGAGATAAAAAAAAAAAACACAATTAAAGAGAGAGGACAATAAAAGACCAAGAATTAAGAAGACAGACAATAATGAATGACATTGTATTTAAATCTTTGAAGAACAAAGAACCTGGAAGAGAGTTCCACCTGTGAGAAATGTGATAGAAAAAATTGTTAGCATAGAACTTATAGTTACATCTAGTCATTTCAACTGTAAAATGATGAGACCTAGCTGCCAATCTAGTACTGCACTTAAATTCATAAAGTCTAGGTACCATTTGTGAAAATACAAAAATGTGGCACAAGGCCAAAAGGGGGGATAGAAGTAAGCTGGTCTTCAATCTGTCTTATCTTAAACTTATCTAGCCACAATTACTGATCCAACCACAATGCAGTATTCCTTATACCAAAACAACACATTCTTACTTACCATTCTTACTACAGCCACCATAATACCTCAAAGTTTCTATGAAGTCCAAAATAGTTCCCATATGAACAATTGTGTGGGGGTGGGAAATAAAAATAGCAATTTTTAAAAAAGAAACCTCAATGAATACGTAAATTGATCATAATTTATGGTTACATATTTCAACTATAAATTAATGAGACCTATCTGCCAAACTAGTACTGCAATTAAATTCATAAATTCTAGCTGCCAAAGATGAAAGTTCATCAGAACAATTAGCATGAAATTATTTATAAAAAAGGCAGAGGGAAGCTATATTACGGCAATGGGAAAATGACTGAAGCCAAGATGCCAGGTCAGGACCAATAACATTGCAGATTCTTCTTTATATTTTATCAAGAATCTCTTGATAAAAAACAGGGGCATCAGACCAGATGTGGCAGCAGTATTCAAATCAAAGATAAATGGTATATTATAAATACAGAGTGCAATGGATAAATTATCATCTAAATTACACAAAAATGAAAATAACACTGACATCTCATTTTAACAGATATATTTACCAAAATTACACACAAGTATCTTGAAATGCTAAAGAGTAAATTTATTCAATAAAATCACCATTGGCTTCAACGAAGGCCCAACTTCAGAATCTCCTGAAACTGTTCTGGGCGGTCTCCTTGTTTAAGTTGGTGAATGCTGCCATAATCCTTGCCTTCAGTTCATATTTAGTGTCACAAGGAGTTTTGCTGATCTCTCGATCAACTGCACCTAATAATCAAGGGGATGCACTCTGGCAAGTTACATGGCCAGATGTAAGAGGTATATGATCACAAAAATTGCCTGACAACCATGATTGAGTTCTGCTTGTGTGGCATGGTGCAGGGTCCTGCTCCCAGACAAAGGGTCTTCCAGCAGCCACCCTCTTGACCCAGGGTTGGACTACCTCCTCAAGGCATTTGATGCAGTCTTCCATGTTGAGTCTGAGGCCCTCACCAACAAATTCGGGTGTTCTTTTCTTATCAGAACAATCAGCGCGAGATTTCCAAGCTGCCATACTTTTGTAATCACTTCATCCATTGGGATTTTTAACTATTTCCAAAATTGAAAAATACTTTGACAAGAAAAAGTTTTGCTGACATCTCTGACATCCAACAACACATGTTTACATGACTAAAAAGTTTTCTTGAAAATTAATTCCAAGAACGTTTCCAGCAAAGCCATCATCGTCTCATAAAAAAAATAACTTCACAAAAGGAATACTTCCAAGGTGACAGCAAGTAAGCAAATGTTGGTTTTATGGGGCTATTTGGGGAATTAAATTGCCATACCTTGTATATTCTTGGCTCAATTATTCTAATGAGCCTTACTGACTATATCTTATGAGAGCCAGCCAGACATCATAGAGGAGACTGCAACAAGCTCCCATTAGGAGCTGGAAGGATTCATACTTGCCAGTTGCTATGTTTTGCTTGTTTACCAGAGAAAAGGACCGATGCTTGAAAGAATCATAATCAATAGGGCTCATTGGAAGGCTTTCTTCTCTATTCAATGTAGTTACCACTGGAAGAGGAATTGAATGCTTGAAACATGTTCTGTGGATCCTGTTCAAAGAGCTTCCTTATACCTTGTGTGAGCTAGCCAAAGACACCAAAGAGGAAATGACTGAATGATTCATTTTCTTTGCTAACAAGTCTAAGTCCATCAACTAAAAGGTATAAATCATTCTAACTCATTATGGGTGTTATTTCATCTGAAACAAAAAAAGAGTACTGGATGGTTATATCATATCTGTCATCCTATATGGCAGTGAATGGTGGACAATCTCTTCAAAGATGAAGAAGAGATGAAGCAAATGAAATGTGGTTCTACAAAAAGATACTGAGGATACCACGAACTGAACACACGAGCAACAAGGTTTTGAAGAAAATAGAAACAAAAAGGAAATTTATAATTAACATCAGGAACAGGCAGTTGAAATTTCTGGGTCATGTAATGAGGAAGGAGGGCTCAGAAAACCTGATACTCATAGGACAGAGAGTGGGGAAAGAAGGACAGAGGAAAGCAGTGCATAACGTACTTGATGAGCTTGAGAAAATGTAAGGTTTAGGGAGAAATAACAAAAAGACAAAATATATTAAGAGCTACAAAGTATAGGAAGTTGTAGAGGCCCATGATCGCCTATATCCTGAAGGGATACAGCACATAAAAGAAGAAAAATGGGAGTTCTTACAACAGCATCAACAGAACACGTTTCAGGCATTCAAATCTGCTTCTGGTTATAGATACACTGAACAAAGACAGCTTTCCAAAAAGGCACTGCCAAATTTCTATGTTGGCTCTTTGTTTTGCTGTTTGATCTGCATTATCCATCATATCTACATAGTTGAAATCATTTAATTTCCATTGGAGTATTGCCACTGACCATTTCCCAGTAGACATTTGTCATTTTACAACAGGCAATATATTTTGAAGCAGCAAGACTTAAGTGTAGTGATGTCTGTATAAAAGATGTTTGCCCTTTTCTTGTACACTGTACTTTTATCTGTGTTGATAAAATTAGAATGATTTATTTCATGAGAGACATTGGAAGACAACCAACAACTAAATCAATCTCAAAGACAGCAACTTTGCAAAATTCAACTCAATGGTGCAACCTGAAAGTACAGACTGCCAGGACTGGTGGCTCACTAAGAATTTATTTACTATGTGATCAACAAAACAGAATCAACTCATAGATATAATTAACATTAGAAACTACTTAAAAATCCTTGTTTGGTATGACATGACCACTACATAGGAATCAATGTGTCATGAAACTACATTCAGAATCAGAACCTTGGAGTTGTGATTAAAGACTAAGAATCAATTTAAAAACCCTTGTTTGGCATGACATGACCATTATATAGAAATCAATGTGCCATAAAACTACATTCAGAATCAGAAATGTGGAGATGTGATTAAAAGACAATGAGAATCAATTTAAAAATCCTTGTTTGGCATGACATGACCATTATATACAGAAATCAATGTGCCATAAAAACATAATCAGAATTAAAAACTTGGTGATGTGATTAAAATCTGAGAATCTACTTAAAAATGCTTGTTTGGCACTTATGACCATTATATAGGAGTCAATGTGCCATAAAACTACATTCATAATCAAAACCTTGCAGATGTGATTAAAGACAGCAACTTACAAAATTCAACTCAACAGTGCACCCTGAAAGTACAGACTGTCAGGATTGGCATGCTCTAAGAATTTATTCACCATGTGATCAGTAAAACAGAATCAAGTCATCGATATAATTAACATACACTTGGACAATTAAACACCTGATTGTATGAGACTGATCAAATCTGTTTGGCCATTTACATGATTATCTCAAGTGATTGAATTTATTGATCATTCATTCAGGTAATTAATAAAGCTATTCTCAGGAAGATGAATAGGAAGAATTCTAGCCATTCAGTCTAATAGATCTCAGAAATGCTAAATTATGTAGAAATATTAGAAGAAACAAACTCCAATGAACAATCACATTCTTGCTAGTTTTATATTGCTTTTGATTTTATGTTGATGATTTCCAAATAAACAATAGCAAATTCAAGATTGAACCACAATCAGCTTTTGTTAGATAAGGTTTAACAATACTCAGACTCTGTTAAAATTTATCAACAGTTAGCATCTGTTCAATAAGGTTGAACAACTGTCAGCCTATACTAACATTTAACAACAGTTACCCCCTGTTAGTTGAGGTTTAATGTCTAACAACAGTCAGCCTCTATGAGATAAGATTTAACAACAATCAGCCTCTGTTAGATGAGGTAACAGTCAGTCACTATTAGGTAATATTTAACAACAGTCAGCCTGTATTTTTTTTATTTTTTTTTTTAAGCGATTCACCCCAAGCAAGGCGAGAAGCCACTAGGAAACAAGGGGTTACAGAAGATTTGGAGCAAGATCAGATAGGAGTGATAGAGGAAAGGATGAGGAGAAGGATAGTGGATAGATCAAGGCAACAGGAGATGTCGATTGACATTACACTTGAATAGCTGGAGATTATAGCTCTCAGGGAAACTGGAATACGGAAGGGAGTTCCACAGGTGAGAGGTGCAAGACATGAAGCTACTGGAGTAGAAGAGACAGCTACATTTAGTAGTTTCGACAGTGAAGGGGTGAGAGCGGGATGCCAGCCTCGTAGGGTGCTTGAACTCATGATGTCTGGGAACCAGCGAATGCAGCTCATCGGAGCAACTGCCATGAAAATATTAGTAAAAAAGACAGAGAAAGGTGACAATGTGTCTGTGAGAAAGTGACTGTAGACGAGATGCCAAAGCAGGACCAATTATATTGCATATCCGCCTCTGGATCTTATCAAGAACCCCGAGGCAAACAGAAGGGGCTCCAGACTATATATGGCAGCAATACTCCATGCAAGGGCGAATTGTTGATTTGTAGATCTGGAGTATTGATTCTGGGGGAGAAAAATTTCCCGGCACAGCAAAGGCTCAACAACAGTCAGCTTCTATTGGATAAAATTAAACAACTGTCAGTCTTATTAGACTTAACAACAGTCAGCATCTGTTAAAATTTATTAAGTTAGTATCTGTTAGATAAGGTTTAACAACAGTCAGTCTATTTGCATTCTTGCCTGTCACATCTTGCTTTTGATTTTATGTTGATGTCTTTCAAATAAACGATAGAAAATTCAAGACTGAACAACAGTTAGCTGATGTTTAAATTTATTCACATTTAGCATCTTTGTTACCATATTCACACTGTTTTGGCCCAGTGGATAAAAAGTGATGGTTGGATCCCGTGACTTGATCCAAAGAGTTGTGAGTTCAATACCTAGCTTCTGCAGTATTGAACAAAAACTTGGAGAGTTGAGTTAAAGGGAGTTAACTGAGACATCTGGAAGAGGCATGGCATGTGGAACTAGAACAATCTACCTCGGTGGATGAAATGAAAGGTTCAGTTTGAAATTCAAATCACTTGAAGAAAACCAGAGCATGCAACAGCTGAAACATCGTGAATATGGCAACAAAGATGAGGACAACAGTCTGAACAATGTAAATAGTGTAAATAATTACAATACCTCATCTCAGAAATATAGACAGATATAGAAGAAGGCCGGAGCATACAATGGTCTAAACGTCATGAATATGGCAACAAAGATGAGGACTACATTCCGAACAATGTAAATAGTGTAAATTATTACAATACCTCATCTCAGAAATATAGCCAGATATAGAAGAAGGTCGGAGCGTACAACGGTCTAAACGTCATGAATATGGCAACAAAGATGAGGACAACAGTCTGAACAATATAAATAGTGTAAATAATTACAATACCTCATCTCAGAAATATAGCCAGATATAGAAGAAGGCCGGAGCGTACAACGGTCTAAACGTCATGAATATGGCAACAAAGATGAGGACAACAGTCCGAACAATGTAAATAGTGTAAATAATTACAATACCTCACCTCAGAAATATAGACAGATATAGAAGAAGGCCGGAGCGTACAATGGTCTAAACGTCGTGAATATGGCAACGAAGATGAGGACAACAGTCCGAACAATGTAAATAGTGTAAATAATTACAATATCTCATCTCAGAAATATAGCCAGATATAGAAGAAGGCCGGAGCATACACTGGTCTAAACGTCATGAATATGGCAACAAAGATGAGGACAACTGTCTGAACAATGTAAATAGTGTGAATGATTACAATACCTCATCTCAGAAATATAGACAGATATAGAAGAAGGCCAGAGTGTACAACAGTCTTAATGCTGTGAATATGGCAACGAAGATGAGGACAACAGTCCGAACAATGTAAATAATTACAATACCTCATCTTAGAAATATAGACAGATATAGAAGAAGGCCGGAGCGTACAATGGTCTAAACGTCGTGAATATGGCAACGAAGATGAGAACAACAGTCCGAACAATGTAAATAGTGTGAATAATTACAATACCTCATCTCAGAAATATAGCCAGATATAGAAGAAGGCCGGAGCATACACTGGTCTAAACGTCATGAATATGGCAACAAAGATGAGGACAACAGTCTGAACAATGTAAATAGTGTAAATAATTACAATACCTCATCTTAGAAATATAGACAGTGTCTCTTAGATAAGGCTTAACAACACTCATCCCCTATTAGACAAGGTTTAACAACAGTCAGCCTCTGTTGGATAAGATTTAATGTGTAGCAAGTCAGCCTCTGTTAGATAAGGCTTAACAACACTCATCCTCTATTGAATAAGATTTAACAACAGTCAGCCTCTAGTGGATTAAACTTAACAACAGTCAGCCAAATAAGATAAATAAATAACAAATAAGATAAGAACAGTTAATGTCTATCAGATAAATTTTAACAATGGCCTCTATGAGATAAGGCTTAAAATAGTTAGCCTTGTTAGATAGGCTGTGCAACTGTTGGCCTCCATTAGACAAAGTTTTACATCAACCTATATTAGATAAAGTTTAGTAACATTCAACCACCTTTGGATATTTGAAATATTTAAGGACAACTGCCTGTTTGAAATATTATCAATGTGCAAATCAATAAAAGCAATTTAGAAAATTCTCTAATGTTACATGACTATAATATAGTAGTCAACATTCAAAAAACAAAAAACACATTCAGAATCTGAATCTGGGAGATGTGTGCAGTAATAAATTAAGCACATACCATCTCCCCTCTTGCTCATAACCATACATCAAAATAAAATAAACGTTTTTCAGGATGAAAGCAGAATGAGGCAAATAAAGCTTCATAAGTTTTTACTTAAAGTTGTTGCTATATTAGAATGTGATTTAAGACTAGGAGAATCTACTTGTTTGGCTCTAAATGACCATTATATATGTCAATGTGCCATTAAACTACAATCAGTATTGAAATCTCAAAGATGTGATTAAAGGCTACAAGAATCAACTAAAAAATAGTTTAGTACTACATTACAATTTTATTGGTGTCAATGAGCCATAAAATCACATCCAGTATCAGAAACTTTATTAAGTTTCCTTGAGTTTTTTTTTAATTGGTATCACTCCATGCAAGGTAGTAAAACCACTAAGACACAAGGAGCTACAGGTTGTGGAAGAATTAGAAACAGAAACATTAATAATGAGTGGAAATAGCAATGAGTAATTAGGAGGATAGTAGATAGCAATTGACATTGCATTTAAATTTTTACAGATTAAAGTTGGCTGGAAAGCATGGAGGCGGAAGGGAGTTCCACAAGTAAGAAGTGCGAGAAAAGAACTGTTAGCATAGAACTTGCATTTACATCTAGCCAGCTCAACTGTAAATTAACGAGACCTTGTCACCTGTCTAGTACTGTACTTAAATTCAAAAAGTCTAGCTACCATAATGAAGAGCTCATCCAAACGATTACCTTGAAAAGTATTTATAGATAAAGGCAGAGAGGCAACCTTATGGCAGTGGGAAAGTGACTAAAGCCAAACTGCCAGATCAGGACCAATAATATTGCTGATTCTTCTTTAGATTTTATCAAGGTAAATAGCAGGGGCACTGAACCATATGTGGCAGTAATATTCTAAGCATGGAACAATGATAGACTTATAGATATGTAAGATAGATTCTGGAGAGAAAAATTGTCTTGCACAACACAGTGAACCAACTTTCTTAGCACCTGACCTAGGAAAGTCGTTTCACTGTGTCATGCAAGACATTTTTTCTCTTTAGAATCTATCTTACATATCTATAAGTCTACCATTCATCAACTTATTTTTTATGTCTTTATAGGTTATTTAAAGCCCAAATATATTTTAGATTTTTTTTGCAAGTGTCTATTAGTTGCTTATATAAAAAAATGTTTATTAAACAATGCAATCAATAGTTTAGTAGATATGAACAAATTAAAATACAACTTAATATGACAGTCCACCTAAAGAGAGATTTGGTATTTAGTGAGATGGATATGAGATACAGCCAGTCAATGTTACAATTACACAGACATCTGCCATTAGTACTTAGAACTCTGCCATACTACTTTCAATGTAAAGAAGATCAGTTTAATTATCTCCAAAAGTATGGTGTTCTATAAGGAGAGTGAACATCCTGACACAACTAAAACCTGAAAAGATTGAAGTCTTTGCTCAAATCTAATTAGCGTCTGGTTCTATATTTACAGAACTATCAACATGGATGAGTTCTCAAAAACTACCATGAAGTGAAAACTACCTCCTCTCTATTCTTTTCTCCAAAATCAAAAGAATTTTACTAAAACAAAAAATGGTCTTAGGAAACTTGTGAAATTGTCAATAATGATGGAACCTTGGTAAATGAAGATTGTTTAAAATAGCTTTTATTTTTACTTAAGAGAAAACATTTTGACA
>OZ010612.1:46763581-46798581 GCA_963932145.1 Acanthosepion lycidas
GTTGAAAAATGTAGGAAATCCGATCCAATATATAAACCTACAGACACACACACACACACACACACACACAACCTGGGTTTTATAATAAGTATGATAAGTGTTTGTTTTATATTGCTTTTTCTTTTTTGATGTACCATGTCCCTTCAGGACGTAGGCGATCATTGACGTCCACATCTTCCTGCTTCTTGTAGCTCTTAATGTCTTGTCTTTTTGCTATCTCTCCCAAACTCTGTTCTGCCATCAAGCTCTTCAAGTATTTTACACACTGCTTTCCTCTGTCCCTCTCTCTTACAATCTGTCCTGTGAATATCAGATTTTCCAAGCCCATCTTCTCCATTACATGCCCCAGAAACTTCAAATGTCTCTTCCTGATGTTAAGTATAAATTTCTTTTTTGTTTTCATTTTCTCCAAAACCTCGTTGTTGCTCACATGATTGGTCCGTGGTATCCTCAACATCCTTCTGTAGAATCACATTCTGTTACTCCTTTGAGAATATTGTCCAGAATTCACTGCCATGCTGGAGGACAGACATGTTGCTTAATTCTCTATAAAACAATGTGCCCAAAGAGGAAACTATTTTAGCACGATAAATATATATATACCAAAAGAAGAAAATTCCTAAATTTACTAACAAATAAAGTAGATGTTCATACCATTTTAAATGAGTAAGTTCCATCATGAACTGAACATTCTTAAAGATGGCTGTATCTGTCTGTGATGCTGTACATAGACATATCTTCATTAGTTTTAGTGTCAGTTACTGTCGGTGTGGGGTGGGTCATAGAGTTGCAAGCTGTTAGACAGAGAGTGTGATTTGCTGAATCATGTCTTCATGCTTTCCATCTGGACTGGGACAGAAAAAGGCTCTCATCTTTGCCAGGTTGTCACCAAGACAAATAGCCCACCAACAGGGAGATTATGTGTCACATGTCATTTGCATAGGGGTAGCAGGGATAGAGACACATTATGAGAGTTTTGGAGAGGTTAGGAGTGGATAGAGAAAGAGAGGAGATAATAGGAGAGGGAGATATGAACCAAGAGAGAGAAAATAAGAGAAATTGCTACAAACTGAAAAAGAGGTAAATACAAGTAGAGAGAGGGATAGACAGACAGAAACAGACAATGAAAAAGATAAAATAAGATTCAGGTAGAGAAAAATAGAGAAAATAAGAGAGGTAGATACAAGTAGAGAGAGGGAGAAAGAGAGTGAGAGAAAATAAGAGGCAGATACAATCAGAGGAGAGTGAAAATAAGAGGTAAATATAAGCAAAGACAGAGAAGAAGATACAAAGAGAGAGTGTGAGGCAGGGACAGGCAAAAAGTGAGAAAATATACAATGCAGATATAGGCAGAGAGAGAGAAAATAAAAGTGACAGATATAAGCATAGAGAGAGAGTGAAAATAAGAAAAGTAGAGAGAGAGTGAAAATAAGAAAGGTAAATACAAGTAGAGAGAGACTGAAAAAAATAAAAGAGGCAGATATAGACAGAGAGAGTGAAAATAAGAGATAGATATTAGCAGAGAGAGAGGAGCAGATTCAGAGAGGCAGATACAAGCAACAAAAGAGAGAAAATAAGAGAGACAGAAAGAATTAGAGAGAGAGAGAGAAAGCGAAAATAAAAGAAGCAGAGAGGAAGAGTGTAAATAAGAGGTAGAAACAAGCAAATAAAAGGGGAGCAGATACAAAGAAAGAGAGATAGAGAGATACATGCACAGAGAGTGAGTGAAAATAAGAGAGGTAGATATTGTCAGAGAGAGAGAGAAAATGAGTTAGATAGAAACAGAAACAGTGTGTGTGAGAAAGAGAGAATAAATGTGGGAGAAAGAAAAGAGAAAAAGCAAGGCAGGTGTAAGCAGAAAGAGTGAATAATAGGCAGTTATAGAGAGAGTGATAGAATAAGAGAGTTATATACAGACAGAAAGATAGAAAAGATAAGTAAAGCAAGGTACAAGATAGATAGATAGATAGATAGATAGATAGAATAAGAGAGTTATATACAGACAGAAAGAGAGAAAAGATAAGTAAAGCAAGGTACAAGCAGATAGATAGATAGATAGATAGATAGATAGATAGATAGATAGATAGATAGATAGAATAAGAGAGTTATATACAGACAGAAAGAGAGAAAAGATAAGTAAAGCAAGGTACAAGCAGATAGATAGATAGATAGAAAAAGAGAGTTATATACAGACAGAAAGAGAGAAAAGATAAGTAAAGCAAGGTACAAGCAGATAGATAGATAGATAGATAGAATAAGAGAGTTATATACAGACAGAAAGAGAGAAAAGATAAGTAAAGCAAGGTACAATATAGATAGATAGATAGATAGAATAAGAGAGTTATATACAGACAGAAAGAGAGAAAAGGTAAGTAAAGCAAGGTACAAGCAGATAGATAGATAGATAGATAGATAGATAGATAGATAAAAATATATGAATGAGAAAGTGACTAGCATTGGTTGTTAGCCAGATATGATAGACTGATACAAACCATGAAATTGATGACTCTCACAGAATCAGGTAGAGAGCAAGCCAAAGACATCACCCTAATGTAATATAGGTAAGTAGAAGTGATGTCTATCTACATACAAATCTTATCCTCAGCTTCTTCACTTGTCATAAAGACAGATGGAATCTCCCTTGGGGGTTAGTTCTTCAGCTTATCTCACTGCTGAAAAGCATCAATCAGTCGCCTCCTTTACTCACCAAACTACCAATTTCAAACAAATGCATACAACTCACCATTGGTAACTATGGAAGTTTATGGCATCCCTATCACAAGACATGTATATCTACAATGGCTCAGTGGTTGAGAAATGGGACTGGATGAAAAGAGGTCAACTATTTTTAAATTTTCTGTCTTTGCATTACTCACTTTGCAAATAGAGAGCAAGCAATGCATTTTAACAAATGACTAATACTTTTAAATTTTTGTCTTTGTTTGGAGAGTTCAATATTTTATTGCTTTAAGTGTTTTTTTCATTGATACTCATATTTAATTACACACAACCTGTTTATTTATTAAACAGTATATTTATTTATTAAATAGTATATTTATATATTTATTTATTAAACAGTATAATTATTTATTGATTAAATAGTATAATTATTTATTTATTAAATAGTATATTTATTTATTTATTAAACAGTATATTTATTTATTTATTAAACAGTATAATTATTTATTTATTAAATAGTATATTTATTTATTTAACAGTATAATTATTTATCTATTAAATAGTATATTTATTTATTAAACAGTATATTTATTTATTTATTTAACAGTATAATTATTTATTTATTAAATAGTATATTTATTTATTTATTTATTAAATAGTATATTTATCTATTTATTAAACAGTATATTTATTTAACAGTATAATTATTTATTTATTAAACAGTATCATTATTTATTTATTAAATAGTATATTTATTTATTTATTAAACAGTATATTTATTTATTTATTAAATAGTATATTTATTTATTTATTAAACAGGATATTTATTTATTTATTTATTTATTAAACAGTATATTTATTTATTAAACAGTATATTTATTCTCTGCCTGAATATTTAAGAAATCTTATTAACAGATCACAATATCGGAATGAAATTTAAATTTTTATTATTGCATTATTCCAAAATTTTAACACATCAGCAGAAATATCAACAACTGAGCACAAATAGTTATTAATTAAAAAAAATAGTAATTAATGTATAATTTTAAATTTATGAATTAATAGAAAATAAAAGTAATTCATATTACTAAAATCATAGAAATAAATTAAAAACATAATTGTCAGAATTGATAGTCCTAAAGAGATCTGAATCAGATACATCTTTGTTTTTATGCCCTCATAATATAAATTAACCATTTTATAGCTTTTTTTATACAATGGTTGTTTCACTAGACTGACCACAACCTCACACATGCAGGTAATTTCACTTATTTTCCCACAATATAGCTATTTGTGTTATGTTATAATGCTTATTACCTAAAGAATAATAATGCTAAATAAATCTTTTTAAACATTAAAGCATATTTAACCACATCTCCTTAATAGCTGTCATGACCTGTAAAAAAATATGCGGTCTACAGCAGGATTTGAACCTGCATTCTCCTGGGTGAAGGGAACCATCAGTAGATCTGATGTGCTTTAGACTGGCTCAGTCACAAGAAGGATTTCATTTAAAGACAGTATTCAGCCTTTCTTGTTCTTTGTGGCTGAAAGCATGTCAGATTTAATAACAGTTTTCTCTACCCAGGGATCATGGGTTAGAATCCTGCCAGAGAGTGCATATTTTCCTTCAATAAGATTTCTTGAATATGAGTGGGCACAAAAATAACATTTAGAGTCATTAAATCTGTCGGATTAATAAATAAAAAAATCTATTACTTTTTCATAGAAATTGCGGAAGTTTGAATTTGAAACTTGTTTTATAGTGAAAAATAATTAATTTCAGTAGTATTCAATAAGAATCATTTTCTGTATAGCTGTATAAGAATTTATGTCAATGCATTTTTATAGTAAAAAATTATTGGCAATGGACATCTACAATAAAATAAAAATCTATCTACAATGAAATAATTTGAAATGCAAATAAAATTAAAATGAAAGAAATATAAGTAAGAAATTATGAACATTTTTCTCTGTCTCTCTCAGTTTCTTTCCCACTCTCTCTCTGTGTCTTTTTCTCACTCTCTTTCAGTCTCTTTCTCTCTCTCATTCATTCATTCTATCTATCTTATTTATCCACACACACACACACATATATACTTTAAAAATCAGTTGAATCTGCTACCTTGGTTTCAACTGATCTCCTGATTTTTAAAGTTAAAAGCTCTACATGTTATTTTTACTTTTATTTTATTTTTTCACACGTGTATTGAGCACTTTTTAATACCACTGTTTCCTGGACTGATATTTAACAATACTAACCATAATGCAAGTACTAATTCTAATATAGTTAAGAACAGCAACCAATGTAATTGTTGGAATCTTAACCATTCCCCATTGTGTAACAAATGCTTGACTAAATCCCTTGTGTATAAGTGTTCTATTTCCTCAATAGAATATCCGAGGAATGAAAAGTTTTATATTGGCAGTACTATGAACACTTTCAAAGATCGTTGGTATAAGTACCTATCTTCTTTTACTAATCACTTTCAAAATATTTTTGGAAGTTGAAAGAAGAAAATAAAATCCCTAAAGTTAAATGGAAACTTTTAAAATTAGTTAGAACATGTAGATACTCATATGAACTTTGCTTTCTGTGTTTACAAGAGAAAATGCAGATAATTAGATTTTTAAATAGGGACAAGTTATTAAATCAAAGATTTGAACTAACTGTCAATTCTAAGCATATTTCGCCTTTGACCCTAAAATCTTGCTAAACTTTAAAATCTAATAATCACTTAAGCTTTTATGATAAATAAACTCGTGGTAAATATTTTAAACTTATCCTTAGCAAGTTAGAGTTTTTGAGTTAGTGCAGTATGTACATTATTCTTCTAACATTACTGGTAATATTTAGAGGTATATATGACAGCTGACATTTTAACATTTTGTTTTGTTTTATTAATACTACATAAAAAATCTCTTTGTTAACTGTTATACTCTATTAAGTATAATTTTATATAATTTATTATGTTATTTTATTTATATGATTTAAATATATGATCTATGTACTTTTAAGTTTTGGTTAGTTCATTTATTTATTTTATCATTTTGATTTTATTTTCTATTTTTCTGTTTTGTAATTAAGATAATTTTTTCTGTTTTTTCTTCTTCCATTTCTTAAAGAGTCTTTTTATTTACATACTATTAAATAATTATTGTTAAATTATACTGCCTTTTCAGTAAAAATATCAACTGTTCATTTGTTGTTGCATTGTATCAAAATTCTGTTTCAAATAGATCATATGTATCTGTTGAATTTTGAATCTATGTATCATATATATTATATATATTATATCATATATATTATCAACATATCTTGTCTAGCTTCTTTACATTTCTATATCATCCTTATACTTACCTTTCTCTCTTCTTTTTCTTTGAAGAAGACACTATATTTTGTGTCTTCCTTTCCTTCTCACTCTTCTTATTTTCTTTATTTTTGGTTTTTAGATGAGACTAAATCTTTTCCTTCATTCTTTCTTCTTTTTTGGGGGGATTAAACATATTGTGTGTTTGTAAGTAAATATAATAAAAATTGTAATAACCCTTATTTACCACTGTTTATGTAGCAGTTTTATATATGCCCAATTGTAATATTAGGTTGGTGCAAAAATAATGACGTAATAATGTCGTTTTTTGACGTTAAAAAATACGTCAAAAAACGACATTATTTTTGCACCAACCTAATATTATAAAATATATATATATATATATATATATATATATATATATATATATATATGAATTTGTGTATTTAGGCAGCAATCCTTCTTTCATGCACATCTTATTGAATATGACAGACAAGGTGCTTTTATTTAGTTTTTTTTATATAATTTCTCATGCAATCTAATATTTTTTTTCTTTTCAGAACACTAACAAAAAGTGATGATGATAATCTGTTTCTGTTTACATGGATGATCCAAGCAATGATAAATGAAACGATAATGATGATAAGATGCTGGAAACGAAAATTGTACTGCAGCTCATGACGTCACACATTCTTGTCCATGTATTGCTTAATATATTGTAATGTAATTGTCATCTTTGATAATGGCTTATGTAAGCCGAAAGCTTAGATTGGATTAAAAAATATATATCAATATTGTGATTTTCTTTCTTCGTTTAATGATAATATTATTAAGCTTATCAGACGATATGAAAAGAATTTACATAAAATAAATAGGCAACACTTGTCTATATTATTTAATGAAACATTATGAATATATATATGTGCATGGCCGAGTGGTTAGAATGTCCACTTTCTGACCATGAGATCTGGGTTTGAATCTCACCATGGTCGATATGTCAGGAAGTAAGCTTCCTGATGTTATCGGACCTGAGGGGGGGTCGATCCCAGCATGCGGTACTTTTAGAAAGTGCCTGAAAACCATACCACAGGTTGACCCAAGCCTTGTGAGTGAAATTGGGTAGGCAGGACACATGGGGGCCATCAATAGCTGTGCTAGCACAAAGTCACAAGTCATCGTGACAGAGGGTTTGAGTGTCCTGGTGTTGTTTCAGATTGTTGATCATGCTAGACAACACGCTCTCTCCCAGAAACTGTAACTAAGGTCTGCTCAGCATAGTTGCAGTATAAACCACAGGTTGACTCTGTGGGTATTGAACAAACACAAATGTACCTGAGCAAGAGTTTGCAATAGAGATTGACTAGCTGCCCTAGTAGATGGGTATCCTCAAATATGCTTGGCCAGTTGTTATTATTATTATTATTATATATATACATATATATATATATAATTATAAAACACTCATTGGACAGAGTTGAATTAAACCAGGAAACAGATGTATTAAAAAGTGTTTAAAACATGTATAAGAAAAATAAAAATTTAACATACAGAGCTTTACCAAATTAGGAGATCAGCCAATCACACTACCTTAGTTTCAACATTTCAATATCTTCAGGTGATTCAGACAAAAAAAACAATTCATCACATTTTTGGGGGTTTTGAATCACCTGAAGATACAAGAAGTTGAAACCAAGGATAAAGTGATAGGCTGATCTAATTTTTTTAAATTTAAATATATATAGTGGTAGAAGCTTAGTGGTAGAATCTCTGGCTGATACCAATTCAGTCGGGTTTCGATCCGAGCTAGAGGCAACCGGATGTCTAGCCACACTGATGAGCTGTGAAACAGCGAAACAGTCTGTCTGTGGATGACGTTATATTGGCTCCTGAAATAAATATTAATTTCGGTTGAGCTCTCTAGGGAGTAGGTTTGGGTTTGTAAACAGTGACTATTATAGCTTATATATAGCGAGACTCTTCGCATAGCAAATCGAGTCACTGTCAGTCACTGGGCGTGTTTCTAAAAATAAATACGCTAAAAATCCACCTGCTTCCCTGCCGTGCGCCGACAGCTTAGTGGTAGAATCTCTGGCTGATACCAATTCAATCGGGTTTCGATCCGAGCTAGAGGCAACCGGATGTCTACCCACACTGATGAGCTGTAAAACAGCGAAACAGTCTGTCTGTGGATGACGTTATATATATATATATATTAATATTAAAACACATAATTGCATATTAGGATTTTTGTTTTGTTTTTCTGTATATTTTTCTTCATATATATATATATATATATATATATATAAGATTGTTCTAATATAGAAAAATTTCTATTTTTTTTTTTTAATCATTTCACCTCAAGCAAGGTAATAAAGACAATAAGATGCAAGGGGATTACTGAGTGTGAGATAATATGAGAAGAAAATATTATTAGCAAGAGAGAACAATAAAGTAACAAGAATTTAGAAGACAGAAGGTAATTCCTGTATCAAGAGAGTGGGTTTGCATTTGTAAAAATCGAAAACAGGTTAAGACATTTATTTTTGTTTTTTAAAATGAACCACAAACATCTATTTATCTGCTTTTCTTCTCTGCTGTTGTAACCAAACATTCTCACCCCTTAACACTGCCATCTTCTATCTGCAAGCAGCATGCAAGACACTCTTCCACTCGAGGGTAAAATACATCTTTATTGATCGCTAAGCTTTACAATGATGACTGATCCTCAAGAGGACAGTGAAGGTGAAGTGCAATTCAGGTGGGGTTTCATTAAATGATTGTGGCAGTAGGAAATCTGACTAAATAAGGAAGCAGGAAGAGGCTGATTCAAAACTAGAAACTCAGAAACTGTTTTCTGCATGCAACTGAATTCCCAATGGTATTTTTTTTCAGACATGGGATAAATAAGCAACGACAGGAACATTTAGCAAAGAACAATAAAGTAATGTTATGAGAACGGAAAAGAGATGAGATTTGGGCATATCTTGTTTAGAAGAATGAATATTTATGGAAATTTAGAGATCGACACATTTTACAGGCTAATATTACATTGTAAAACCAAAACAATGAATTCTTCTATGCACCATGTCCCTTCAAATATTTGATCATGGCTCTCCACAACTTCCTGTCCGTTTTTAGCTCTTAATAAATTTTGTCATTTTGTTATCACTCCTAAACCCTGTTCCACAATCCATTTACACAAACTCCTCCTCCTTTTATGTGCTATGTCCCTTCAGGACGTTGGTGATCGTGGCTCTCCACAATTTCCTTTAGCTCTTAATAAATTTTGTCATTGTGTTATCACTCCTAAACCCTGTTCCACAATCCATTTACACAAACTCCTCCTCCTTTTATGTGCCATGTCCCTTCAGGACGTTGGCGATCATGGATCTCCACAATTTCCTTTAGCTCTTAATAAATTTTGTCATTTTGTTATCACTCTTAAACCCTGCTCCACAATCCATTTATACAGACTCCTTCTTCTTTTATGTGCCATGTCCCTTCAGGACGTTGGCGATCGTGGCTCTCCACAATTTCCTTTAGCTCTTAATAAATTTTGTCATTGTGTTATCACTCCTAAACCCTGTTCCACAATCCATTTACACAGACTCCTTCTTCTTTTATGTGCCATGTCCCTTCAGGACATTGGCGATCGTGGTTCTCCACAATTTCCTTTAGCTCTTAATAAATTTTGTCTTTCTGTTTTTCAATGAAACTACTTTCAGCCTCCTGCATGGTTTTGATGTTATTCTGATGTTCCTTGTAACCTTCAGAGAATTTTGAATTGAACACTTTATTTAATCTATGATGATAAACTGTTCTCGTTCCAATGCCCATATCTACGGATATCCCATCTAGTACTTATTTAGTAATACTTACGTCATTTCCACTGAGTCCAGGTACACACTTCCCAGACCAGGGATTGAACTTATAATTATTATGACAGCAAAATTATGAACCCATGCTTAAGTTAACTAGGAGAATTCTGGGTGGAGAACTTGGAATATTAACACCTAATGTAACCAATACTTCACATTAAATAATGTAAATGACAACATTCACAATATATATATATATATATATATATATATATATATATATATATGTATGTATGTATGTATTAATTAGTACATATACACATATATGTACTAATTTATATATATATATATATATATATATATATATATATATATATATATATATATATATATATATATTAATTAGTACATATATGTGTATCTATGATTTTGACATGTGACTATAGTTTTGCTGGGCTGTGTTCCCAGTTCATCGGACACAGGGTCTAAGTAAACAAATGGTTCATGGGAGTTTCGCTGCTACATAGTGCATAAAAAATAAAGTTGCACAGGAGTGTGCTAAATGTGATGCCAGTGGTTTGCATTTCTTAGAAAAAATTAGCAGAATATGAGGTGGGCGGGGAAGTGTGAGGGAAAGAAAAAGTTAATTACTAATTTAAAATTTGAAATTAAAGACATTGTGTTCGTGAGGTCAGTAAACCATTATGGATTAAAAGGAGGTAAGAAATGACTGGGGATAAAAGTAGAAAAAAACATGTGGAAATGGAGGTGGCCATGGTTAGAAGAGCCTAAACAAGTGGTGCATAGGAGGGAAATATACTCTAATAAGGTAGGGGTATGGAGGGGAAAACTGGGTTATGGTTTTTTTGTTTATTGGCTATAAATTTTCCGTTCTTTCTTTACCTTTTTAGCCAGCCTTCCCTGACGATCCACTTAAGTGAAACCTTGGTAGGTTTGTCTGGCTCTCTAGGTTTAACTATATATATATATATATATATATATATATATATATAATTGTAGAGTGGATAAATAAAATGGACAAATATAAGCAGGCAAGTGCTGATGTGCATATGAAAGCAAATAAATAAATAATCATTAAATTTATGCATAGGGTGTAAACGTAATAGTGCTCAATGTGGTTATACAGAGCAAAGATATTATTAATTGGTACATATACATATATCTGTGTTTTTGGTGTGCAACTATAGTTTCACTGGGTGGTGTTCTCAGTTCCTCCAGCACTAAGGAGTGAGAACAATACAGGGTGCGATGGATAAGTTGTCATCTAAATGATGTAAAAATGAAAATAACACTGACATCTTATTTTAACAGATATCTTACTTATTATAAAATGCAGATTCTGTGTGTGTGTGTGTGTGTGTGTGTGTGTGTGTGTGTCTGTACGTTTATATATTGGATCGGATTTCCTACATTTTTCAACCTATTTCAACAAAACTTCACATGACTAAGTAAAATTACCTTGCGGTGGTTCTAACAGCTCCAAAAATTAGAAAAACAGAATTGTTTTTGCACGAAATCAATTTGAAAACACGATTAAGAGGCATCACAAGAATGAAAGGGGGACAACTCATATCGAGTTATACTTATTATAAAACCCAGGTTGTATGTTCGTTTATATATGGGATCGGATTTCCTACATTTCTCAACCGATTTCAACAAAACTTCACTTCTTTTTTGGCAGGTAGTGTTTCTTATTGCCTTGCACACTTTTGTCTTTATTTTTACATTCAGAATACTTTAAAAATTTCATTTACAAGACAATTGTTTATAATAAAATTCTATTCAATCGGTAGACTCATAATGATTGAAAACAATGTTTTTGTTTGAGTTTGGGTTTGACCAATTTGTAAAAAAAAACAAAAAAAAACTAATTAAGACATGCATGTCCATCAACCTTAAACAATAATCTTTGTCAATTTTATTTTTCAGTCTTTATGATGGTCAATACTTGATCTATCTCTTACTGTTACATCCCTGGGCAACACTGGGCTCTACTGCTAGTATTTACTAAAATTACACACAAATATATTGAAATACTAAAGAGTAAATTTTATGCAATAAAATCACCATTGCCATCAACCAGAAAATCTCCTGCATCTCTTCTAGACAGTCTCCTTGTTTAAGTTGGTGAATGTTGCCATTATCCTTGCCTTAGTTCATCTTTGTTACTACAAAGAGTTTTGTTGGTCTCTCACTCAACTGTGCCCCATCAAGGCAAGTGCAGTCTGGAGAGTTAGGTGCCCAGATTTAAAGTATCATGTGGTTGCAGAAATTGTCTGAGAGTCATGAATGCTTTCTCCTGCTTGCATGGTGCAGATTTCTGTTGCCAGACATAGGGTCTTCCACCAGCCACCATCCTGACCCAGGGTTGCCCTACCTCCTCAGGGCAGTAGTCCTCTGTATTGAGTCTGTGGCCCTGTGGGAGGATGAATAGAGACATAGCATCACCATCACTAGTGATCACTCCAAATACCTTCATAATCACCATTAGACTCATCCAACTCTTTCTGAATCCTGTGCACTGTCCTCAGATTGACACCCAAACATTCTGAATTGTATTGGAGCTTCCAGCACAAATGCCAAGCATTACAGCATACCATTTCCCAAATTTCTGAGTGAACTGCATCATGGTGCTCTTTTTCTCACAGATGGTGCCCAACTGACCCTACTCTACTGTGCAGTCTATAAAATCAATGAAAAATAACATGCATGCATGGAATTAAAAGTATAAAATGATGACAATTTACCCATCGCACCCTGTAGAAGAGTAATCAGGAAGAAGTACTATTGAATACAACAGAAAAAATACTTTTTTTTTATGTGTTCTCTTGTTTTTGTAGAAAGGAAAACATGTAACCATTTTAAGATTAAATATTTGTTAAGGCATATACAAGTGAAGTCATTTGATGGATTTTTTTGGTATATATCTTTTATTTGTATTTATTCAGACTGCATTAATTCAAATGCAAGCAGCCCCACTCCCGGAAAGAACCCCAAAAATTACAATTAACCAAACAAGACAAGGAGATTAATTTCTTGAAAGCTTTCACTTTTGAGGCAAAGATTTTTGCCAAAGGTGGTGGATCTCAACATGGTTAAGAGAAGATTTCAGAGAACCACAGAAAAGAAGCAGCAGAATACAGATGAGGAACTGAGAGGTTGTCTGCGAAGAGGCTAAATAAGAAACAGAACAATGCCTCCCGGGAAAAAAAAAAAAACACAAAAAAGGAAGACACACTCATCTCTTCACACAATTCTTTTTTTCTTTTTACTATTTTTCTAGGTGAGAAAAGAAACTATAAAAATGTTTTCATGCAAGATAAAAAGATTTTCTCATTAATGAGTAAGAGTTATTTTTATTCAAAAGGATCCTCCACTAGACCATAATCATGTCCACGATTGTAAACATGGTTACAGTTGTGTAGCAACCTTGTAACATATGAAAATATTATGTGCAACTTTATCAAAATCTGAGAAAAAAAATTCTGTAACCATTTTGAGAGAACAATAAATATTTTCCTTATTAATTGTGGATGAATTTTTCTTTCATCTTAATTCCTTGTAATCAGTAACAAAGTGCTTGTTTGAATTTCTTAGATGAAACCTTGTCAATTATTATTCATTTTTAAAGGATTACTTTCATTTTATTTCTTTTGCTTTCTCCACCAAGTAGTAATAGTCTTAAGTTGTCTGAATTTCTTAGTTGAAGCCTTACCAATTATTATTCATTTTTGACTTGTTTTTCTTTCATCTTATTTCTCTTGCTTTCTCCATCAAGTAGTAATAGTCTTAAGTTGTCTGAATTTCTTAGATGAAGCCTTGCCAATTATTATTTATTTTTGACTATTATTTCTTTCATCTTATTTCTCTTGCTTTTCCATCAAGTAATAATAGTCTTAAGTTGTCTGAATTTCTTAGATGAAACCTTAGCAATTATTATTCATTTTTGACTAGTATTTCTTTCATCTTATTTCTCTTGCTTTCTCCACCAAGTAGTAATAGTCTTAAGTTGTCTGAATTTCTTAGATGAAACCTTGACTAGTATTTCATTCACCTTATTTCTCTTTCTTTTACACCAAGTAGTAATAGTCTTAAGGTGTTTGAATTTCTTAGATGAAGCCTTGGCAATTATTATTAATTTTTGACTAGTATTTCTTTCATCTTATTTCTCTTGCTTTTAAACAAAGTAATAATAGTCTTAAGTTGTTTGAATTTCTTAAATGAAAACTTGTCAATTATCATTTTTCACTAGTATTTCTTTCACCTTATTTTTCTTACTTTTAAACCAAGAAGAAAGAAAGGACTAACCATCAACTGCAAAAAGTATGGTCATTAGTAAGTGTGAAAAAACAAGATGTGAGTTACAGACTGAAGATATTAACAGCAAGAAAGTAAAGATGTTTAAATTAAATATTTGGGAAGAATGGAATATGTGACACTGAAATCTAAACACACACTGGAATGGTGAAAGAAATGTTCTAACCAAAATCTAAGTAAATTCCTGAGAAACAGAAAAAAATTGTTACAAAGAAAAGATTGCTGGATTGCTATATGATATCTATCTTCTTATATGGCAATGAATACTGCACAATCTCTCTGTGGATGAGGAGAAAACTGGAGGCAAAAGAAATGTGGTTCTACAGAAGGATACTGAGAATTCCATGTGAAAATTATAAAAGATGTTATTGAGTTGAAAACATAGACTAATTAACAATTGGCATTAGAGAACATAGTTGCTCTCAAAACTATGTACAAAGTGGGGGGAAAAAAACTATTATGAAAAATATAGATTATCTTCCCTTGGCTGATAAGAACCTTGACAGGGAAGATGAGTTTATTTATCTGATAATAATGAGTAAGATCCAAATTTAGGTACTAATCATCAGAGGCTCTGAAGACCACCAAGGTGAAAGAACACGTTTTAGCCTACTCCAAAGGACAGGAAATGCTGGCTACAAATGAACCTGGACTGATCTGTTAATGCATTGACAAACAAACATCAGAAGAGATATGATCAACTTCAGATAAGCGTTTCAATGAAATTCAAACAGACACGTGTATTTGGACTTTGTCCTTGATGCCATGACATTAACTGGTAAAGGAATATGTTTAGCAATTTTCTCTTCTCATTCTTTTCTTCTCATTGTATAATGTATTACTTATATAAAAGTATTCTTTTTAAACCAGTCTTGTCCTTTAATATTCTGTTACGACTCTTATGGGGGGTCACTAATTTTCCCATACTATAGATTTGTGGATTATTAAATGAAATTTAAACCCACGTGTTCTGAATTGAGTGTTTTTGCTTCTCTGACAAGTGAAACAGGCTACTTACCATATTGTTTTGAACATTTTGCCATGATTCTTTTGAATGACGTGTATTACTGTTGTTTCTGTGTTTAACCAAATGTAACTATTACCAAATTATTCCACACCACTGAGTAAGAAATTTGATTTACATGTATCAGTTGGTGTCGCTTTCACTGTATTTAAAACTGTACTACAGTTTGGGAATCATTTATCCGAAATTTAAAAATCCACAAACCTTCAAAATTCAAAAGTTTTTCAGGGGCTGACATGACTTGCCACAAATGGAAAATTTCAGAAATCAACATGGCTACCCATACTACGATTATTCTGTTGCAGTGTTACAAATAAAATGCTGACCTTTTTCAAGTTTTCATCACATTTAACTGTAATCAGAATCCATGTTTTGTTTTTATACAAATCCTGTACCTGCATGTATTTTAACATTTTAATCACAACATGACATTGTTGGTAGAGCCTGATAGCTTACCGAATTTTCCTTCTCACACTCACAATGATGTAATCAATGATGTACCCTCTCCCACCAGTTTCTCACACCTGATGTAGAAGAAGTGTTTGCTGTTGCATTTAGATATTTTTTGTAAGTAGCAATCATGTTTTTTGTACATGTACAGAAGGTACAAAACATTTTTACATGCAATCTTAATTTTCACCAGTTTAAAAATCCATGTGAGTATTACGAGGAGCACCCAAAATGCGCTGCAAGGACCAACTAAAGCGCACCCTGACACTTACCAACATCATCTCGTCCTTGTGGAAAGAAACTGCCAGGGACCGAACGACGTGGAGGAGAACAATACACGATGGCATCTCAGACTTCAAGGAAAGGAGGAGGGAGAATGAAGAGACATGACGATGAAGGAAAAGAGAACGCTGTGAACGACCCAGTCCTACCGCTCCCCTCCCCTCCCCTGTGAGCACTGTCTGCGACTATTCCACCACCGACTGGGCCTGGCATGTCATGTCAAACATAAATATCAACCGTGAAGATAGGACTTAAAAGATTGACAAAACCCGATACTCGGACACGACTGGAAGCTGACGACGATTACATGACTAGCGTCATTATATATATCTTCTAGAAACTATCTCACTTGTTGGCTTTTGTGGCATGTGGGGGCTTCCTTACTTTGCTCAATTCAGCAGCAGCAACATCAGAAATGGAAATAATCAACAATGTCATAAAAGCCTTCACTGAGCCCTTTTTGGGACTTTTTTCATCTTCCTTTTCAGTGGCCTCTACATTCATGGCCAGCTATTTTCCATCTTCCTTTTCAGTGGCCTCTACCTCATGGCCAGCTCTCCTTTTCATTTTACAGTGGTTACAACCTTCAAGCCCAGCTTAAAGGGCTACACACAACCCTTGCTGTAAAAGATGAGGCCTGTCACAGCAGCTTGACATCAGATTTCTTATTCCTCCTGTGGGAACTAGCAGAGAAATGTCACTTCAAGACACCTACCGCACAACCTTTGCTGCAGAAGACAAAACCTATTCTAGCAGTTTCACATTCACATTTCTTATTCCTCCCATAAAAACTTGTAGAGAAATCTCTCTCTACAAAACAACTAATCAAGAGTCAAGAACATTGTTAACTGCAAAACCCCACTTTTTCCATGCAAAATACTACTATTTTGCACTCACTTTCAAATAGAAATAAAAGCTGTTGAACACTTATTTCAAACTTTTGGGTTTTGTTCATTTCCCTCACATTACCAAGCACAAACACACATGCAACTGGGAAAAATTCCTTACAATCTGTATGTGCATGAAATTTATTAAATTTTATTTAAAACTACTTTCAGGGTTTATGTTATTTATATAGAACTACCTTCAGGGTATATGTATAAGTTGTGTTATGAAATGTAAAGGGATATCGTGTTCATGCCTGGGTTACATTCCCAAGCTGTGCCATTTTATAGACGCTATATACAAATTAAATGGTCTGTATTCCAAAATCTGTAAACTGAAGTACTTCCAGTCCCAAGAATTTTGGATAAAGGATTCTCAACCTGTACTTTA
Source organism: Acanthosepion lycidas (assembly GCA_963932145.1). Classification (NCBI taxonomy): domain Eukaryota; kingdom Metazoa; phylum Mollusca; class Cephalopoda; order Sepiida; family Sepiidae; genus Acanthosepion; species Acanthosepion lycidas. The sequence goes on from OZ010612.1 coordinate 46,780,759, forward strand.
AATTTTTTTTTTTCTATCATAGCCTCGGCTAAACTTATTATATCCTCCCCAATCTTCAAGAAAGGAGATAATTATGAAAAATGGAAGAACAAATTAGAATTCCTGTCTGGATTTTTGTTATGAGGAGTTATCATTATTTATACTATTTGACTATTGTCATCATCTTTGTTGTTTTCATCACATTATTTTGGCCATTGTACCCACCGTCCTTCTTCAGGTGTATATCAATTTGGGTAACCTACAGGGAATTCTGAATTGAACCCTTTATTTAATCTATGAGGCTAGACTGTTCTTGTTCATGTCAGGGATATCGTCTAGTTCTTATTTTTATTTAATATTGCTCAACTGTTCCCACTGACTGCAAGTACACACTGGGCTGGGCAGTATAAACATACACTCAAAGACTCAGAACTTGGAATCAGAACAGTCTACCCCCATAAATTAAATAACGGGTACAATTCAGAATTTCCTATAGGTTACACTGATCAATATACATCCAGAGGGAATAACGGCCAAAACATTGTGATAACAACAAAACTGAGGACAGTAGTTGAAATATAAATAGTGTAAATAACCAATTCGAAATCTGGCAAAGTTTTACTAATTTAGAGAAAACAAAGACTGATAATAGCCCTTATTTTCAATGACACCATGAAGGATGCTGTTTTACAATTGGAATAGACACAATTCACAATGAGGAAGGAGTGAATAACGTCATAAAAGTCCAAGATAAATTGTATATAAGGGGTAAAACTCAGTTGGTTTTTGAGGTTCTTAAGAAATTTGAAAATTATAAAAGATGTTATTGAGTTTGTTGTAACCTAGGTAAGGTTACTGAATAAAATAATCAAACAAAGGTTGTTAATGAACAATAATACTTAGGACAAGAACAACACATATAGGATTCACCAACGGCAGAAGAAGTAGTCAACTGCTAGAAGTTAGTCATGTGAATTCCACAATGAATCTCCAACTGCAGACCAACATACAGTATTTACTACTGTATTTATATGAATGGGGATATACCCATTATCATCCGTAGGTATGCTACAACAGAGTTGGAAACATAAACAAAAAGAGAAAGGTGCTGCAAGACTAATTAGCACCATGAACAGAGTGAGTAAGCAATGAGGAAGTTTTGAAGAAAATAGTAACAAAAGAACTTATGTTCAGAATCAGGAAGAGGTAGCTGAAGTCTTGTAATACTTAACCCTCATAGTGCATATAGAAGGTGACACAGGGGAAGTCAGTGAGACACCTACATGATAAGTTTGTGCAAATGGATGGCAAGATGGATGACAGTTGTCATAGCAAAGGGAGAAAAACTGTTAACAGCCACAAGGGAAAGCAATTTTTTGAGTGCCATGATTGCCCAAGTCCTGAAGGGATGTCGCACATAGAAGAAGAAGGTATGAAAAAATGAAGTCACCAGTTAACACTGACACCAGGTTTATGACCATATCATTTGAAATACCAGTTAACATCCAATCACCAAAGTTAAGCAATGTTGAGCCTGGTCAGTATCTAGATGGGTGACCACTTGGGAATACCAGGTGCTGTAAGCTTGGATGTGTGGGTAGTATAGCTCACAGCCATATCATATTGAAACACTGGTTCTCATCCAATCACCAAAGTTAAGCAATGTTGGGCCTGGTCAGTATCTAGATGGGTGACCACTCTGGAATATCAAGTGCTGTAAGATTTGATGTGCAGATAGCATAATAAATAATGGAGAAATTGGGTTTGTTATTTATCGCTGAAGCTCGAAGCTCAAACCAGACACCAGATTCATTTGCAGTATACAGCTTCTTCTAATCAAATGCTTATGGCTTAATGGAAGGAGAATAATTCTTTGGCCATATTGTTACCGAAGAAATGATACCATGCAACAAAAGTGTTTATTTAGTTCCAACCTACTCATAAGGCCCAGCTGTTGGCAAGCGAATGGGCAAATGGTCTAATTCATGTGTCTTCTTTTCTCATGTTAGATGAGCAGTCATTTCTTTTTTAGGCTTCTCGGGACCACTGTCTGATAGAGAACAAGCTGTCTTTGTCCTGTCAACTTATAAATGAAGACGTTTACAGTTATACAATTTGTACTGATTTTAATTTTTTCTTATCATTTCACCACAAGCAAGGCAATAAAGCCAATAAGACGCAAAGGGTTAGTGAGTTTTAGAGAATATAGGAAAAAAATACTATAAAGGATAGAGAACAATAAAAGAACAGGAATTTTGAAGACAGAAGATAACGATTGAAATTGAATTTAAATTTTTGAAGATCAAACTTGACTGAGAATCAAGAAGCCAGAAGAGAGTTCCACAAGTGAGAAATGCAAAAAAAAAAAAAAAGAAATTATTAGCATATTTTTGTAAAAAAAAGGATTTTTCTTCAAGGTATTTTCAGTTTCCAGTTCTGGATTGATCTAAATAAGAAATTCCTTGAATTGTATTTGGTATGACTAGTAAGCTGCTGAACTTGACATGTGAGTCAGGAGATTTTATTAAAAGATGCAAATATGCAAGGGAAATTAAGGTGAACAACAGGTGTTCGAAAACAATATCTTAAGATGGATAGGTAGAAAATGGCAGCTTTTACCTGCGTTTGTAAGACAAGGATTCTAGAAATTCTAATATTGTTCCAAGGCGTAATTTCTTGTATGGCTTCTGCTAACAAAACAATTTTTATTAAATTCAGATGATCATCTCAGCTTGCCAACAATTTCTAATTCAATAAGATCAATTATGTTATTTATAACAACACATAATAATAAATTTATAAATTATGTGGCAATTCTGATATCTTCATTACTAAATACATTTTTTATTATTATTTTGACTATTGCCAGATGTGGTATTTTAATCATTGCATATGGTTTTTCTTTCAACTGATTTCCTCAGCTTTGTTATTTCACTTCCCTCCCCCCACCCGTTACGGCCATGTGCCCTCTAGTCTTCCTCATATGTTTATTAATCATCTTTTGGAGCCATTAATCAGCAGAGAAAGAAAGCAATCAATTAACTTATGATTCCTCAGACATGCTGGAGCATATGAAGTTCAACAGGTGACCTCATCATTCACTAACAATGTTTTAATTATCATTCTTCTTTACATGCTATGCACCCCCCGATCATGGCTCTCCACAACTTCCTGTCCTTTGTACCTCTTAATAAATTTTGTCTTTCTGTTATTTCTTCTATTTATCCAAGCTCACTAAGTATACTATGCATTGCTTTCTTCTATCTCTCTTGCTTTTAATCTGTCCTGTGAGTATCAGATTCTCCAAGTCTTCCTTCCTCATTATATACCCCAGAAATCTTAAATGTCTCTTCCTGATGTTATAAGTTTGTTATTGTTATTACTCTTTGTTCAGTCTATAGTATCCTCAGCATCCTTCTGGAGAACTACATTTCTTTTTCTTCTAAGGCTCTTCTTCATCTTTGAGGAAATTGTCCAACACTCACTGCCATACAGGAAGACAGATATTTCCATACTCTTTTCCGTATTTCTAGCAAAGTTTTTCTATTTCTTAATACTTTGCTTAGCTTTTGAAATACATCTTTGGCTATCCCAATACGTCTTTGGATTTCAGTGTCACACTTTCCGCCCTCTGCTAAAACACTTCCCAGATATGTAAACTTCCGCACTTGTTTGATTTTGGTACCTCCAATTTGCAATTCGTACTTTGGGATCATCCCTTTGCAGACAACCATGCATTCGGTTTTCTTGCAGTTGATGTTTAATCCTTTCTCCTCACTTTCCTTCACAAGAAAAAGTGTTGGGAGTTTTTGTAGTTTTCTTTCTGTGTCTGCTATCAATGCTGTGTCATCAGCATATCTTATGTTGTTAGGATTGTGGCCGTCAATAATGAATCCTGGTAGGACTTCTAATTGTCTCAGAATCGCCTCAGTGTATAGGTTGAATAAGTCTGGTGAGAAGATACATCATTGTCTTACACCCTTTCTATTTTTGTACATCTGCTGAATTCATTTTCTATCTGTATGCAGGCAGTTTGCTGCCAGTATATGTTCGTGATTATTCTAATATTTTTATGGGATCTTACCCATAATAATAATAATGGACTATTCCATACTTAATAAATACTGTGCCTCAGGAGTAGGCAAGGAGTCAGTAGTTCAAGTCGAGTCAAGAGTCGAGTCAGAGGCAGTCCTAAACAGAGTCGCTTTCAGACAATTACTACCAAGTAAAACAAAACAAATAACACAGTTCTATGAACCAAAAAGAAAATTCCTCCCAGGAGAAAAAGTTTCTTAAGGCATAATTGAAAAAAGAATTGGTAATATGATGTACGTAGTACAAGGAAAAAAATTCTCACACAGAAGACACGTAAACCAAATAAGGAAGAGACCATTACAGGATGCTAATGGTCCACCTCAAGAAGAGGTATTGGACGCGATTTTCAACACATCCGATATAAAAAGACTGCAAACAATGCCAGAACCAAGAAAATCGTCAAGAAAAAGAAAATTCACTGAACCTTTGGAAATAGATCCAAAGAAAAAAAGATATTAAAAAAAACCCTGCTACGCAAAAGCTTCAGAAGTGGGGTGTTATGGGATCTTACCCATAATAATAATAATAATGGACTATTCCATACTTAATAAGTACTGCACCTCAGGAGTAGGCAAGGAGTCAGTAGTTCAAGTCGAGTCAAGAGTCGAGTCAGAGGCAGTTCGAAACAGAGTCGCGTTCAGACAATTACTGCAAGACATTGGAATAGTGATACTGGTCAAGACTACATTGTTCTCTCTACTAAACCTGATTGTTCATACTAACACTTTCTACTTCTCTGTATATATTCCTGTTTGTAATATATCTGTGTTATTCCATATCCGTGTTTGAGTTCTTCTTTATTGGTTCTACCTTGGACTACCACCATGGTATAAGGAACCGGGCCATAACAAATATCCTTCCCAAATATTAACAAGATTGCTGAGCAGTTCCAGTAGATCTTTGTGGGGTTCTTTATCAAATGCCTTAGCGTACATAGTCATGAACAGAATCCTCTTCATCATTTAATAAATTGAGAATATAAAACTAAGAATGACTTGTTCAGTTTTTGGAGTACCTTTAATGCTCACAACAGACAGAGGAAGTCAATTTCAGTTGACTCTATTTGAAGGGTTCAATTACCTACTTAGAACTAATCACATAAAGACTACAACCGATCACCCTTGTGTAAACGCGATGGTGAAACATTTCCACAGGCAACTGAAAGCAGCAATTGCTATGGTGATTTTCTAAGCATAGCTTAGATGTGGCACAAGGCTGAAAGTATAAGGCACCCAGTGAGGATCGAACTCACTACTATAGTGATTTTTCAAGTGTAGCTTAGATGTAGCACAAGACCGAAAGTGTGGGGCACCCAGTAAGGATTGAACTCACTACTCAGTCGTAATTGTTCTAGCAAGACAAGATTGTTAACTATTACACCACCTTGAGGTTCCCAAATGGTGATACTTTTAAGCATAGGTTCGATGTGACACAAGGTCGAAAGTATGAGGTACCCAGTGAGAATTGAACTCACTACTCAGTTGTAACTGCTTTTGCCAGACAAGCTCGCTAACCATTACACCACGCTGAGGTGCCCAAAACAGCAATAGCTATGAGACTAAGCAAAACTGATTGGGCAGGAAATTTATCATTGGTACTCTTATCCATTATGAGCATTGTAAAAGACAATTTGGGCTGTTCACCAGCTGATATGGTTTTTGGCATATCTTTAACTTTACCTATCAATATTTTGAATACAAGTCAGTTATTTTACCAACAAAAACATTTTAAAGGACTTAAAAAAAAACAGAAATTCAGCATTACCCTTTACATTTACATGGAAAAACCAACAAAAAAATATACCTACCAAATTATCTTTCAACCTGAAAATACATAGTTATAAGAAACAATGGCATAAAAAAAACCTTTGAGTCCAAACTATATAGGCCTATACCAATCATCAGCAAAATGGACAAGTACTTCACTACTGAAAAAAAATGAAAGAAAAGATATTTCTATTGATAGGATCAAACCAGCTTATGTTGATAAACAATTCTTACAACAAATTGAAAAGCAAGATAATTCACACTTAAAACCTACACAAAAGACAGATGAACAAATGTCCAGTAAAACAGTTGACACTCCATCAGATGCAACAGGAAGAAGAATATTACATTGGCCACAACATTACAAAACACTTTAGATATTAAAGCCTTATTTTTACATATCACTAGTACATACATATATATATATATATATATATATATATATATATACATACACATGAAGGAGGCTTTTAAAGAAATACATAAATAAAAAATTAATTATACTGTCACAGAATTGTGCCAATAAAAAATAAATAAAAATTAATTATAGTGTCAAAAATAATTATAATAAAATAATTTTAATAATTATAATTATCATTAATTCATTCTTTCTAAACCAATGACAAATGACTCCACTTTTCTCCTCTGTATGTACAAACATGTGACATTCTCACTATTGGATCATTGGTTCACACAGATAGGTCATCAACACGCACATCAACAAAAATTTTGTCTCCTTTTTCTTTTCAGGCTATAACAGTAACATTTATCTTTTAGCACTCAACAAAAATTTGAGGTAAGAAAGCCCCTGACACCTCTTGTATTTTCCATCTAAATTCTATAAAAACCATAAAAGAAAGACTGTATACACTTATTCTTTACCATATCCTCCATATTTGATGTACATTTGACCCCAAACTCACAATTTTACTCAGTATTACTCTCTCTCTCATGTCTCCAACACACCAGATAATAAATAATACTTGTTTTGTTGTTTCCACATCATGCTATTTCTCATTTTCTATGAGTATTTTTGTATATATAAATATTAATGGGTTTATAATTATTTACTCAGAGTTATAACTCAATTGCAGCCTCTAAAACTAAACTGCTCCCTGTTAATCATCTGAGAGACCCCTTCCTACCTTCCATCATTATGGTTGATGCTAGCCTCCATGAAAGTGACTTGTTGCACCTTCTTGGGCAATTGCTCTCAGTTGACATGAAATGGAAAGATTATATTGAATCCATTGTTAAATCAACTGCTAAGAAAGTTGGTTCACTGTGTTGTGCAAGACAATTTTTCTCTCCAGAATCTATCTTACATATTTATAAGTCTACCATTTGTCCATGCTTAGAATATTGCTGCCATATATGATCTGGTGTTCCTGCTATTTACCTTGAGCTTATTGATAAAATCCAAAGAAAATCAGCAATATTATTGGTCTAACCTGGCATCTCGGCTTCAGTCACTTTCTAATGCCTATAAATACTTTCATGGTAATTGTTTGGATAAACTCTTCACTATGATACCTAGACTTTATGAACTTGAGTGCAGTACTAGATTGGCAACAAGGTCTCATCAATTTACAGTTGAATTGACTAGATGTAAGTTCTAAGTTTTATGCTAACAGTTTCTTTTCTCACATTTCATGCTTGTGGAACTCTCTTCCATGCTTTTTAAACAATTTTGATCTTCAAAAATTTAAATGCAATGTCAATCATTATCTACTGTCTTCCTGATTACTCTTCTATTGTTCTTGCTCCTTCATAATGTTTTCTGTTTTCTAATTCTTTCACGGCCAGTATCTTAGTGGCTTTGCTGCTTTGCTTGGCATAAATTTGATTAAGAAAAATATGTTTAATAATTATACACATGAAGTTCAACAGGTGACCTCATCATTCAGTGATGCTGTTTTAATTCTTCAGCAAGACATCGGCTATCTTTTCTCTCCACAACTCCCTATAGCTTGTGGCTCTTAGCAGTTTTTCTTCCTTTGTTAAGGCCCCGTCTCAAGTTCTACCATCCATTCATACAAGCTTATCTGCCTTCCCCTATCTCTCTTGCCCTCATTATACTCCATGAGGATTAAATTTTCCAAGCCCTCCTTCCTCATTATGTGTCCAAGGAATCTCAACTGCCTTTTCTTGATTTTGAGTAGACATGTTCTTTCTGCTGCCATTTTCACTTACTCATTCTGTCCATGGAATTTTCAGCATCTTTCTGCAGAACCATATTTCTACTGCCACTAGTTTTCTCTTCATCTATGGAGAGATTGTCCAACATTCACTGCCATATAAGATGATGGATATCACATAGAAATCCAGCACTTTTGTCTTTATTTCTAATGACATTTTTCCTTTTCTCAGCACTATGCTTAGCTTTTGGAATATGTCTTTTGCTAGTACAAAGTATGTGTGGATTTTGGTGTCATATTTACTATCTTCTGTTAAAATGCTAACCAGCATTGAGACTCAGCATTGTCCATTTGTCGGGAAGGTGACTTCTTGATGTTATTGGCCAGGGGAGGTGATCCCAGCATGTGGTACATTTGGAAAAGTGCCTGAAAACCATATCATGGTTTGACCCAAACATTGAGAGTGAAATTGGGTAAACAGAACTATTTGAGAGCTGTCAATGATTGTGCTAGCATGAAATTACAAGTCATCATGACTGAGGGTTTGAGCACACTGTCAATCACACTAGATGATGCACTCTCTCCCAGAAACTGTAACTAAGATCAGTATAGTCACAGTATAAACCACAAGTGGGCTCTGTGGGTGTTGAATAAACACAAATGTGCCTGACCGGGCGTCTGCAACAGGGATTAGCTGCAGCTAGCCACTCTGGTAGATAGGAATACTCAGATATGAATAGCCAGGCATAGAAAGTCCTATTCAAATATGTTTAGTGTCTGTTCACTATGTGATGACATCAAGTAAAACGAGGCTTGATTTTAAAAAAAGTTTCTTAGTATGGGAATTTGCTTGGGGCAAAGTTAACAATATTTAATTAGTAGTATGTAAAGTCCTGTATAAAAATGCTTTGTGTTAGTTTCCATTATTTGCACTATTTACTTTCAGGCTATTGTCCTCATCTTTGTTGTTATCCTATGAGACAATAGCCTAGTGGATTTAAGTGTTGGTTCTTGAATTTGGTGACATAGTAATTGAGTTCAATCCCTGGGCCAGTCAGTGTGTACTAGGACTCATTGGAGACAAGGTGAGCAATAACTAAACCGTATTAAAAATAAGACATCTCTAGACATGGTCAGTGGAACAAGAACAGTCTACCTCTGTAGACTGAATAAAGTGTTTGGAATTTGCTGTAGGCTATCCATATCAATATACAACTAATGAAAACCAGAGGGCACAACATCTGAAACATTGTGATAACAACAACAAAGATGAGAACAATAGTTTGAATGTAAATAGTGCAAATAATGATAACTTCTTGATCAAAGCAAAGTCCAATAGGAATTAATTACAGTCCACAGAAGCTGAAGTGGCATTGACTCTCCAGACATTAGAATTTAAAATGGCAAAGGTTCCCCAGGCACCAAAAGTTAAAGTGAGAAAGAGAAATTTTAACGAGTGTATATTTGGTTTATTGGGCAAATGTAAGTTGGAAGGAAGGGAGACAAGCCTGCTGTTGTTTCGGAAGGGGAAATAATTGAATTAGTTAACAGTATAAATCCATCTGTTCCACCCCTGTTATGGATTAATTAGTAGGAATTATATCAGTAAAGCTATTGGCAAACATTCATATTCTGACCATGAAACCCAGGTACAAATCTCACCATGTTCAATTTGTCAGGAAAGAATCTTTCTGATGTTATCAGAGTGGAGTGATCAATCCTAGCATGCATCACCTTTGGAAAGTGCCTGAAAATCATACAACTGGTTGACCCAAGCCTTGTGAGTGAAATTGGGGAGACAGAACCCTTGGGTAAAGGCGATGATAGCTGTGCTAGCACAAAGTCACAAGTCATCATGCGCATGTTATCTAGCTTGTTCAAATTGTTGATCATGCTAAATAACATGCTCTTTCCCAGAAACTGTAACTAAGGTTTGCTCAGTATAGTTGCAGTAAACCACAGGTGGCTTCTGTGGGTGTTAAATAAACACAAATGCGCCTGAGCAAGCATCTGCAATAGGGATTGGCTAGCTGCCCTGGTAGACAGGTATCCTCGAACACAAGTGGCCAACTATACATATATCAGTAAAGCATTATTATCTGGGTTATTTAAAGATGAAACTTATTCCTTGGATTGTAAATGATCAATGCAAAGTTCAGCACATCTGCAGAAATTGAAGTGGCATAGACTCTCCAGACATCAGAAGTTAGTAGCAAAGGCACCAGAAGTTAACGTGGAAAAGGTTGCCCAAGCATCAGAGTTTAAAGTGACAAAGGTCACCCAGGCATCAGAAGTTAAAATGAGAAAGAAATTTTAACCAGTGTTTATTTGGTCCATGAGGCAAATGTAAGTTGGAAGGAAGGCGTCAAGCATGCTGCTGCTTGCAACCATCCATTATTTTGGGGGTAGGAGAAATAAATGAATTAGTTCACACTTCTCATTCCACAAATTCAGACAGAAATTGTTAGTTTGCAGTTTGATAGTATCATGTAAAATGAGGTTGACAAATTAAGTCTCCTAGCATGTGGAGTTGCTAAGGTCAGAGAGAGAAATAGAGTATTTGGTAGTATGTAAAGTCCTGTTCAAACATTCTTAGTGTCTGTTTCCTATGTGAATAATACGACTGATTCATTCTGATTTACATATAGAACAGTGGCTTAAAGCCACATCATGTTCAAATGCTGGTTTCTGGACGATCACTGAAGTTAAGCAATGTCAACCTTGTCAGTACCTTGATGAGTGACCACTTGAGAATATTAGGTGCTTTAAGCTTGGATGCAGGGGTAGTGTAATGGATAATAGCTCAGAATTGTTAATCAGAGAGCAAAGTTCCAATTACGGTTCGGTTTATTATATTCATTTACCTACAAATACCCTTGCGAAAGGTATGAATCTGTCTCTTCTCCCCAGCTATGGGTTAATTAGTAAGACTTACATCACTAAACCATTATTATCTCAAAAAAAAAGGGGTTGATAAGCTTTAGAAAATGAATGAATAAATCAAATACTGATTAGCTACACAGGCATGTCTTTTAGATTTATTTACCTTCTCTGGAATATAAATGTATAGAAACTACCATGGCCACAAAGTGAGAAGTCAATTTATATATTGATTATAATACAGAATCGATACCCACTTTATATCCACATTATAATTTCTTGTTTGTATATCAAATTCTGATTACTTATGAATCTACTCCTTCACTCCTCAGATATGGGTTAATTAGTAAAACTTGTATCACTAAATGATTATCTCAAAAAAAAATTCTCACAATCTAAAAATATTTTTCTGGTTTTAAATAACCTGCAAAGGGTTGATAAGCCATAAAAAACAAATCAATCAACATATAGAACAATAATCAGTGTTATAGGATTTTGAACACTAGAATGTTGGATGCCAATCAAAATTTAGAATTATCTAAAAGCAATAAAACCTTTTTAGCACTGAAAAAGTGCATCTGCAGAATATAGCTTGATAGGAGAATTTATTTTTGCACCAGACTGCAATAAACCCTGCAAATAGTGAGAAGCATGAAATTCATAGGGGTTGCACACCTTCTACACAGACTCTGATTTGTCATGATCAGATTTCTGGTGGTTAACATAATCGAAAGTACCATGAAAAGGTCAACTTTTTTTTATCTAATGTCAAAGTTGAAGTTGCTGTGAGAAAAGAAAAAAGATAAAAATAAAGCAAAAATTTTTTGACATTGTCTATCAGTCTCTCACTCTCCTTTTCTTACTGTCTCTCACTATATATATATATATATATATATATATATATATATATATATAATGATAATATTAGTGATCAGTATGGATATTTGCAAAAGGATATAAATCCAGGGAGAGCTCTATGTCAGAGACAGAGCAATAATTATTATTATAAAAGGCATGGTTATATTTATTTCATTAGGGTCTTAAAAAAGACCCCTATTTATCAGACTTTCAAATCCAAAAGTTAATCCCCATTTACTACCATGAGATGAGATGTGATGATACACATCGAAACATGAATGCATTTATGTAGCAGTTTAATACATGTTCCAATATAATTTCCTATAATAAAAAAATATTGCTCTACTATTTAATTGTATTGAGCCTTATTTAAAATTAATGTTATGAACATTTGATTTTATACTTGATTTGTTCTCATTTCATTTGTGTGTATATATATATATATATATATATATATATATATATATATATGAGAGTGTGTGTGTATGTATAATAGGTAATTGAATGCCAAACTGCCTAACAGTGTTAAAGATGACTGACAAGATACTGTCATTAAGCTTTTTATTTACAAAAATGTAATAAATATATATATATATATATATATATATATATATATATATATATATATATATATAATTGTGTATTTGGGCAGCAATCCCTCCTTTATGCAAGTTTCATTGAAGACAACTGACAGGGTATGGCAACTAAGCTTTTCATTCAATTTTTCTTGTGTTCATACAAGTGTTTTCTTTACTGGACACAAGGTTTGTAAAAACTGTCCAAAAGTTCTGTATACCCAAGCACTTTTGGTGATTCTTTTAGCCATTATCAAGGACAATTTTTATGATATATATATATATATATATATATATATATATATATATATATATATATATATATATATTCCTCAACACTTTAACATTTAACACATCCTTTAAACATCAGCTCTCAATGTTCAATCTGCCATAAATCACCCCATATATACTATGTTGTAATATATAACAATATCATTGTAAACAAAGCAGGAAGTCACACAAACATTGAGACATTGAGAGCTGATATTTACTGGTGAGGTTGAAAATGTTGAATCTTAAAGTGTTTAAATATATACATTTGCTCACATATATAATTCCTACATATATTTTAGTCAACATATAAATCACTTTGATTGAGTAACTAAAAAACTGGTAATGGTTTTCCTCCTTTGCTATTTTCATATATATATATATATATATATATATATATATATATATATATATATATATATATATATAAATATATATATATAGTCAACGACAAAATTATTTATGCGCACATCAATCTTGAATATTTTTATCCCTTTTTCAGAATCTAATGCCCGTTATGATGTCAGGCTTTTTAACGGTTAATAAGCACAAAAAAGGAACATAAAACTCAATTTTCAAAATATTAGGTTGGTGCAAAAATAATGTCGTTTTCTCATGTGAGAAAACGACATTATTTTTGCACCAACCTAATAATAGGTTAAATACAATGACTTTGACAGGTGAATTCTGCAAAATAAGAAAAGACAAAATTATTCATACAGTATGAAAAATAGAAAAAATTGAACAATTTTCACAATATTAATAGTCAACCTCACATCTTTATAACAACCTCACATCTTTATAACAACCTCACATCTTTATAACTTGCTGTGATTGTTTTCTAAAGTTTTTGATGAGATTTGAACAAGTCTTTTCTGGGATTTTCTTCCATTCTTCAATGGTTACATGTTCTAATTCCTGAAGGTTTTTTGGTGACTGATGACTTATTCAAACTTTCAATTCTTGCTATAAATAGGATTCAAGTCAGGATTCAGTAAAAGCCATGGTAGAATCATAATCTTCTTTTTCTGAAGCCATGCAGTCACTGATTGAGACTTATGTTTGAGATCATTATCTTGCTGGAAAGTAAATTGATAAAGATTTTGCGTCAATAGTTGTAGATTTTCATCCAGAATTTTGATATAGTCTTCAGATTTCATTACTCCTCTTATTGCAATTAATCCTCAAGTCCTCCTTGATGTAAAGCAACCCCAAAACATCATCGAATTGCCACCATGTTTTAATGTTGCCACTGTGTTCTTTGGGCGGAAAGCATCACCTTTCTTGATTCAAATCTTCTGTATAACATGATGTCCAAAAAGCTCAATTTTTGTTTCATCACTCCATAGTACTTGTTCCCAAAACAATTCTCTTTGTCCAAGAACATTTTGGCAAAATTAAATCAAGCAACAATGTGACATCGTTTGTGAAAAGGGGGTTCCTTGTAGTTGGTTTCTATACAACCCATTTCTATTTAAACAACATTGTATTGTGCAAGTACTTGCACTGATACTCATTGTATATGAACTTTTGGTAATGTCTTTCAAAACAACTCTTGGGTTTATATTAACCTCGTGACACAGTTTTCATGCTGTTCTCAGTGACAAGTTTCAGTTTTCTTCCATGCCAAGGCAAATTCTCTGTCGTTCCAAACTGTTTAAACTTCTTTATAATGTACTGTACCATAGATCTAGATAAAGCTAACCAGTTTTGAAATAGTACTGTAACTATTTCCCAACTTGTGGAAGTTAATAATTCTCTGTATTGAGTTCTTTTGTCTTCCCTATCATGTTGTTAACGTAAAAATAACAATGGTGACACTCTATGCACCACATGATGTTCTTTGCTGGAATTATCACAAATATTCTACTGAATAAATAGTCTAGAAGGTTTCAGCGAAAAAATAATTATGTAAATTACTTATACTTACACAAATCAATCAATTTGAAACAATATTTTCTACTGTTCAAATAATTTCGTCTTTTCCTATTTTGCATAATTCACCTGTCATATTTGTTGTATTTAACCTGTTGTTCTGAAAATTGAGTTTTATTTTTTCTCTGAAAATTGAATTTTATATTCTCTTTTTTGTGTGTATTAACATATAAAAAATCTGGCATCATACAGACATAAGATTATGAGAAATAGATAAAATCTTAAAAATTGAATAGTGTATGAATAATTTTGTCATTGACTATATATATATATATATAGGCGTGTTTCTAAAAATAAACACGCTAAAAATCAACCTGCTTCCCTGCCGTGCGCCGACGGCTTAGTTGTAGAATCTCCGGCTGATACCAATTCAGTCGGGTTTCGATCCGAGCTAGAGGCAACCAGATGTCTAGCCACACTGATGAGCTGTGAAACAGCGAAATAGTCTGTCTGTGGATGACGTTATATATATATATATATATATATATATATATATGGGGGGGTTAAAAAAGCAGGATTTAAAAAACAGTGGCTTCTATTGCTATTAAGTATTACTCTTCAAGTAAAATTGAATTGAGTTCTATGAGCCACTGGTGTATTTCGCATAGAAAAAAATGTTAAAATTCCCTTCCTTCCGTGACATGCCAATGGTCTAGAGGTAAGAGATATGACTGATGTCAAATCAATTGGGTTCGATCCTGGCTTGAAGCAATCAGACATCTAGCCACACTGAGGAGCTGTGATACAGCGAAAGTGTCTGTCTGTGGATGACTATATATATATGTATAAGCCTCTTTCATTAAATAATATAGACATATTATGTCTATTTTTTAATAATCCTTTCTAGTTCTCTAATTATCTTCTTGATGCTAAGTTGAAATTCATCAAAGAAGGAACTGTAGTCTTTTAACCCAAGTACATTCAATTTCCTCCGAGATCAATTCTCAGACGTGAGTTCTGAAGACAAACTTAATGTAAATGTAATCGTTGTGATAGTGATTTTACAAACATGTGTGAATGTACTCTGTTATAATTATTTTAAAATTAACCATTGTTTAAATCATTGTCTAACACCATTTTGCAATTTACCATTCTCTAGTTATCTTGCTTCCACTGGGAATGCTTATTTACAAAACATCGTAACCACAATGGTTAATCTTAAAATAATTATAGTAGAGTGCACTCATTTATGGTTGCAAAATGACTATCACAACAATTTCAATTACATTAAGTTTCTCTAAACAATCCAACACTGAGGATTAACTCAGAGGAGATCGAAAGTACTTGGGTTAACAAAAACTAAGGTGCCTTCCTTGAGGAATTTTAACTAAACATCAAGAAGCTAATTAGAGAACTAGAAAGGATTATCATAAAAATAGACATATGTCTATAATATTAACCCACTATAGAGAACCCTTCCTGCCTCCCATCAGGATGGCTGATGGCCAACTCCACGAGAGCACCTCTCTGTGCCTGCTTGATCTCACACAGTCCACTGATCTGAAGTAGTACAACTACATTGAATCTATAGCTTTATCTACTGCAAGGAAAGTTGGTTCTCTGTGTCAGAAGGTTTTTCTCACCTGAGTCCATCCTTCAAATCTACAAATCAACCATTTGTCCTTGCATGGAATACTGCTGTCATTTCTGGTCTGGTGCTCCCACTGTTCATCTCGAGGTCCTTGACAAAAGCCAGTGATAGATATGCAACATGTCTGGTCCTGATCTGGCATCCCATCTACAGTCACTATTTCACAGACATGCTGTGGCTTCTCTCTGTCTTTTCTAAAAGTACTTTCATGGCAACTGCTCCAACAAGCTACTTTCACTGGTTCACAAACTACATGAATTTGAGTGTGCTACTAAGTTGGCATTTCAGTCCCATCCTTTCATTGTCAAAACAGTTAAATGTAGCCATCTCTTCTATTCCAATAGCTTCTTATCTCACACCTCCCATCAGTGGAACTCCCTTCCTATCATTTGCTTCATTGATAGCTATAATCTTCACCTATCCAAATGTAATGTCAATCAACATCTTCTGGTACCTTGACCTTGACCCTTATCCTTCTCTTTATCCTTTTCCCAAACCACACCTCTTTACTCTTACTCTCAATCTCTGTAACCCTTTCTGTTCTAGTGACACTCCCACCTTGTTGGGGATTGAATTGCTTAAAAAAAAAAAGTTACCTAAATGTACATGATGCGATGGATAAATTGTCATCTAAATTATGCAAAAATTAAAATAACACTGGCATCACATTTTAACAAATATATTTACCAAAATTACACAAAAATGTCTTAGAATAAAGAGTAAATTTATTCAATAAAATCAGCATTGGCTTCAACCACAGCCTCCAGATGATTTCAGAATCTCCTGCAACTCCTCTGGATGAATACTGACATAATCCTTGCCTTCAGTTCATCTTTGGTATTACAAAGAGTTTTGTTGGTCTTCTCCTAACTCCCTAATAATAATCAAGAGGGTTCCAGTCTGGGGAGTTAAGTGGTGATATGGTCACATAATTTGTCTGACAGCCATGATTGTGGCATTGTGCAGAGTCTTGTTGCTAGATATAGGATCTTCCAGCAGCCACCCTCTTGACCTAGGATAGCACTAACATCCTCAAGGCACTTGATGGAGGCCTCTATCAGAGTGAGTTTTCTAAGGTGCTGTACTTTTATAATCACTATTAGACATCCAACCTTTTCTGAATCCCCTGCACTCTCATCAGAATGACACCCAAACACTCTGAAATGTTTGTATTGGAGATTCTGGTATGAATGCCAAGCAGTACAGCAAGCCATTTCCAAATTTCTGACAGAGCACCTTGGTGCTCTTTTTCTCACAGACAGTACCTAACTCTGCCTACTATACTGTGTAGTCAACAAAATCTAAAACAAACAAAGCACATGTGAGAAATTAAAAATATAAAATGGCGACAATTTGCCCATGGCACCATATATATATATATATATATATATATATATATATATATATATATAGAGAGAGAGAGAGAGAGAGAGAGATAGATAGATAGATAGATAAACCTAGTGAGCCAGACAAACCTACCCAGGTTCACCTAAACGGATCGTCAGGGAAAGCTTTCCCACGATCCGTTTAGGTGTAACCTGGGTAGGTTTTTCTGGTTCACTAGGTTTATCTAGGTCTGCTCTATGGTTGTATCCAGCTCTTTTGTTAGTTAGTTGTTTACTCGTATCGGGGTTTTTTGGGGGGGGCTTCAAACCTGTATCTGTGCGATTTTTTTTGACAGACTTTAATGTTTCTAGCTCTTTCTTTTTTTAAAATCTTTTTTCCCTCGAGATTGA
>OZ010612.1:46806081-46826081 GCA_963932145.1 Acanthosepion lycidas
GTAATCAGGACAGTAGATAGCGACTGATATCACATTTAAATTTTTGAAGATTAAAGTTGGTTGGAATGCATGGAGCTGGAAGAGAATTCCACAAATGAGAAGTGCGAGAAAAACTGTTAACATTGAATTTATGGTTAAATATCAACTTTACAATTATGGTTACAATTCAACTATAAATTAGTAAGATCTCGACACCAGTCTAGTATTGCATGATTATTTGAATTGAAAAGCACTTGATGAAGGCCAGAGGTCACAATGGAAAAAAGGGGTGATAACAATAAAGATGAGGACTACAGTTTGTGCATAAGTAATATAAATAAAATATTAGAAGTTTCTGAATAAAATAAATGTAATTTCTTTCTATAAAAGTCAGTGTTGCTTTGTAACACATAAAATATGTCATATCATCATTATTCAGTTTTTATTATTTTTCTTTCATTTTAGTTTTTCCGAACGTAGGTCTACAGTAATAAATAAAATAAAAGTTAAATTCCGAGGGTGACTCAAGCTCACATCCCTTTGAGGATTTGAGAGAAATTTATTATTTCTGATCTGTTTTGTTTATTGACAGTCTTAAAGTGACATGTCCAGACAGTTGCAATGAAAAACAAGTAAAGAAAATACGAATGAAAAAAATGATAATAACTTAGGAAATTCCAACAATTCAAGACTATTATGAGGAGGTGCTGAAAATTTCCTGGCCAGAATTCATTCCCCAAATTCTGAGAATTATTTTGTCATGGGGAAACAATGTTCTTTTATATTGTAAACTGTCAGTTTGTGTCATTCACTGTTTTTAAATCATTTCACTAAAAGCAGGCAATAAAGCCACTAAGATGCAAGAAGTTACTGAGTGTGAGAAAATATGAAAAAAAAAAATTTTTTTAAAATAGAACAAGAATTAAGAAATACACTTGGCATAAAAATGTATGAAAAGAATTGTGGATTAATGTCAAGTTTTGTGTGAAGATTGGTAATAAAGGTAATAAAGCCACTAAGATGCAAGGGGTTTTTCAGTGCTACTGAATATGAAAGAAAAAACATTATTAAGGAGTGGGAACAATAAAAGAACAGGAAGTAAGAAGACAGAAGATAACAATTGACATTGCATTTAAATTTTTGAACATCAAACTTAACTGGGAAGCAAGAAGCCAGAAAAGAGTTCCACAAGTAAGTGAAAGAGAAGAAAATGTTAGCATAGAACTTTAATGGTTAGCAGATCAGTGACAAGAAATCTGAGAGCTGAGTTCAAATTCCAGTTGAGTTTTTTTACATTAATTTTTTTCTTTTTAATTATTTTGCTCCAAGTAAGGCAATAAAGCCAGTAAGATGCAAGGGGTTACTAGGAAAAAAGAACAGCAATAAGAAAACAGAAGATAATGCAACATTTTATCAGAATGCAGCAATTATGGGAAATTTAATAACTATTGGTGCAAGGATAAAATTCTTGTTACAGTTCAGTCAGATTTCCCAAAAAACTGTCAGAAATTAATGAGCTATCAGCATAGAAATTTTAAAGACAACATTAGATCATATAATTCTGTTGTTCTTTTGCATCCATGAATGTACAGATTGCCAGCCAACCTACAAATTAATCTTATCATTTCAGAAGACATAGTTAAGTCTCTCAAATACCACTACATGATGAGCAACACTGTATAAACATAGAAACAGTATAAGTGGATAATAACTGCCTTTTATGGACTTTCTTATGATAACAATATGATGTGTTATTGTAATGTGCATTCTAGTTCAGTATTTGAGGTCTACTATATTGCAAGAGAAAATGTGGCATGCAGCCTGCTTAAGCATTTGACTCATACATCTTCCTGTGAGTCATTCGACATGAGTAAAGTAATCAAGTTAGATTGAAGTGGAGAAAGTAATATAAGACCCCATAAATAATGAGATCCTTACCAACAAATTTTACCAAACTGTCATTTCTAGAGAAGAGTGTACATACACATTTCTGAAAGAGCACAACCTCCTGAAGAGACAGAACCATGTCATAAATGCAGTTCCGTTATAGAAGAAAAAAAAAAGGAAGCTTGGCTGAAAAATACTAACAAAAAATGAAGCCATTTTGTTTATGACTTTTTCACAAGATGTAGAAACTGCTAAGTCTTCTAAATATTCTAAATACGTTTTTACTAATATTAAATTTTTTAATAATTATTTTTTACTAAATTGGCATAAAATGAAATAAAGTTTAAATTTATACCAAATTTTAATTTAAGATAGGTCACACTGCATTAGAACTGAGTTGGTAGAATGCATACAATAGAAACTTAGTGATGGATTTGCATGCTAAAACAGAATCAATGTGGTAAACTGCATATTCCAATAGAAAATAATGTGGTAGCCAGCAATACACTGCATCCTACAATGGAAACATTGTGGTAGGCCACAACAACAGAAGAATTGTCGCAGGTAGCATACTACAATAGATGCAATGTAGTAGAATGCATTCTACAACAGAAACATTATGGTAGATAAACTACAATAGAAACGTTGTGGTAGACCCCATACTACAATAGAAACAATATAGTAAACCCCATACTACAATAGAAACAATATAGTAGACCCCATACTACAATAGAAATGTTGTGGTAGACCCCATACTACAATAGAAACAATATAGTAGACCCCATACTAAAATAGAAACAATATAGTAGACCCCATACTACAATAGAAATGTTGTGGTAGGCCCCATACTACAATAGAAACAATATAGTAAACCCCATACTACAATAGAAACAATATAGTAGACCCCATACTACAATAGAAACAATATAGTAGACCCCATACTACAATAGAAACAATATAGTATACCCCATACTAAAATAGAAATGTTGTGGTAGGCCCCATACTACAATAGAAACAATATAGTAGACCCCATACTACAATAGAAACAATATAGTAGACCCCCATACTACAATAGAAACATTGTGGTAGGCCCCATACTACAATAGAAACAATATAGTAGACCCATACTACAATAGAAACAATATAGTATACCCCATACTAAAATAGAAACGTTGTGGTAGACCCCATACTACAATCGAAACAATATAGTAGACCCCATACTACAATAGAAACGTTGTGGTAGACCCCATACTACAATAGAAACAATATAGTAGACCCCATACTACAATAGAAACGTTGTGGTAGACCCCATACTACAATAGAAACAATATAGTAGACCCCATACTACAATAGAAACGTTGTGGTAGACCCCATACTACAATCGAAACAATATAGTAGACCCCATACTACAATAGAAACGTTGTGGTAGACCCCATACTACAATAGAAACAAAATAGTAGACCCCATACTACAATAGAAACGTTGTGGTAGACCCCATACTACAATAGAAACAATATAGTAGACCCCATACTACAATATAGAAATGTTGTGGTACACTGCATACTACAAAAGAAACATTATGGTAGATAGCATAGTACAATAGAATAAATGTGGTAGAAGCCCATACAACAAGAGGATGTTAGTGGTAGAGTGCACACTACAATAGAAACATTGTGGTAGATGGCATACTACAATAAAGATAATAATGTAGATCCCTTACGACAATAGAATATTAGTGGTAGAATGCCTACTACAATAGAAAGAATGTGGTATACTGCAGAATAAAATAGAAACATTGTTGCAAACATTATAATCCAATAGAAACAATGATATAAACTGAGATAAATTCGGACATTAAGCCACAAGAATTCATATAATTCACACAAGGATGAATGAAATGTGAATAGTAAATGATTTGTTTATATTTTTTAATAAAAAAGATATTGTTATTAAAATGATTAGCTATTCTTGCTTTTTATGGCAAGAAATGTTATATTTTTTCTCTATTTGTACTGGCCTAATTTCAAAAGATCATCTTACTAATGAATGATATGAGGCCTTACAGGGTGTGAAAGAATTAGAAAACAGAACGATACTAAAGACCGAGACCAAAAGAAAAGTAATCAGGAGGACAGTAGATATTGACCGAGATTGCATTTAAATTTTGAAGATTGACTGTAAAGCATTTGCACAAGTGAGAAGTGCAAGAACAGAAACTGTTGGCATAGAACTTACAGCTACCAATTCAACTGCAAATTGATGAGACCTTGTTGCTAATCTAGTACTGCACTTAAATTCATAAAGTCTAGGTACCATAGCAAAAAACTCATCTGAACAATTAACAATGAAAGTATTTATAGAAAATGGCAGAAGGCAATTTTATGGCAATAGAAAAACAACTGAAGCCAAGTTACCAGATCAGAACCAATAATATTGCTGATTACAAGAAAAGTAAATTTTAAATGCAGTTGGAGTTCAGCAAATTACTGAGTAGTCTCCCCTCCTTTATTTCCAAATAATTATAATATAAACCAATGATTCCTAATGTGGGGCGCATGCCCCACTGGTGGAGCATGGTAATATTTTGGTGGGGCATGCATAGGATGTACACCCTTTGGCTTACTATACCAACAGAATAAGTGGGCAATTCAAGAATGAGTTATTAACAGTGAATTGTTTTCTAGTGAGCTCAAATTTCACTTTGCATTATTCTTTCATTATTAATATGATCAAAGTATATTACAGAATAAGCTTTCATTCAAATATTTTTATATTTCTGTCTTTCATTTCTCTATTATATGTTTGGAAACTATATATATTTAACTGTCTTTCTGTTTTTTTTAATCTCTTTCATGGACACCATGGTCTTTGGAGGCTTGTTTAGAGACCAAGTTAATGGCCTTTAAGATTCCTTTATGTGAATTGCAGTAAAATTTTGAATATGTAAGAATTAAATATTACAGAGGGGGGGCACCAGAATTTTAGAAATACCAAAGTGGGGCATGGCCCAAAATCGGTTGGGAACCATTGATACAAACAGTGAAGACACTAAACAGAAATGACCTGACATCAAGTTTCATGACTTCCGGCAGCCTTTAAGCAGAAAAAGTATGCGAGTAGATCAATAAGTCCGAAGTCTGTTACTAAGTCGTTAAATGAACTTTACTCTGAAACATTCACTTTATAATGTTAGATCTGTGTGATTAATGGAGAACCACTGGGTTAAGGGCATTGATAATGCCCTTAACCCAGTCTATCTCCATTAATCACACAGATCTAAAGATTGATTGATTGATTTTGTTTTATTGCCTATCCATCCTTTTCGGGTTATTTAAAGCCGAAACATATTTTGGATTGTAAGAATAATTCTTTTTTGCCTGTAAATTTTTCGAGAATATCAATGATTTTTTTACCAATACAAGTCTGATTATTTAACCCATAAGTCATGAAAGGAAATAGATTCATACATTTTCCGAGTATATTTGCACACCAACAGAGGTAAGGAGGGAAATTATGTTAAAAAATATTTGTCATGTAAGATAAATTCTGTTTACATCATTTTAGGCTACAGACTTACTGATGTACCTACAGAAATGTAGCAGTCATATAATGCATGTAATTTCTGATAAATATATATATATATATATATATATAAATATATATATATATATATATATATGAAAGCCTTCTGATTGGTTGGCTGCACTATGGTGTTGTTTGCCTGTCGATTTTTATTATCTGTTTATTTTTAGAGATAGTGAAATTTTTATTTATTTATTTTTCTATCACCATAACATAATATGAACTTTGTAAAAAAGTTTCAGAACTTAAATAAAATTCTTAGAAACAATGTTTTGTCAATATATATATATAGGAAATGGCTTGTAAATTTTAATGCCTTCAAAATAAAACTGCTCATTTAACCACCATAGAGAAACTTCCCTGCCCACCATGACCATGGCTGATGCTCAACTCCAGTAGAGCATCTCACGGTGCCTTCTTGGCCTTACATTTTCAATTGACTTGAAATGGAACAACTACATTGAATCAATAGCTGCATCTACCGCAAGGAAAGTTGGTTTTCTGTGTCATGCCAGAAGATTTTTCTCATCAGAGTCCTTCTTGCACATTTACAAATCTACCATTCGGCCATGCATTGAATACTGTTGCCATATTTGTTATAAACCTGCTATTCATCTCAATATTCTTGACAAAAGCCAAAAAAGGAATATAATCGATCCTGACTTGGCATCTTGAAAAAGAATAAGCATTTTCCACTTCTCTTGAGACAGATCTTTTAAAAGTAGATGATCATGGCTGACCAAATGGTCAAAAGTCCTTTCGAGCAACAAAAAGCCATCATTGTCCACATCCAGAAAGGACTTGACACATGGGCTTACAGCCACATCACATTGAAACACTGGTTCCTTATGATCACCAAAGTTAAGCAACATTGAGCTGGGTCAGTACCTAGATGGGTGACCACTTGGGAATACCAGATGCTGCAAGTTTGGATGTGCAGGTGGTGTAATGGATAATGGCTTGGAACTGTCAATTAGAGAGCCAAGTTTCCAATTCCGGTTGGGTTCATTTATATTCACTTACACACAAATATCCTTGAGAAAGATATGAATTCACCATTGAACTAACCCTCCCCACAGTTATGGATTAGTTAGTAAGATTTGTATCTCTAAATTATTATTATTATTATTATTAGGTTGGTGCAAAAATAATGTCGTTTTCTCAGATATGTTACTATGTGAGAAAACGACATTATTTTTGCACCAACCTAATACATTATTAACTCGAAAAAAATTCTTACAATCAGGGTTGCTGGCACCCTGGGCAAGCTCAATTTTGACACCCTTATAAGTGTAATCTTTTTTTAATTTTCACAGGGAGAAAAACTGAAAATGTAGAATAACAAGTTTATTACAATATACAACATAATGCAAGCTAAAGAAAACATTCATTATCCTACCTAAAACATGTTTTTCAATCCTTTAGATCTGCAAATCTTTTCATGGCACTTTCTACACATATCTTCTTTACAAGATCATTTTCTATTGACAAAATAGCCAAAGAATTTAATGTGTCTCGAGTCATAGATGTCCACAAGTATGTTCTTATAAGTTTTAGCCTTGTAAGATCCCAAACACATGAAATGGCGGCATAATGGCACCCTGGGTGATGGCTCAAGTTGGCACTACCTTGAGTTGCCCTGTTTACAATTTAGACATATTGATTTTAAATAATCTACAAAGGGTTGAAAAGCTGTAGAAACTGGATCAACCAAAGCAAGACTTGACACATAAAAATAAGGAACAAACTTACTAACAATGGCTTGAGGATTCAGTACTTAGCTCCTTAAGTTATAATAAGCTCACTTGTAGCTTTGTAATACAATCAAAATTATTGCTTCAATGAATCACTCTAACAAACAATATTTTTCCATTTTGTTTTATTTTTCATTTTATTAATTAATTTATTTGAACAAACTTTTACTCATAATTTTGTTCCTCATTTGAAATTACTATCAAATAAAATTATGATAAGAGAATTGTTTGCTGTATTACAAGGATGAATCTCTGCTGTATTTATCATATTGAGTATGTTTGCATTAATTTTGGCCTGTCCTCCTATGTAGCAATGAATTCTCCTCACAGATGAAGAAGAGATTCAAGCTATAGAAATGTGATTCTACAGAAGGATACTGAGAATACCACAGACCAAACATGTAAGCAACACAAAATTTTAGAGAAAATATAAACAAAAAGGACATTTATATTTAACATCAGAAAGAGACAGTTGAAATTTCTAGGGCACATAACAAGGAAAGAGTGCTTGGAAAAATGAATACTCACAGGATAGATTGAAGATAAGAGGGACAGAGAAAAAGAATGCATAACCTACCTAGTAAGCTTGAGTAGATGGATGGCAGAACAGGAGAGATAGACAAAGTTTACTAAGAGTTACAAGGGACAGGAAATTGTGGAGAGCCATGATCACCAACACCCTTAAGAGACACAGCACATAGAAGAAGAAGAAGAAGCTTGAGTAAATGGATGGTAGAACAGGGTTTAGGAGAAATAACAAAAAGACAAAGTTTATTAAGAGCTACAAAAGACAGGAAATTGTGGAGAGCCTTGATCGTCAACGTCCTGAAGCGACATGGCACATAGAAGAAGAAGGAGCTTGAGTAAATGGATGGTAGAACAGGGTTTAGGAGAAATAACAAAAAGATAAAAAAAAGTTTAAGAGCTACAAATGATAGGAAATTGTGGAGAGCCTTGATTGTCAACGTCCTGACGGGACATGGCACATAGAAGAAGAAGAAGGAGCTTGAGTAAATGGATGGTGGAACAGGGTTTAGGAGAAATAAGAAAAAGACAAAGTTTATTAAGAGCTACAAAAGATAGGAAATTGTGGAGAACCATGATCTCCCGCATCCAGAAGGGACGCAGCACATAGAAGAGGTATTATGTATTATCCACTTGAAGAGTAGGATATACAAAAAGCCTTCTGTTAGTAACAGAAACAGCTGTACTAATGCTCAGCTGAAGAAGAAATATTGCAAAAAGAATAAAAATCAATCCATTCTGATCAGAAAGTGAACCGAATTAGGCATTTGAATAAATGTTACACGTAAAAAAAGGCGGGGGTCGGGGTATTGATTTTGTAATAAACCAGTGGAATTCATTTCTGTCTGAATTTGTGGGATGAGGAATTATCATTAGAATACACTGATTTATTCAAACTCCTGCTCTCATTTTGGTTGTTAAAATCACAACGTTTCAACCAATGTACCATCAGCCTTCTTCAGGTGCGTGTGATGTTCGCTAACATTTTTCAGAATTTTGAACTCGATGTATACGCTGAGTGATTTCTCATATTAATTCATTTGCTATTTCTTCTTTAGAAATGTCACCACAGGAGAAAAAAAAAAAAAAGAAATAAGAAAATTAATGTGGGTTATCTCCCCAAACACGGAAAATGGAATGCAATATTGACTAAAGAGATCAGCTCGAAATTCTGAGAATGTTACCGAATAATTTGACAGGCTCCAGAAGAAGGTTCGAGAGTAACACTGCGAATTTAAAGTGTGTTGGTAAGATATGGTATAAAATAGCATAGTTACGATTGTTATGGAAGAAGTTTGAGAAAGACTTTTTTCTGGCAATGGATTTGGTCTAGTTTGTTTTGTTTTACGGCATATCAACCTCAATGGGTTATTTAATGCCGACAAGATTTTTATTGCTGGTAATTTTTTTTTTTTTTTTTTCCCAAAAATTTATTGCTGGTAATATTTTTTCTTCAAAGATTTATTGCTGGTAATAATTTTTTTTACAAAATATTTCTGGTATTAAAACCTATTTTTACACTTTCATTGTATTTTGACCCCAGTTTGAGGGTTAACTATTCACCTATGGCAAGGGACCCTAACAGGTGCTACCACCCCGGGTCAGTGTGAACCTGGGAACACCAGCAATTAAGAGGTGGTTCCATGCTCCTCAAAACCTCCTGATCAGGGGTCTTGCTGTTGGACGCAGTTTATTGTCTTACCCAGTACGCGGATGTAGTTTACCGTCATACCCAGGACGGTCTGACAATGGACTAACATTTAACTGCTGCTAGTGATGATATACGAGAAAAATAAAATGCTGAAAAGTTTTCAAACTGACCCACTTCATAAAATCTGACTTAAATGACCAAACTCATTTTTTTTCCTTTCTGTAGAATTCCTTCTCTAGCTGAACATTTCAACAACTCTAGATTATAGATAGATAGATAGATAGATAGATAGATAGATAGATAGATAGATAGATAGATAGATAGATAGATAGTAATCCGTTGGTATAATCCAGGCGAGTCCTCTAACACAACATAGAATTTGAAATAAAACTGACTGACAAAAAGCGCTGAATGTTTATTTTCATTAAACAGCAAATTTTCTTTCCACTACAAACTGATACTGTAGTGTAAACAGTTGAAAAATCCTGCGAATTTTAAAATTAAAATTCGTAGGCGAAAATGGTAAAGTTGTCTTTCCAATGGCATATAACTCCCTGACTGTTGTTAAGTTGCTTGTCTTAACCACAAAGATCACGACGGGTTATCGTTGCCTTCTTACACACAGTTTTGTCTTTCATGCCCACCTGAAGTCGCTAAACCTAACACATCTTGGCGAAACAAATCATCGTTAAAAACAAAACAAAAAAGAACCTTTCCACTTTTTGTCCCATTATGTACCGTAACACGCGATCTCGCATATCGTGCAACCACCAAAGGTACCTTCATGAAAATCGATAGCATGACAAGAACGGTCTGAAAATTCATGAAAAAAAATTTCCTCGTGTTAAATGTATATTTCATTATTGAGAAGAAACACTAAAGTATTTTTTATTTTTTGAATATTTTTTGAAATTTTTTACTCATACTTAACATGTCCAAAATTTTAGTTACAAATCTTGTTTACCAAATAACGAAAAAAAACTCGATTTTAAGCAATTTTTAAAATTTTAAAAAATAAGTTAAATTCTTCGTTTAAAAATTAAGTATACGCATTTCAAAATTTATTCTAAAAAATTTAGAAAATTTGAAGTTTATTTAAAATAATTTAAAAGAAACTTTTACTTACTTTCTTCATCATTTTTTATATGTGGACGGTCCACATATAAAAAATGATTTTTTATGTATCTCGTGTATCATGCGAGTTCGTTTTTTTTTGTTTTTGTTTTTTTTTTGACGGGGGAGAAACTAAATAGACTAACCTCTTTCCTCTATCTCTTTATCCTGTCTTCTATTTAAATAAGTCATAAAAGTAAAAGACAATGATAAAAGTACCGTTAGTAACCCTACAGTGTAGGGCCTACACTCGTTGCGTAAATGCGTACAACTATATAAAGTTTAAACAATCAAACGAAAAAGAGAAAGGAAAACACAATGGAAAAGATGCATCTTTGCTGTTTGTATTTTAATACGATGCTAATATGGGGATATTGCATGCATTATTATTGGATATATTTTTAAGTAAAATATCATGTTTGTCAAAAATAAATCATCTTTACTTTAAATACAAACAGATGTACCTTTTGACTAATGTATTGTATGAATATATATAATTTGGTCAACGATGTAGCCAGGGCCAGCAGTACATACGCTAATTTTATATCTCGCGTATGATGCGACCCCCTTGAAATTAGCTTCAAAATTAGGTCTTCAAATGTCGGATGATACGCGAGTACATACCGCATTTCACACGCGTGTACCTATGAACAATACACATGTTTCGCCTGTGCCTGCCCCACCAACCAAGTCACCGATGTTTAAAAAATGCAGTGTAACCCGGATATAAGAGAGTTGTCGTGACCGGAGAAGAAATCTGTTATATCCGGGTTTCTCTTATATCCGGATTTGGTCTATTTTATATACATTAACACAGGCTCTAATTTGGGACCAGCGAAAATCTCTCTTATATCCGGGTTTCTCTTATATCCGGGTTACACTGAAAAATGTATCTTTACTTGGTTGCAATTGGACAAATAGAGCAGCAAATGAAATCAGTAAAAAAAAACCTATTTTGATTTACAGCTGACACAGTTTGTGTTACATTTGCACTAATGCCCTTGGAAAAGGAATGAATCCATTTCTCTTCTGTCCTGCCCATATGCACCAACTAAAGCAGAACACACAGACATCCCATGCCTTGGTTGGCAATCTTTCGAGGAAAAGGATAATTCAGAACTTAAAAACTGGAAACCGCTACCCTACCGTATGACAATATGCAGTTAAGAGAAAAAGGAAGCTGTGGTCAGCCATGATGATCGACTTTTAAAAGATCCGTCTCAAGAGAAGTGTAAAATACTTATTCCTCTTCAAGGTATGCGTGAGGCATTACTATAAAATGGCCTCGTGTCTACGTAAAAGGTGGGTCTATGTCTATTGTTTCAATACCGATATCTTGATTCTTTTCCAGAATAACATAATTAAAATGAATGTTTTTGTAAACATAAGTCTTGAGAAAAGCAAATAAAATGAACTTTTATCATACCGAGATCAATTTCAATATTACAGTTTTCTCATAGCCTCGGCTTGAACCATTTTCATGACAAATATTTAAATTCTTAGCTGACATAGTCTGCTGTTGACTGGGACAAAGAAAGTCTCGTTAAACTCTTCCAGAACAAAACTGCTATCTATTAATCATCTAATTCTAAGAGACCCGTTTCTGCCTTCCATCAGCAAGGCTGGTCCTGGCCCCCAGCAGAATGAACATTGCACCTTTAGTTAATATTCTCACCTAATATGAAGTGGAAAGACTATATTGAATTCATTGCTAGGTTTTAGCTGCTAAGAAAGTTGGTTCACTGCATCGTGCTGGACAAATTTTCACCCCTGAATCTATCTTACCTACCATTTTTTCATACCTTGTCCATATATTTAAATATTCTTGATAAAATCGAAAAAATATTATTGGTCCTGACCTGGCATCTCTGTTTCAGTCATTTTCCCGCTGCCATAAAGTTGCTTCCCTCTGCCTTTTCTATAAATAATAAATAACTTCATGGTAATTATTCAGATGAGCTCTTCGTTATGAAAAGCATTAGCCACAAGATATCATCAATTTACATTTGAATTGGCTCAATGTAACTAAGTTCTATGCTAAGAGTTTCTTCTCACGCACTTCTCGCTTGTGGAAATCTTTTTCCGGCTTATTGCTTTCCAGTCAAGTTTGATCCTCAAAAATTTAAATGCAATGTCACTCGTTTTCTACTGTCTTCCAGCTTCTGTTGTTTTCACTTCTTAATAATGTTTTCTATTGCTTTCCAACCCAGTAACCATCCTGTGTCTTAGTAGCTTTACTGCTTTGCTTGGTTTGAATAATTAAAAAAAAACAAAAAACAAAACAAACAAACAACAAACAAAAAAAAACAAACAAAAAAGGCATTTGTTACAAATTTAATTTAAATTTAAATTTGATTTAAAGCTAGAAATAAAAACATACGCTTAAAACATTTTCCTTCATTTTGTCGCCCCGAAAATTAAAAATAAAATCTGCAAAGGGTATTTGCACTTTAGCCCTCACAAAGAACCAATTGCATTATTTTAAAGTATGGGAAACCTTAAAAGGAAAAAAAAAATCTCGTTAAAAAAGAACTTTTTTTTCTTAAGCAATAAAAATGTGGATCTACAGAAGGATGATGAGGATGCCGTGAACTGAACATGTGCGCAACGACGAGGTTAAGGAGAAAAAAGAAGAAAAAAAAGAAAACTTATATTTAACATCAGGAAGAGAAAGTTAGAATTTCTAGGGCACATAATGAGGAAAAAGTGCTTGGAAAATTTGATACTCACAGGACAGATTGAAACAAAGTGAGATAGAGGAAAACAACCCATATTTAGTGAGCTTGAGTAAATAAATGGTCCAGGAGAGATAACACGAAAACAAAATTTATTAAGAGCTACGAAGGACAGGAAATTGTGGAGAGCCATGATCACCAATGTCTTGAAGGGACTTGGTTCAAAGAAGAAAAAGAACCTTGTACAATGTACAGGTTTGGGGGGAATAGGACTCAACGAAATGAATTTAACATATCAATTCCCTTGATTATAAAATAAAAATATCCGACCCGCAAAAAACGTTTTTTTTTTAGTCTTATACTAAACATCAATATATTTTCTTATTTAAAACTTTTTGACAGCATTAGACTCTTGAGTGAAGCTGCAAGAAGGTATGATAATTAATTTGATTGAACTGAAAAACCCAGGCAAAAACATACACAAGATGATCGTTCAGAAATAAGGTTAAAAAAATGTTTTTTTTTTTCGAAGATCGAAGACGAAATTGATGACAAAAAAAAAAAACAAAAAAAAAACCACAAAGTGGGGGGGGGCATCTTTTTTATTGCCCCCGCGTTGTAAAATTATGGACGTTAGGTTTTTGTCCGTAAACATACGAATTTTACACTTCCAATTGATCTATAACTTGTAAAAAAAAAATGTTATAGAAGTACGGGGGGGGGGGCGAGTAGCTGATAAAAGATAAACATTTTTTTACAGACTCAAGATACAGTTTTATTATTATTATTATTATTATATTATTGCTCACAGAAAAATATTAAATGACAAAATAGTATTGTGAAAAAAAAAGGTAAATACAAAAAAGGTAAATACTTGATCTTAAATAACAAAATTTCAACTAATTAACGTAAAAAACAAATTGATCAGCAAATTTTAAATTTCTTGAAATGTCAAGTTTGATTAAAAAAAGACAATATAACTTTTTTTGTCAACATGTGAAATTGACAACTCTCTCTCTCTCTCTCTCTCTCTCTCTCTCTCTCTCTCTCTCTCTCTCTCTCTCTCTCTCTCTCTCTCTCTCAGATTTTTATTTTTATTTTTTTACGCAATGTCCCACTGTTTCTGTTCTAAGAAAGCAAGACATCTTGGTATGCTTTTTTAATAAAGAAAAAACAAACACTGCCTTTAAGAAGCTATTATTGGATATTCGTTTTTGGGGATTTAAATATTTTAATTTATACGTGTTCAAACTGAAGAAAGTGCGATTCTTTTTTTTCTCTCTAAAACGATTATTACTGCAGGGAAAAAGTGGTCTGTTTTAGTAGGGGAAATAAAATAAAAGTGGGTGTGGAATAGAGTTTTCTTTAAAAAAAAAAAAAAAAGAGAGAGAGAAAGAGCAGCTATATAACAGCAGGTAAGATAAAATCAAAAAAGAATTCTTTCGGTAAAAAAACACGTAAAAAATAAGAAAGTGCTCAAAATGTTTTAAAAAACAAACTGATAAAACAGTGCGTGCGTGCGTGCGTGTGTGTGTGTGTGTGTGTGCGCGCGCGTGTGTGTGCGTGTACGCGCACGCGTGAACATGCTGAGAGTTGGTGACAGTTTGGCTGGGGGTGCCAAATGAAATGAAAACGTCTTGTGACACTGGACAGTGGGTACTTAACAGCTACCGAAGGAAGAAATGTATTTAGTTATTAAAACTTCCAAGAATATAAGGAAAAAAAAAGTTTATAAGTTCTTTTGACGAGAAAATTATTCGCTTGTATAAGAAATAATTATCCCCCACTTTTTTTCCTTTTTTTTAAATTTCACAAAAAAAAAAAAAAAAACTTTAAAAATACAAATAAATAAACGTCTTCCAGACAACAATAATATCCACACACACACACACACACATTTTTCTTTTCGTGGATCACTCGCATTTTTAAATAAAAAGACATTCTCTATTTTCAAGGTACTGACAGAGAATTTAGATTTATTTTAAACATTCATGTTAAAAATATTTAAAAATGTGATTTATCATTTTTAATGTTACACTTTTCTAATAAAATAATGTCTGTCTAGTTTCAAACTTGTATTTGAAAAATAGAGATAATAAATCATTTCAAACAATTTAAGAGTAAGAATATTGTCACGTGGCTCGATAACTTCAACTTTTAAATTAATTATTTTATTTTAATAAAGAAAGATTTAATTAATAAAGATCTAAGGTCTGTGTGTAAACGAATAAATTGCGGATATAAACTTCGTGTGAAAAATGAATTGAAATGTAAATAAAATTTGATTGCGAGCATTTCTTTGTTGTTTGTAACAATTTGCAGAAAGTATTTTTTTTTTCTTAGAAATTTTATATCTCTACCTAAAAAAAGATAGAACATTTTTTCAAAAATTATTTTTGTAACAAGAATTAAAAGTAAAACAGGGTTACATGATAAGAACGAACAGACATAGTTTTCGCCGCGGTATAAAAAAAATAACTCGATTCAAAGAAAATGGAAAAGCTGAAAAAAATAATAAAGGTTTTTTTTGTTGTTGTTGTTTTTTGTTTAAGATGTGGTTTGATTATATTACCTACCTCGGCCGTCTAAGGACATAATCACAGGTGTCATGAGGAGCGGTCATAGCAAGGGAACTATCACTTCGTTCACATACCCTTTTGCACCAAAGTGCAGCGCGTCCACGCAGACAAGAAATTTCGACAATAGGCCAAGTGATAATTCCAGATATCAACAAGAAAAGAACATTTACAGTTCGGTAAACCGGTACCCCGAAATGACAGCGCCAAGTATGGTAATAATAATAATATGAAGAAGAATTACAACGACCACGACAACAATCACAATCACAAGACACTGGTGTCTCTGGTAGTCGGTTGAAAAAGAATGGTAGTTCCTTTAAGGAGTCCTCCAGGGCTTTGCAATAAAACCGGACAACGGACTGAACGCCTGTAACTAATGCCTTGCCGAGTAAATTCGTCATTGGATGCGGTGGTGTGGGAGATCGCCAACAAATGAGGGAGTGTAGTCGGTAGGTATTGCACTCTCACTCTTCTTGCTTGTGCTAGGCATGGATACAGGTGCTATAGACTTGGAGAGTAAGGATGCGAGGAGAGGCACACACTCAGTGGGAAGGCTGCAAAAAAAAAACACGGAGAGGCCAGGGAAAGAGTAGAAAGGATCGGCTGACAAACAGGAATAAGTAACGCGTGAACTGATATTAATTCTCCTTTTAACAAACTAAACACATACGTCCTTCCCCTCTCTCTCTTCCCACACAAACACACGTGGATGTATAGAGGAATAATAAGCATACACAAACATACATAAGTGTGTTATGCAGGTGTGTGCGTGTGCGTGCATGCATATGATAAACATTTAACACTTTTTGAATTCTATCAAAAAGTACATTTACATAGATTTAACAGGACATTTGATCTCTCAGCCAGTTGACATTAATTCATGCAGTATGTATTCATATATCAGCCCCCACCCCAATCATGC
Source organism: Acanthosepion lycidas (assembly GCA_963932145.1). Lineage (NCBI taxonomy): Eukaryota > Metazoa > Mollusca > Cephalopoda > Sepiida > Sepiidae > Acanthosepion > Acanthosepion lycidas. The sequence goes on from OZ010612.1 coordinate 46,822,749, forward strand.
GCTGTATACATCCATAAAAATATAGAGATACATGAGAGGGTGCCGAAAAGTCCTCACTTCAAACAAAAAGAGATTTTTTTTTTAAATGGTATTTCATCATTTCATCATATTTCAGGAAATACGTCAAACTCAGTATTTTTCTACAACACATATATATCTATTTATATGCATATATTTATATTCATATATATATATATATATATATATATATATGTGTGTGTGTGTGTGTGTGTGTGTGTAGATATATATATGTATATATATATGTGTGTGTGTGTGTGTAGATATATATATGTATATATGTGTGTGTAGATATATATATTTATATGCATATATATATATATGTGTGTGTGTGTAGATATATATATGTATATATGTTACGTATATATATATATATATACATGTATACGTAATATGTTACGTATATATATATATATACGTAATATGTTACGTGTATATATATATATATATACGTAATATGTTACGTATATATATATATACGTAATATGTTACATATATATATATATATATATATACGTAATATGTTACGTATATATATATACGTAATATGTTACGTATATATATACTTAATATGTTACGTATATATATATATATATATATATATATATATGCTTTCTCATGCATTTACCTATACTTATCCATTTCACTATATATATATATATATATATATATATATGTATACACACACACACACACACACACACACATATATATATATAATAGTTGGCTACTCATATATATATATATGTAACATGTAACTCATATATATATATATGTAACATGTTACGTATATATATATATATATATATGCTTTCTCATGCATTTACCTATACTTATCCATTTCACTATATATATATATATATATATATATATGTATACACACACACACACACACACACACACACATATATATATAATAGTTGGCTACTCATATTCGAGGATATCTGTCTATTAGGGTGGTTAGCCGACCCCTATTGCAGACACTCGCTCAGGCACATTTGTGATTGTTGCTGAACGAGGCCTGCACACTCAAGACCTCAGTCATAATGATTTGTGACTTCATGCTAGCACAGCTACTGGCAGCCTCCAAGGGTTCCATCTACCCAATTTCATTCACAAGGCTTGGGCCAACCTACGTATGGTTTTCAGGTACCTTTCCAAAGGTGTCGTATGCTGGAATTGCCCGCTCCAAACCGATAACATCAGGACGTCTACTTCCTAACAAATCAACTATGGTGAGATTCGAACACAGGTCTCATGATCAGAACCTGAACATTCTAACCACTTGGACAAGTGCCTATGATATATATATATATATATATATGTGTGTGTGTGTGTGTGTGTGTACACACATGAATATATATGTGCATATATATATATATATATATATATATATATATATATATATATATATATATATATACACACACACACACACACACTTATGCATATATGTGCATATATATATATATATATATATATATATATATATATATATTAAGAAATAGACAAAGTCCGACAATTTATTTATTAAAGACATTCAGGCCGGTAAATGTTATTTAATACTGTTTATTATAAACAGATCATTTACTTACATACTTGTATCTATAAAAATAACGTTAAACATACAAAATCTCTTTAATAAATAAATATATATATATATATATATATGCACATATTTGCATAAGTGAATATATATATATATATATTCACTTATGCATATATGTGCATATATATATATATATATATATATATAGTGTGCAATTGATAATTGGCATCTAAGTTATACAAAAATGAAAATAACACTGACATCTCATTTTAACAGATATTTACCAAAATTACACAAAAATATCATGAAATACTAAAGAACCAATTTATTTAATAAAATTGACATTGGCTTCAACCATGGCTTCCAGACAACTTCAGAATCTTCAGCAACTTGTTTAGATGGTTTCTTTGTTGGTGAATGCTGCCATAATCCTTGCCTTCTGTTCATCTTTGGTGTTAAAATGTGCTTTGTTGGTCTCTTGCTTACAGCCTGGAGTGTTACGTAGCCGAGATGTTAGGGGTTATGTGGTCGCAGAAATTATCTGACAGCCATGACTGGGTTCTCTTGCTTGTGTGGTATGGTGCAGAGTTCTGTTGCCAGACATAGAGTTTTCCAGCAACCACCCTCTTGACCCAGGAAAGCACTACCGACTCAAAGCACTTTATGTAGGCCTCCATGTTGAGTCTGAGGCCCTGTGTGAAGATGAATGGAGGCATAAAGTCGCCATCACTAGTTATCACTCCAAACATTTTTGTAATAACCATTATACTCATCCAACTCTTTCTGATTCCTCTGCACTGCCCTCAATTCTGAAATGTTCATCTTGGAACTTCCAGCACAAATACCAAGCAGTACAGCATGCCATTTTCAAATTTCTAGAGAAGTGAATTTCTTCATGATGTTCTTTTTCTCTAAGACAGTGCCCAACTGACCCTACTATACTGTACATTTATACATATGTACATATATAACGTGCATGTATCATTAAAAATGACAGACAAGGTACTACAGTTAACATTTTTATTTAATTTTCCTGTGTTTGCATAAGAGCTTTGTTTTTGGGACACAGAGTGTGTAGAAACTGTCCAAATGTTTTATACTTCCAAGCGCTTTCAAGTATACTTTTAGCTATTATCAAGGATGATTTTATTTTTTCAGTTTAATTGAGTGTGTGTGTATGTATATGCTTTTAGTGTGTTATAGAGGTATTTTATTTTCTGAACATGGTTAGCACATTGTAGTTTTGTTTGTAGCTAATATTGTTAAGAGTTGGCTTTTACTTTTTTATTATGAGGACTTCCATTATTTTAAATCATTTTTTATAAGTGAATGAGGTTATTATGTTTTCTACTAGCATGTTTCGAATGGAGTCTGGTATGTTTGTGTGTGTGTTTAAATGGGTTCTAATGGAGCTCTGGTCATATAGGTGTAATGTAAGGCTTCTGGATAGGCATGTAGTCGTGTGATCGATGTAATTATTTATGAATTCAGTTTGAACAGGAACACAGTTCCTTAAGGGGCATTTGAGCTCATAGATAATGTTTGTTTGTTGTAATTTTGACTTAGCTGGTGTGTTGTTGTTTTAGAGGATAAGGTTAGCAGTCTTAAATTTTTTATAGTAGATAATTAATCTGATTTTTTCATTCAGGTCGATTGGGGTAGTGTATGTCTTTATAATATTTCTAAGTGAACATTCATCTTGTTTGTAGTTAATGTGCATTTGGTTTTTGAAGAAAATATTTATGTAATTTTTGACTATATGTTCA
>OZ010612.1:46831081-46861081 GCA_963932145.1 Acanthosepion lycidas
CCCCAGTGTAGTTTATCGTCATACCCAACCTGAGTTGAAAATAGGGTTCGCCTTTCGTATTAACTTCTGTTTTCTCATTCATGAATTTCCCACACACTTACTCTCTTGATGTTAACGTTAGGCACAACTTTTAACATTAAGTGAGTGATTTCAATAATGGATACATTTTTTGCAGGTGTGAATATAAAATTAGCACTGAAAAAGTATTAGACATAACAAAAAATATTTGCTGAATGTTTATTATTTGCAAGTAGTGTATATTCTTTTTAATTTTATAATTATGAACAAAAATTGTTTAAATATTTTTGTCAACACTTGCAACACTAATCCTAAACATAAAACTAAATTATATAAATATATATATATATATATATATATATATGTGTGTGTGTGTGTGAAAAGTGTGTGTATATAAATATAAATAAATATATATATATATAATTATTTATATATTATATGCGCGGTACTTATTAGAAAGCACTCAATATCAGAGATAGAGCTAACATATTTGGTTGGATTGATGTGAGTTTGTGACCCTGGGTTTCACACTTTTGACGATTGCAAAAGCGTGAAACCCAGGGTCACAAACTCACATCAATCCAACCAAATATATATATATATATATATATATTTATATATACAGTTTTCAATGGTCAAGAATGCTTTCATTTGTTCTTTAATACAGTTGTAACAGCAGCAGCTGCTGAATATGTCAGTGTTATTTGTTACCTGCCTTTGTTATCTTTAGTACATCATAAAGTCAGTTTATGAACCAGTAACAAACTTTTAACAAAAAATTTTGGCCTGCATTTGAATATTTACTATACAGGAGAGCAGTGGAAAATTTTTCCATGTGAAAGTTGCCAATGGCACTAAAAAAGTTGGGAACTCCTGGTTTAGAGTGTGTGAGTAATAAACTGCAATATTTAATCTTCATATCCGCAAGAGGACGGTGTGTTTGGGGGATGATTGTCCCCTTCACAGTGTTGTTACTTGTATACACTTTGGACTGCCTTAGCAGTTTTTTATTTACGAGATTTTAGAGGTGCGTCAACCAGGCACAATGCAATATTTATAGTTTTATTATTTACCATTTTATAAAGAAGTACATTTAAAAAGAAATCTTTTTATTCAAATTATAAAATGATAAAAATATGTAAGAGGAAGAGATGTTCTCAGCCTAATTTAGTGAATTTATGAGTCAAGAGCAAATGAAAAAAGTGCCATTTTTCAAAATTTATAATTACAGCTTCTTGTCGTTATGTGTTTATTTAAATTCTCTTGTTTGGATACTTTTATAAATTTATGAATCTAAAAGTTTCTTTCCATATTTGTTTCTTTATAAAATGGCAAATAATAAATATTTCATTATACAGTGTAACCCGGATATAAGAGAGTTGTCGGGACCAGATAAGAAGTCTCTTATATCCGGGTTTCTCTTATATCCGGGTTTAGTCTATTTTGTTTTGGTAAGTATGGGAATAATTTGGGACCATAGAAAATCTCTCTTATATCCGGGTTTCTCTTATATCAGGGTCTCTTATATCCGGCTTACACTGTAGTTGGTTCACATATTTTTCTAATCCTGTAAATACAAAATTAGTCTTGTAAATAAGAAATCTAATAAATAAATAATGCTTAATATCTTTTCTATATTAGGGTTTTATTAAAATTCTAATAGAAGTAGATAGGTTTGCCTATCACCCAGATCACACTCCTCCCCAGTCTAAGAAGAGGTTTTTCCCTTGTTTATTGTTTAGGATTGGGTTTCAAGTTCCTTCTAAAGTCTACTTCAACTCAATACTTCTAACATCTCCACCTAAACTCTAAAATTTTATTTACTATTTATTTATTTATTTTTCCTAAATAGAAGTAGATAGGTTTGTTTATCATCCAGTTCACACTCCTCCATGGTCATTTGAAAAGGAATAGAGGTTTATCTCTTGTTTCATGTTTAGGATTGGGTTTCTCTTTCTTTCTGAAGTCTTCATTCTTCTTCAGGTGCTTATGTCTTAGTGATATTATTGCCTTGCCTGGGGTGAATTGGTTAAAAAAAAATCTGGTAAAAGATCTCATAAAAAGAAAGTGGTCACAAGAACTGAAGAAAAGTAAACTCAATCAAGTAAAAAGTTTTTCTTTCATGTTGACAACTAATTCCTTATATATTAGTGACTAAAGACCACAGCCAGATTCTTCCCTTTGCTGGTCACATACCAATAATTCTTGTCATCAGAAGTTTACATTAAACAATACGAATGTGATCAAAGTATTTCTTGTTCCTTGGAAGGCTTGTGTACGCAATGATGCATGAATATCTCATCATGCCCAAATATATTTTTTATATCTGTTTATATTTTTCAGATGAGGTATTACAACTATTTACACTATTTACATTACATTCACTTACATGCTAATACCCTTGAGAAAGGTATGAATCCTCTTCTTCTCCCCCGAGGTATGGGTAAATAGCAGGACAGACTAGGTTCTGTAGCCTTGGATGGCAACTGGTCTATTGCAGAAAGAAATGGCAACCTACTGCGGGGAAAAAAAAATCTGCCTTGTCAGTCATGTATCAAAAGATACATGACCGCCTAAGCGTGTATCATGCATGTCACATAACTGACTCACATTGTTTGGACTCTTGCCCTCATTTTTATCGGCATATTCACAACAATTTGGCTGTTGTACACTTCGACCTTCTTCAGGATTTTTCTATATTTCTGAGATGAGGTATTGTAACTATACTATTTACGTTGTTTGGACTGTTGTCCTCATCTTCCTTGCCATATTCACAACATTTAGACTGTTGTACGCTCCGACCTTTTATATCTGTCGATATTTCTGAGATGAGATATTATAATTATTTATACTATTTACATTGTTCAGACTGTTGTCCTCATCTTTATTGCCATATTCACACCATTTTGGCTATTGTACACTCCAGCCTTCTTAATACACTGGAATTTCAAACCAAACTCTTTATTTAGTCCACTAAGTTAGATTGTCCAGTTCTGCATGCCATGCCTTTTCTAGATGTTAATTCCCTTTAGTAACTCAACTCTCCAAGTATTGTTCACCTCAACTGGATTATTTCAACCAACGCTTTTATCCAGTGGACCATGTGTATGGCCCAGTGGATAAAAGAATTGGTAGAAGTATTCCAGTGACTTGACCCAAAGAGATGTGAGTTCAATACCTGGCCACAGCAGAGGCAAACAAAAATTTGGAGAGTTGAGTGACTAAAGGTAAACAACTGAAATTAAGATATCAAGGCATATGGAACTAGAACAATCTATCACCATGTACGAAATAAAGAGTTCGGTTCAATATCACCTGAAGAAGGCTAGAGTGTACAATGAGCAAAACTTTGTATATATGATAATAAAGATGAGAACAACAGTCCAAACAATGTAAATAATATCTTTTTTTTATATATTTGCTATGCAACTACCACTTTATCACAGAGACTAACTTGCCATTTGTCTAGTCAAAGGGCTATTCATATTCATATTAATGAACATAGATTGTTTTTACTAGTATATGCCAAATACTTATAAATAATATGTGCATATGACACTATCACTTTATGGCCAAAGTTAGTTGCATTTATATATATATATATGTGTGTGTGTGTGTGTGTGTATATGTAGTTATATTGCTGATCGCACATTTTTATATATAGTTATGTGATTGTCTTGCTGATGCCTAAATCTTACTTATTATAAAACGCAGATAGTGTGTGTGTGTGTGTGTGTATGTCGGTACGTTTATATATTGGATCAGATTTCCTACATTTTTCAACCGATTTCAACAAAACTCCACAGGACTGCATAAAATTAGCTTGCGGTGGTTCTGACAGCACCAAAAATTGGAAAAACACAATTGTTTTTGCACGAAATCAATTTGAAAACATGATGAAACACAATTCTGTTGCCAGGATGAAAGGGGGACAACTCATATCAAGTTATACTTATTATAAAACCCAGGTTGTTTGTGTGTGTGTGTGTGTATTCCTTTATATATGGGATCGGATTTCCTACATTTTTCAACCGATTTCAACAAAATTTCAATTTTTATTTGGCAGGTAGTGTTTCTTATTGTCTTGCACACTTTTTTTCTTTATTTTTACATTCAGAATGCTTTAAAAATTCCATTTACAAGACAATTGTTTATAATAAAATTCTATTCAATCGATAGACTCATAACGATTGAAAACAATGTTTTTGTTTGAGTTTGGGTTTGACCAATTCGTAAAAAAACCCAAAAAACAAAAAAAAAAAACTAATTAAGACATGCATGTCTGTCAACCCTAAACAATAATCTTTGTCAATTTTATTTTTCAGTCTTTATGATGGTTGATACTTGATCTATCTCTTACTGTTACATCCCCGGGCAATGCCAGGCTCTACTGCTAGTCAACAATAATTTCCCAAACCATGTTGTCGATGAAGAAAGTAGATTAGCATTAAAGAAATTTAGCAGAAAATGTTATGTTATCTATCTCTTACTATTACATCCCCGGGCAATGCCAGGCTCTCCTGCTAGTCATTTATAATTTTAAATTATCAATTAATTTATATTTTTATATTTTGCTATTATTAATAGTATTATCTTTATTATTTTTATGCTTATCTATTTTTATATTCTAAATTTGTTCTTCATAATTATCTATTTATTAATTTATTGATTTATTTTATTTTATATTTTTTTTTATTTATGTTGGATATTACTATTATTATTATTATTATTATTATTAGTTTAAAATTATGATGATTATTATGTGATGATGATTACTGTCTAAAATGATATGACTATCAGACAATTTGTTGTAACTCTTTTAATTCTGAACATCTTCTCCTTAACCCCGGTAATATTAACTTGTTCAGTCCTTTAAGGAAAAATTTTTCTAGGTCATTCCATTTTATTTTTGTTATTCGCTTATCATTTCTTCTTTCCTTTCTTTTCTTTCACACACTCTCTCTCTCTATATTTACTCTCTCTCTCGCTTCTCCTTTCCTCTCTCTCTTTATTTTATAAAAATTTCGTATTTGAAAGTTTTTTTTAATTTTCCTCCTTTTTTATAATATTAAAAAAATTTTCCTTTCCTCTTTTTTCTCTCTCTCCCCCCCCTTTCTCCTTTATATCCCAATACATATGTCAGGATGGATTGATTCCATTTCTAAAAAACTTTTGGCCTAAAGAGATAAATATTAAAATATTCATGAAATAAATTATAACCAAGATGGATTTTTAAGATTTTGCTTGATTTATTATTATATTGCTCTGTAACTTACATTAAGCTCTCTTTGGATTAATGTCCTCCTTGGAATTATTCCTACCATTTACAAATTGGTATTATATATATATATGTATATATATATATGTAAGCAAATATATGGATATAGATCCGACAGTATGAAGAAAAATATATGGAAAAAACAAACAAAAATCCTAATATGCAATTATGCTGTTTTAATGTTAATATAATGTCAACGTCGGTTTAAATATAGTCTAATGTTAATTATGTTTTATGAATATGTCCTGAAGATGGTCTACTAGACCGAAACGTCCGACGTTGACATTATATTAACATTAAAACAGCATAATTGCATAATATGATTTTTGTTTGTTTTTTCCATATATTTTTCTTCATATATATATATATGGTAGGTAGAGAAATATTACAAAAGAATGTAATATTGAAAACGTTAAAGATACAGTGACACTGAGATTTAAATTTAAATTATTGACATCCAGTGGGTCTAGTTACACAACTTAGTCATTTGCATTCAGTTTTCTACAGCTTTTGTTTTTATATCTATTTCTGTTGTTTTTAATTATCCGACATTGTCACAGCAGAAGTTGTATGACCTGTCAAAACTACAGCTGTTACAATGAGGGATAATTAAACCCAATAGAGATAAATAATTAAAATAAAACAAGAGATAGAAAACTGAAAGAAGTCATACATTTAAGTTCACCAGATGTCAAAAATTTTAATTTAAATACCCCCACCCCCACCCCAACAACAGCTCTCTTTAAAAATTTTCAGTGCAAAATTGTGAACAGTATTTATTGCATTTCTCTCTTTGCCACTATATATATATACATATATATATATATATATATATATATATATATATATATATATATATATATATATTGTATATTTAGGCAGCGATCCTTCATTTATACATGATTGATTAAAGACAACAGACAAGGTACTACAATTAAGCTTTTAATTTATTTTTTCTTGTGTTTGAACAAGTGATTTTTTGGGACACAGAGTGTGTAGAAAATGTTCAAATGTTCTATAATTCCGAGCACCTTCTGCTATACTTTTAGACATTATCAAGGATGATTTTATTTTTTCAAAGTAATTGGTCATACAACTACATGCCTACCCAGACGTCTTATGCTACAACTATCTGAGCACAGCTCCTGTTAGAATCCATTTAAACATGCACACAAACTTACCAGATTCCATCTGAAACATACTAGTAGAAAATACAAAGATAATAAACTTATCCACATGCAAAAAAAGATTAAAAATAATTATTTATAATAATTAAAAATAATAATTAATAATAAAAAATTAATTAATAATTAAAAGTAATATTAAAAAGAAAAAGCCAATACTTAAGAATATTAACTATGAACACAATATGCTGTGTTCAAAAAATAAAACATCTCTATAACACTAAAAACATACACACAAACCACACACACAATTAAGTTGAAATATAAAATCATCCTTGATAATTTCCACCAGAAAATACACCATCTCCAAAAACATCTGTCAATGAGTAATTCCTATTTCTTTGTTTATTCCTCTGTCTATTTACTGCTTATAAACTTCAAATTCGACCTTGCCTACCGAACCCTTCTTTGTGGCCGAGTCGGTTAAGGCACGTCAGCGTAAATGACGGTTCCGTATAGGATGCATGTTCGAATCCTGTCAAAGGACGAATATTTTCTATGAAAATCTCTCGGACATTCAGGCCGGTAAATGTTATTTAATGCTGTTTATTATAAACAGAGCATTTACTTAAATACTTGTATCTATAAAAAAGAACGTTAAACATAAAAAAAAAAAATGTCTTTAATAAACAAATTGTCGGACTTCATCCATTTCTTAATATATATATAAAGAAATATAGTCTTAAGGTGTGCTATATTTATGGAATAAAGTGCTCAATATCAGAGATAGAGCGTGTGTAAATATAAAAGTGAACATAGAAGTCAACACTTAGAGGCGACAGTCTGTTTCATGCTATATGCAATCGTCACGCCACATATGCTGTTATTTTTCTCGGCTATTTATATATATACAGGTTAGTGGTGCATTGTGGGTATTCTGTTATGGTGGTTATTATATATATATATATATATATATATATATATATATATATATATATATATATATGATTTGAAAAAAAAAATATATATATATATATTGAAAAAAAAATATATATATATTTATAAATAAGTCTAATACATGGAAATATTCCACTGCATACAGCATACTGGTATTATTATGGACAGGAGACTGATCAAGATAGACTATACATCTAGTGAGCCAATGAATGAAAGGAAAGAGGGAAATGAAAATAAAACCATAAGGTTTCCAATTCCAGATTATTTCACCTTCCCTGGTAAGAAATGACAGCATCCAAAATTTATAATGTGACTAATATTAATATTATGAATTGGGGGCAAGAGCATCAGGATGAGATAAGATGAGAAAATCAATAAAATAAATAAATAAATAAAAAATAATGACCATTTTTATAAATCTCATCTTTCCATAATATTAACCTGAAGATCCGCTGAGCATTTCAATTCGAGTTACTCTGACCAAATTACACTCGTATCCAAATCCTTTTTTGTGTTCTTTCACAATCCATGTACAATGAGTGAAAATGGTTTCCATTTAATGTTTAAGAAGAAATCTCCGGTGATAACTGCTACAGAGGATTTGTTCCTTACATAAATGTTATCCAAGGTAAATTGCCAGTAAACGGACACAGCTAACTTGACACACCCGCCCTAACTTTGCACAATCAACAGTTAGCAGAGAGTTGAATCATATAGAGACACATGTTTCCTTTATCTAAAATAGCAGTACAAATTACATGAGCCTGCTTAAGAGGTTTAGGTGTTCAAAACAGCCTTGTGCCAGAAGGAAAGAGTAATATTCTATAGCCTGTTGCCTCTGCTTTCAGTATTTAATTAAATGCCATGTCCTTTCAGAATGTAGAAGATCATGGCTCTCCACAGATTCCATTCCTTTATAACCTATAACCTGTCATGACTTCTTGAGAAACATAGTGGATGGATTACAAATTGCTGTCTCTATAGTTTTGAATTCATTGATGACATTTACTGAAGAACACAAGACTTCATAAACAACATCAGATAAGGGCTGACGTACTGTGTTATTGGTAATGACTAGTGCAGGTGTCTGAAAATTTTAATTCTAAAAGATAAATATATATATATATCTGCAGCCATTAGGTGGCAAATTACATTTTTATGATGTTATCATCTTGTCTGTAACCAGGGTACCCCTAATTGCAGTAAAATAAATTAATGGGGTACTTAAAGTGGGTGATATGTGCTGGCAAATTGTGTTTTAATAATGTTATCATCTTGTCTGTAACCAGGGTACCTCTAATTGCAATAAAATAAATTAATGGGGTACTTAAAGTGGATGATATGTGCTGACAAATTACATTTTAATGATGTTATCATCTTGTTTGTAACCAAGGTAACTCTGATTACAATAAAATAAATTAATGTCAATCAATTATGTGCCATACATGATACACACTTAAACGATCATGTATCTTTCGATACATGACTGACAAGGCAGTTTTTTTCCCCGCAGAAGATTGACATTTCTCTCTATGGTAGACCAGTTGCCGTCCAAGGCTATAGAAACCAGTCTGTCCTGCTATTTACCCATAGATGGGGGGAGAAGAAGAGGATTCATATGAAGAGTATTAGCACATAAATGAATGTAATGGATTCAACTGGAATTCGAACTCAGCTCTTCGATTCCTCAGTCTGATCCATTACTCCACCATGAGACCATTTTACTTTATAAAAATTATTAGCAGCAATAAATTTTTGAAAAAAATTATTAGCAGCAATACATTTTTGATAAAAAAAAGATACCAGCAATAAAAATCTTGACGGCATTAAATAACCCATTGAGATTAATATGTCGTAAAACAAAACAAACCAAACCAAACAACCATTATTCATGACCCTACCTCTCTTAGAGTAAATGCTGTTTGTAGATGAATCAAGATTTTTGATTTATTTTTTCTTGATTGTGCAAAAGCATACTGGTACCATATTATTTTAATATTCTTTCTGGCAGAGTACAGAAAAAATGGACTGTTATTTATTTTGATGAAATAGATTCTGTTCAAATTTTGTAAACAATCCAATGCATTAAGAAGATGTGAGGATTTCCTCCACCTTGTCTGCCAAGATATGTTAAGTTGGATTGTTCAGGACAATAAAAGAACATAACAGTAAAATGTTACTTCCCCTTTATTCTGGAATGTAGTAGCAAAACCAAAAGGAATTCTCCGTCACATGCACATTTTCTAAAAGCCAGACAATAATGGTTTTTTTTTGCCTTTGGAAAGCAAGAAGAAAGGATTAAATATCAATTGCAAGAAGATGAAATACATGGTTGTTAGCAAAAGGGACATGTGAAAATGCAGATTACAAATTGGACATATCAAAATCAGACAAGTACAAAAATTTAAATATCAGAGGAGTTTTTAACAGAGAGTGGAAAGTGAGACATGGAAATCTGAAGGGAGCATTAGGATAGTGAAAGAAGCCTTCTAAAAACTAAGCAGTGTATTAAGAAACAATTCATCAATTTCAACAAGAAGACCACCCAGAAGAGTTGCAAGGGATTCTGAAGTCAACTGAAGGCCATGGTTGAAGGCAATTTACTATTTTGTATTTCAAATATTTTTGTGTAATTTTGGTAAATATATCTTTTGAAATGAAATGTCAGTGTTATTTTCATTTTTTGTGTAATATAGACAATTTATTCATCACACTCTGTATAGATATATATATATCAATATGTATATAAATATATATATCCAAATGTGTAGATATATATATATAGATATATATATCCAAATGTGTAGATATATATATAGAGATATATATATATCTAAATGTGTAGATTATATATATATATATATATATATATATATATATATATATATAAATGTGTAGCTTATATATATATATATATATATATATATATATATATATATATAGATATATGAAAATTTCTCTGATTTAACCAGTAGAGAAGACAATATTTATGAATAAAAATGACAATAACCAGTTTTCCTATTGTCATTTTTATTCATAGATATATATATCCAAATGTATATATATATATATATATATATATATATGATTAAAAAACGTCCATGCTATAATATGTAAAATAGATGGGTTAGTTAATAAAACAAAGACAAACGAAAGGGTAACAATATAATCACTACAATAAACATTTATTAAATATTAATTATTAACGATATGATAGAAATGAAGCAAGGAGAGAAAGGTTTTAAGTTCAGAATTTTCAGATATGCCTGTGTCATTTACCAATGGGCCAAAGAATAAACAGAGAAATGGGAATTATTAACCTGATCAAAATTTTAAATTTATGTTTATTTTCATAAAACGTTTTGCACATCGAGGAATCAGACAGAGATCGGGTTTTTGCTAACAATACAATTTCCACTGGAAAATACCCCATCTACAAGAACATCTATCAGTGAGTAATTCCCATTGTCCATTTCCACTTAGAGCTAAAGAGATCAATTAGAAAAGATCCAACTCAATCTATAAGATGATTAGCATGTGAGAGAGGGGTTTCAGCTATGACAGTCCAAAGAGCAGTGAAAAAAGACTTGAAAATGAAATCAAGCATGAAACATTTGAGGTACATTATTTCTTCAGAATAGATAGTTAGAAAGTTAGAGAGGGTGAAGATCATCTTGAATAAGTTGGAAAATGATCCTGGAATAATATATATATATTTGAACTTAATTTCAATCTTTCATGAGCTTCCAATCCTTACATATGATTAATTAATAATGGATATGTCATTTTCATTTATGATCGACTTCATCACAGTTATGGAGAGTAATTATACATTCTCATTACTCAAAGTAGATTCCAATAATGTTATAAGACTCTTAGAGAATTCCAGTAAGATATCTTTAAGCATTTCTAAAATACAACAGTTCAAAGCTTAAACTAACAAACAGACAATTTTGCTTTTATACCTGGTATATATAATTTTCTTTATGGGCAAAAATCCCTCTTTTATACAAGTTTTATTAAAGACAATTGACAAGGCAAGGTGATTAAGTTTTTTACTCAATTTTTCTTGCATTCATATAAGAATTTCATTTTATGGACATAAAATGTATAAAAACTGTCCAAATCTCTATCTATAAAAGCAGGATGTGTGTGTGTATAACGAATGCACGGCTGCAATTTTTGAGGGATTTGCACCAAAATTTACATGCACATGCTCCAAGTTAGCAAGAAGGCCAAGACTGGCGTTGCATTACCCAACTCCCATCGATAGAAAAGAAAACAGAAAGAAAGGAGACAATGCAAACATAATTGAACAAGAAAGAAAGAAAATGAGAATATAACAAAAGAAAGGAGAGGAAAAGAAATAAAAAGGAAAGAAAGAAAGAAAGTGAACTGGTGAAGAAAAAAGAGAATGAAATAACAGAATATAAAAAGAAGAAAGAAAAAACTAGTTACCTTTAAAGCATGTGAAAGTGGTTCAAGCCAAGAACTTTTTGAACCAACAGTTATATATATATATATATATATATATATATATATATATATATATATATGAAGAAATATAGTCTTAAGGTGTGCTATATTTATGGAATATAAAAGTGAACACAGAAGTCAACACTTAGAGGGGACAGTCTATTTCATGCTATATGCAATCGTCAGACTACTGTGGCCTGACGATTGCATATAGCATGAAATAGACTGTCGCCTCTAAGTGTTGACTTCTATGTTCACTTTTATATTTATATATATATATATATATATATATATATATATATATATATATATATATGCTTTAATTTTATTTTTTTTAAATCATTTCACTCCAAGCAAGGCAGGAATGCCACTAGTATGCAGAGGGTTACAGGGAATGAAAGTGAGAGAAAAGACTGTGTATAGGGAAGATTGAGGGAAGGACAATAGATGAACATGATTCAAGAAGATAGAAGGCAAATGACATTGCATTTAAATTTTTGAAGATTGTAGTTATCAGGGAGTAAACAGAAGGGAGTCTCATAGGTGGGAAGTACAAGAGAAAAAGCTATTGGAGTAAAAGTGGCAGTTGCATCTAGTGGATTCAACAGTAAGCAAGTGGGACCTAAATGCTAATCTAGTGGCATGAGCAAATTCATGCAGTCGAGGCACCAAGGAAAAAAGCTTGTCAGAGCAGTTGCCATGAATAGAAAAGAGAAATGGAAGCTGCACCATGTTGGTGAGTAAGGGGCTGAAGTTGAGATGCCAGGTCTTGATAGATTACATTACAGATACTTTTTGTCGAGAACCTCAAAATGAACAGCAGGAGCACCTGACTATATATGGCAGCAGTATTGACTGCATGGATGAATAGTAGATTTGTAAATCTGCAAAATTGACTCTAACGAGAAATATTTTCTGGCACAACACAGTGAACCAACTTTCCTTGCAGTAGATGCAGTTATTGATTCGATGTAGTCACACCACTTCAAATCAGTTGAAAACATGAGACCAAGAAGGTGCAGTGTATATATATATATATATATATATATATATATACATATATGAGCGTGTGGCAAAGTGGTTAGAATGTTCACTTTCTAACCATGCAACCTGGGTTGAATCTAACCATGGTTGATTTGTCAGGAAGGAGACTTTCTGATGTTATCAGACTGGAGGGGGACAATCCCAGTGTGCGGCACCTTTGGAAAGTGCCTGAAAACCATACCACGGGTTGACCCAAGCCTTGTAAGTGAAATTGCGTAGACGGAGCTACAGACATAAACAATGGTTAAGTACAAT
This sequence comes from Acanthosepion lycidas, assembly GCA_963932145.1. Taxonomy (NCBI): domain Eukaryota; kingdom Metazoa; phylum Mollusca; class Cephalopoda; order Sepiida; family Sepiidae; genus Acanthosepion; species Acanthosepion lycidas. The sequence goes on from OZ010612.1 coordinate 46,844,234, forward strand.
GTTTCTTGAATTTCGTAGAAAGTAACGTTTTCATTATTTTAAATCATTGGTGATTTTCACTTAGGAAGATCATATATGTAAATATATTTTGCAAACATTCAGAATAATTTTTCTCTAGAGAAAAAATATGTTTTTATTTTCAAATGAATAAATTAGAAATATATTCACACACAGAAACATTTGTTAATCACACTCTCATCAGTGACAATATTATAACAAGACATCAATTTTTAATTATAGAAAATGTTTTCTCCAAAGAAAAAAAATGAACTTTTCTCTCTATTTCCAAGGTGTATGCTTATGTGTACGGTTTTCTGAAGTGAAAATAGCTGAGATACGTTCTACAAAGAATTACTTTGAATCTTTTTAGTAGTGTGGCCTGCCTTGTGATGAGCCATAGATCATGTGGCCCACTAGTCAGAAAAAAATTTCCCATGCCTGGGCATCAAATTCATCCTCATCATCAACGTCAGATTTAATAGAAACCACAACTACAACAAAAACAGTGTCTCTGCCATTTCCTTTCTTTGCTTTAATATTAGTACAATTTCTTCTTTTACAACTACTACTACTAATAATAATAATAAAAAAATAATAAATCAGGGGAGGTAATCAGTTCAAGGAAAATGACAACAAAAATATCTTCAGTTGATAGAAACTGAATGAATCTCAGTTAAACCTTGTGAACAATTGTCCTAATACAGTAGCCAAGCAAGTGACCTTTTGTCAGGGGCACAATAGGAAAGTGACCAGTTTGGTCATCTAGACACATTTCTCTGCAACAAGTATCTCGTCTTTCTATTTACTGTCACAAGTGTCAGTTGCCGAGCCATTCAGGTGCTTTAACTAGTCAAAGCAAATACTTGTTGCTTCCTGATAGGCAGCCAGGATGGGAAGAATAGGAGGAATTATTGATTTGTTCTGTAGGAAATATTTTGGACTTCATCCACTTGGTTGGGATACAGTTATGATCATGTACACACAAAGATGCACACTAAATACATACCAATCTACTAGGGGGTACTAAAAAGTTCTAACCAGAACCACTTCGCAAAACCAATATTCTAATGTTTAATCATTGAAACTGACTTTTAGTTAGGACCTCTCACATGTGTGTTTGTGTGTGTGTGTGTGTGTGTATATATATATATATATATATATATATATATATCAGTTGGTGAATGCTGCCATACACACATATTCAAACATACACACACTGCCAATTTCCGACATACACACACAAAGGTAATGGTAGAGGATAGCAAGAGTTTATATATATATATATATATATTCAAATATAACACATTATTAAAGGCAAAAACTGTTTTTGTCTTTATTTTTTCTCAAAATTAAAGCCACAATACGAAGTTTAGAATGGCTCATGATCAAACATAATAAACCTGATCATTGTCTCTTATATTTAGCAATATATGTTTGAATAATGATCTGCTGCCCCAATACACTATATATAAATTTATTTGTTTAAACGTTTTTTTTTTTAAATGGATACTCATATTTGAGTAGATTCTCTGTTTTTATTTATTTATTGAATAGTATATTTATTTATTTACATCTATTGGGCTGAATATTTGAGAAATCTTGTTAGAAAATATGTCCTCTATATTCCATTGATGAGATAAAAAACTCCACTCAAACAGTTGCTTTCCACAAACCACTGCTTTAGTGAACCAATGCCCAAGCGGATGCTTCCAAGATCACATCAATTTTAACCAGTTTAAACCTATGGCTATCTTCCCCACATATATCCTCATAAACTGTGTCTTTTACTCTGTAACCTTCTACCTCGAGTGGCACTTGGCTTTTTGTAAAGAGTGAACATTATTGTAAATATATATATAAAAAAAATCAGTCAAAACACTTGGAAGAAAAAATAGCTGTAAACTGCTCGGAAGAAAAAATAGCTATAATTACCTTCCCACACCAAAACAAACTACCAAATAAATGATCAGAACTCATCTCAAAATGCAGGCAAAAAACAAATCTTTACTACATTATTTAAAAATTGAAAACGAACAAGAATAAATGACAGTAAATAAATAAAATAAACAAAAACAAGTAAAATAAATTAATCCAATTAAATAAGTAAATAAACTAAGTCAATAATAAACAAATTAACAAACCACGGCCATCAAAATAATCATTAGAATAATGCAATAGACTATCCGCAATGCATTACTGACCTGTATATATAAAACATTCAGCAAAAATACAACGCACATAACCTGATGGTTGCATTTAACATGAAACCGACTGTCACCTCTGGGTGTTGACTTCAATGTTCTTTTATATATATATATATATATATATATATATATATACTCTCTGTAGCCCCTTGTATAATAGTGGCACTCCTGCATTGGTTGGGGTGGATTGCTTAAAAGAAATTTGTTTGCTATCAACACTGGGTCATCTGCCTATCTTATATTGTTAAGATCATGGCCGCCAATACTGAATCTAATTCTGAATCTAATATATATATATATATATATATATATATATATATATATTTAAGACATTATTTATGTTTATACTTTCTTTTTATAGATACAAATATTCAAGTAAATGCTCTGTTTATAATAAACAGTATTAATAGCATTTACCAGCCTGAATGTCCGAGAAATTTTCTTAAATATTTGTATCTATAAAAAGAAGGTTTAAACATAAAAAATGTCTTAAATAATAATTGTCAGACTTTGTCCATTTCGTAATATATATATATATATATATATATATATGTATGTATGTATGTATATATGAAGTGTGTTAAAATATTTTCAGCCTAACCAAAACAAGATTCCAAAAGAAACTGTGATGTTTGGTCAGGCTGTGAACTTGTCAGCACACTCACAGGATCACTTTTGTGAGGACAAAATCATTTATATGTATATCTTCACTGGCATGTCCCAACATTTGATGAAGAGAGTGGTGGGTGAGTAAAACACTCTTCCACTTTCTCTACCCAGGTGATAACAACAAAATGCTACTCTCCAAAATAAAAAAAATGAATGATCAATATAAAAAGATTGCAAAAAGAAGGAAGTAATAGATAAATACATAGATATAAATATATTCATATAGATAGTGATAGATTGAGAGAGGATGGATATGGGATAGATAGATAGAAAAATGAGGGAGATAGATAATGGTATAAACAGATAATTATTTTGAACTATACACATCTTTCCGCATATACACATTGATATTAACATGTGTGTCTGTCCATATCCACATTAATATGTGAGCCTATAATTACTTCTGTCAAAACAAAACCTCTCACACATCCTGACCTGACCTGACCTGACCCCACCCAGTATGAGATGGCCTTTATTCTAGGCTACAGCGCTTAGGAAAACTCCTGGACAAATAGTCTCAGGAAACAGATATCACTTCCCTGTTTTGGATTGGCACACAAGGTTTCTGGAATTTTGAACTGTCTTTCTGCATTTCATATACAATTACAATCACTTATATAAGACATCAATAAAGAACTGTCATGACTTTTTCACTGACTCTGATCTTTTTTTTTCTCTTCAGAGTAAGCTGTTCTTCAAAAGCAGGTTTTAAAATCAAAATTATTATCAGAAAAAAACATTTATAGAAGGTGTTCAATAAGCTCTTTCTCTTATATGTTTTGCTATTCTGACAAAGATGATAATCATATTTGCAACATTGTACCCTTTTGCCTTCTTCAGGTGTCTCTTTTTGGTATCTTAGAATTTTGAATAGAGACCTTTATTCATTCCATGGGTGTAGCTTGTTCACATTCCACTTTATATGATGAGATTTCATTTCATATTAATGTTTACCTGTCTTATTGACAAGTGCTGTTCGTTGGTTTCTTCCACAGAACCAGAGAATGTGACCTTTTGTGACTACTTGACTCAGGGATTGATTTCAACTGCCAAGGGAACCAGATATGTTTTAACCAACACTTAATCAATTTTACTATAGATATAGCAAATTTCAAACAATTTATTTACGTATATATTGAACCACTGAGTACATGGCACCAGCTCTGATAAACTGGGATAGAAGGGTACAAGAGGATAACAACACTCAGAAAACAGCTTCAGTCTGCGTACCCTATGTGAAGGGATTATCAGAGAAAATACAAAAGATCTGTGGTCCATATAACATCAGGATAACCTTCAAAAGTGGTTCAACACTTCGTAGACACCTCTTCTGAGTAAGACCCACCCCCATAAAGGAGAACATTACTAAGTACTGTGTGTATGCCATCCCGTGCAGCTGTGGTAAAAAATACAAAGGAGAAACAGGCCACCCCCTTAAGGTTAGACTACAAGAACACCATAAAGTGGTAACACGAGGGGAAATAGAAAAATCAGGCATAGCTGACCACATATAGAGGGAAAAGAGAGGTCATTGCCCCCTATGGGATGAGGTTGAAATAATAGAGAGCATCACTGGAAAATACAAAAACTTAAAGAATCAGCACATATGCTAAGTGACAAAAATCTCCTGAGCCAACCAAGCATAGATATAAATACAATATGGGAACCAGTAATAAGGAGTGCTAGAGTAAAGCAATGAATAACATTAAAAATTGCAATATGAGCTCTGGTAAAAAATGCATTAATAACAGAAATAATTGCAATATGAGCACTGGTAAAAAATAGTTGCTGAGACATTATGTTTATAAGTCCAAAAAAATTTATGCCCAGATCTTGTTAAAGACTCAAGGCCTAGTGGATAAAGATGTTGGTTAGATCCAGTAACTAGACTCAAAATGTTGTGAGTTTAAACCAGGCCACAACAGTGGTGAGCCAAAACTTGGAGAGTTGAGTTAAAGGAAAATAACTGAGACATCCAGAAGAAGCATGGCACGTGGAACTAGAACAATCTAACCTGGTGGACAAAATAAAATTCCAATTACTGGAAGAAGGCTGATGTGCACAATGGCCGAAAATATTGAAGATGTGGATAACAGTCTGAGTAATGTAAACAATGCAATTAAGACTGTTGTTAATAATGCTTATATTTTCTTTTTAATTATATTTTTGAAATCATTTTAATTTCTCTTAGAAACTGGAATATTTAAAGTGGTTCATTATTTTCAAAAAGTTCTTTTAAGTTTAATATTTGGTAGTATTTTAAGCAGATTGAATTAAAATTGCTGCAGTTTGTCAGTATGTGTTTTATGATAAATTGCTCTTGGCATGTTACACATACCGGAGGTTCTTACATTTTAGGATATACGAATGGATTATTGTAGTATATCTAATACGGAGCCTGGGCATAATCAGATAAAAAAATTCTTCTCTTCTAGTTTGGTTTTTCTGATGCCATTCTCCTATAGTTGGTTTAATTTGTACAGTTTATTATTTGGGCAGGAGTTCCATAGGCTTTACCACTCTTCTCTAATATATTTATTGATTGTTGGTTTCTGATCTGTATATAGGATTTGGGTCTTTGGCTTGGATCTTTCATATTCTTTAAATTTTAAGCTTAAGCCCAGGGAGTCTTTCACTCAGGCAGTACCTCTCTTTCAGCAGTGGGGTTTGGTTTTATTGCCCAGTGCCTGAGGTGTCCCCAAAAGGTGTGCCGAAGAGGCTTGGGCAATTTTTCCACAGAATTGCTGTCAAACACACTCTAAACTTTGACCTTGAATCCCTTTCAATAACAATGTGGGCATGCTGAAAAATACCTGTATATGGAATTTTGGCCTTTTGGGATGTTTCATATTTTTTTAATATTAAGCTCAATCTCCAGGGGCACTTCCCCCCAGGTAATACCTCTCCCTTGGGACGGGGGAAGGGTTTATTGCCCAGTTCCTGAGGCATCCCCAAAAGGGAAAGTGCTGAGGGGGCTTGGTAATTTTTGCACTGTATTGCCATTAAACCCACTTTAAATGTCAAACTTGTATCACATCTGGTTACATCATAGGTACCTTGGTAAATACCTATATGGGATGTTGGCATTTAAGAGATCTGATCCTGTGTAAGATCCATTTTAGAAAAGTAAACATTTCCATGCACAAATTGGGTCAGTCCTCCTATATGGCAGTAAATGCTAGACTCATCACAGATGAAGAAAAGAGTTGAAACAACAGAAATGTGGTTCTACAGAAGGATGCCGAGAATATCCTTGATTAAACATCTGAGCAACAACAAAGTTTTGGAGAAAATGGAAACAAAAAAGACATTTATAATTAACATCAGAAAGAGAGTTGATATTTCTAGGGTACACACTGAGGAAAGGGCTTAGCAAATCTGATACTCATAGAACATTGAAGTCAAGTGGGATAGAAGAAAACAATGATTAGCCTATCTAACGAGCTTGTGTAAATGGATGGCAAAACAGCATTAAGGATTGATAGCAGAAAGACAAAATTTACCAAGAATTACAAAGAACAGGAAATTGTGGAATCACGATTGCCAACGGCATAAACGGACATGATACATACGATCTTGTGTAAATAATATTTTTAAATCTTGAACAGAGATAATCATTTTAGAGTTTTTTTTAAGTATCTGATATTTTTTTAGTTCAGATTGTTTTCAATATATGATTTCATTATGATTCACATTGTTTCCAATATCTGATGTTTTATGATTCACATTGTTTTCAGTATTTCATTTCATTATGATTCACATTGTTTTCAATATCTGGTGTTTTATGATTCACATTGTTTTCAGTATCGCATTTTATTATGATTCACATAGATTGTTTTCAATATATGATGTTTTATGATTCACATTGTTTTCAATAAATGATGTTTTATGATTCACATTGTTTTCAGTATTTCATTTCATTATGATTCACATTGTTTTCAATATCTGATGTTTTATGATTCACATTGTTTTCAATAAATGATGTTTTATGATTCACATTGTTTTCAATAAATGATGTTTTATGATTCACATTGTTTTCAATAAATGATGTTTTATGATTCACATTGTTTTCAGTATCTCATTTCATTATGATTCACATTGTTTTCAATATCTGATGTTTTATGATTCACATTGTTTTCAATATATGATGTTTTATGATTCACATTGTTTTCAATATATGATGTTTTATGATTCACATTGTTTTCAATATCTGATGTTTTATGATTCACATTGTTTTCAGTATCTCATTTTATTATGATTCACATACATCGATTTCAATATATGATGTTTTATCATTCACATTGTTTTCAATATTTCTTTATGATTTAGCCTGATTTCTTTCAAATCTCTTATGAAAAATCTGTTTCAAATCTATTATCATTTCAGGAAGCAATATATGATTTGCTTCAAACCTTTTGCCATAAAATTGATTAGTCAAAGTTTTTAATGAACAATTCAGTTCTTTTTTTTTTTTTAACCCCAAAGTAACTATTAAATAATTTCTGGAAACTGATATTCTGGCCTTCCACCTCTTTCTCTAATCAGGTCAACTAAAAAGAAACCCTCATGAAAATGTAATAAATAATAACTGCCTCAAGCAAGGTCAGGTTTTTCCTTCTTTTTTCTTTTCTTTATTTATTTAGTTATTTTTTGTTTTCAACAAAGTTTGCAAGTTTTGAACAGAAGCAACAAATTTTTAGATTGCATGTTAAGCGTTAATTGTGAAACCAGAATCATTGGGTATCTGCCACCAGTGGATGGGGATGGATATAGTGGAGAGACCAGGTAAAAAAAGATGATGGTCACTTCTGTCAACAAATGATAATGGTAATTACTAAGAGAGAAATATCACACAGCAGTGGAAGGAGGGGTGCAGTTAAAATGTCTTCTGGGAGAAATCAAACTGCAATAAAACATTTTGGAGAAAAGAGAAACAAACTCATTTTAACACGTTTCTCACTATTAAACACTAGCTGAAGTACCCATCTCTGCTGAGTAAAAGGTCATGACTTGGATCAGAGTTTATTAAGGGCAAAAAAATGAAAAGTAGTCCTACTAAAGTGAAACAACTAAAATGTATTTTACAATCTTTGGTATCAATTAAAAAATTGTTATTTGTGGGTGAATAGGTTGTTTTTCTTATGCACGTCAGTAGTTGCTATAATGTTATGGGGTTTGTCATTCACACCATAGCAGCAGAAATAACCTTGTAATCATGGAGATAAAAGCATGTTTGACAGGAAATAAAACATAGTCTAAATAACAGGAAAAGTATGCTAAATTGTATGTTAATTTCATACAATTTATTTATGTGCTGTGTCTCTTCACTTCATAGGCAATCATGGCTCTCCACAATTTCCTGTCCTTTGTAGCTCTTAATAAATGTTGTCTTCTTATCTCTCTTAAGCCTTGCTGTCATCCATCTATTCAAGCTTACTAGGTAGATTATGCATTGTCTTCCTCTATCCCTCTTACCATTCAATCTATCCCCTGAGTATTAAATTTTCCAAACCTTCTTTTCTCATTATGTGCCCTAGAAATTTCAACATTCTCTTCCTGATGTTAAATATAAGTGTCATTTTTTGTTTCTATCTTCTCTAAAACTTTGTTATTTCTCACATGTTTAGTCCATGTTATTCTCAGCATCTTTTGTTTAAAAATAATTGTGTAAAGTCTTATAAATAGCAATGATTAGCAACTCAAATTCCATTTGTTCTTGGTAAGTTACCAATAAAGAATTACAATGAAAAATAGAAGATATATTATAAGTAAAAACTGTTCTGTAAAATTGCCTTTTCAATTTACACAAATATCTTTCTTGTCTGGATATTCATAATAAACTTGTCAATTACATTATATAGTAATTCAACTATCGATCTTTGAAGATTAGTCCTGGGTATGATGATAAACTATATCTGGAATCAAGGCTTCTGATTGTCCTTAATTGCTGTTGTTCCCAGGTCCACTCTGACCCAGGGTGGTAGCACCTGTTAGGATCCCAGCTATGGGCAAATAGTTAACCCTCAAACAAAAACACCATGAAAGTATAAAAATTCATTTTTATACAAAACATTACCAACAATACATATTTAAAATAGTAAAATTACCAACACTACCTTATGACCAACAATGCATATTTATAGTAAAATGACCGATAATACATTTTATAGCAGAATGATCAACAATACATTTTATAGTAAAATGACCAACAATACATTTTATAGTAAAATGACCGACAATAAATTTTATAGTAAAATGACCAACAATAGATTTTATAGTAAAATGACCAACAATAGATTTTATAGTAAAATGACCAACAATACATTTTATAGCAGAATGATCAACAATACATTTTATTTGTACTTGAAGGCATACAACTGCCTTCAAAATATTCAAATTTTGGTATTAATTAATCCATGATATGCCATCAAGCAAGCAACCAACATTCGAAGATATTTCTTGTTTCCCTTTCATTCTTTCTGGATGATACAGAAATATATAGAATCAACTGTGATTAAAAATGAGGGGTCGGTTTATTAAGAAGAATAATATAAAAAATGATCCCTCACTTTGTGTCATATAGACAAACCCAAAAAAACAGTGGATCAGGTTATAACTTTGCTGTATTATTAAATTGCCCACAGACAAGATAAATGAATCTAGAAATGGGGGTTCAGTCTAAAACATGTTTGCAATTGAAATCTGGTCTTACTTTATGCTCACACCATGTGTTGTTAATCAAATATTGTTTAACATACAAGGATAATTTTTCAAAGTTACATTCAAACTTCCTTACCTATAGTATCTAGTATGACCAAGAAGTGAGGGTTCAGTTTATAAAGTGTTTCTCAATAAAATTAATCCCTACTTTATTACTATTACACTTCTTTATATATTAATCAAATGTTGTTTGTCTATGGGCATGTCTAACAGGATCACTTTCATCTTCAGTATTTAAAAACAAGAATTTTTGTATTCTCTATAACTTGGCAATTAGACACATTATTTGTGTACCTGACATCATCAAATTAATATTTATTATATTATATATTATTTTATATTGAATCAATTCCTGCCAGAGGCACAATCTTTCACTAGTAGGACTTCTCAGTCTAGTTTGGTCACTATTAATTTCACTGTAACAAGAAAAAAAAAAACAATGCTAGCAACTCAAATACATGTATCCAGTAAAAAGAATGTTTATTGTTAGGTCTACTGCTAGAAAAGATCACTATGTTGTGTCAGACAGTCATTCTCATTAGAATCTGTCTTTCACAAATATAAATTCACCATTCTTCCATGCATTGAATATTGCTGCCATATCTGGTCTGGTTCTCCTATGATGAATATACTGAATCCATTGCCAGGTCAGCTGCTAAGAAAGTTGGTTCACCGTGTTGCACAAGACAATTTTTCTCTTCAGAATCTATCCTAGATATCTTTATTTTATTTTTATTTTTTAAGGATTTTACCCCAGGAAAGGTGGGAGTGCCACTAGCACACAAGGGGTTACAGAGAGTGAGAGGAAGAGTAAAGAGGAGTGTTTGAGAGAAGGACACAGAGAAGGATGGGGAACAAGATCAAGGTATCAGATGTTGATTGACATTACATTTGAATATTTGAAGATTATAGCCACCAGAGAAGCAAGTAAGAGGAAGGGAGTTCCACTGCCGGGAAGTGCAAAAGAGAAAAGGCAGTTACATTTAACCATTTCAACAGTGAAAAGGTGGGATCAAGAAGCCAACCTAGTGGCATGCTTAAATTCATGCAGTTGGGGTATCAGTGAAAGTAGCTCGTCAGACCAGTTGCCATGAAAATATTTGTATTAAAGACAGAGGGAAGCCACAGCACGTCTGTGAGAAAGTGACTGTAGAGGAGATGCCAGATCAGGACCTATTACATTGCATATCTGTCTCTGGATTTTGTAAGTCTACCATTCACCTATGCTTACAATGTTGCTGCCACATAGGGTTTGGGACTCCTGCTATTTTTCTTGATCTCCTTGAAAAAATCCAAAGAAGAATCAGCAATATTATTAGTCCTGATCTAGCATCTCAGCTTTAGTCACTTTTGCACCACCATAAGGTTACCTCCCTGTGCTTTTTCTATAAATATTTCATGGTAATTGTTCAGATGAGCCCTCCACTATGGTACCTAGACCTTTTTTAATTTAAGCACAGTACTTGACTGGCATTGAGATCTCCTCAATTTACGGTTGAGTTGGCTAGATGTAACCATAAATTCTATGCTAATAGTTTCTTTTCTTCCACTTCTCATTTGGAGAACTCCCTTCCAGCTTAGTGGATAAAAGTGTTGGTTGAATCCAGTGAATTGGCCTAAAGAGTTGTGAGTTCCATACCTGCCTACAGCTGAAGTGAACAAAAACTTGGAGAGTTGCGTTAAAGGGAGATAACTGATACTGATACATCCAGAAGAGGCATGGCAAGCAGAACTAGAACAATCTAAATAAAAGGTTTAGCTCAAAATTCCAAACACTTGAAGAAGGCTGGAAACGTTATGAATATGGCACCAAAGATGAAGACAACAGTCCGAACAATGTAAATAGTGTAAATAATTACAATACCTCATCTCAGAAATACAGACAGATATAGAAGAAGGCTGTAGCATACAACGGTCTAAACATTGTGAATATAGCAACGAAGATGAGGACAACAGTCCAAACAATGTAAATAGTGTAAATAGTTACAATACCTCATCTCAGAAACATAGACAGATATAGAAGAAGGCTGGAGCGTATAACGGTCTAAATGTCGTGAATATGGCAACGAAGATGAGGACAACAGTCTGAACAATGTAAATAGTTTAAATAATTACAATGCTTCATCTCAGAAATATAGACAGATATAGAAGAAGGCCAGAGTGTACAACAGTCTAAACCTCATGAATATGGCAACGAAGATGAAGACAACAGTCCAAACAATTTAAGCAATGTAAATAATTACAATAGCTCATCTTAGATGGAGATACTTAGGTATCATGTTTATTTGGAGGTACATAAATTAGTATTAGTAGCTTGAGTAAAACATTTAATATTCACTGTTATGCATTATTAATTGCATTTAAAATTAATATGAGAACATGATGATTCTGATAGTACTGGTCATAAATAATTATTAATTCTGTCTGTTTCTTTTAATATTACCTTCATAACTACACAAACAGATGAGATAAAAAAGAAAAAAGCACAAGCCCAAAATAATTACAGAATATGAAACATAGTCTTAAAAATCCAACAAGATTTTGAAAATTTTCATACTTTTCAAGAATATAAAATTTCATAACCATTCAATGAATAAATTGTTTTAAAAAGAATAAGATGATTTTCTTTGCTTACAATTTTTAAATGGTATTATCTACTATCAAATCGAGAAAAATTTATTTCTTCAACCAAAAGTTTAAGTCAAGTTTTCCCAACCATTCTTTGAATCATTGTCCACTTTCATGTGGAAAAATCTTTGACTGCCCACCTATATGGTAACTATTCAAAAATATATAGTGATGGGTAAATCATGTTTTAATGTGCACTTTTCCTGCCTTGGATAAATTTAAGATGGCCAATATGATAAACAAAAGTAAAACCAAATTTTATATTAAATAAAAATTATCCTGAGGTCACTAACCTTAATTTTACAGACAAAGCTGTTCTTTGTCTTCCCTTATCTGATGTACGGGCATACACAACTAATGTGCATTCGATTAGTAATTGAAAATTGATTTTTTTTAATAGTTAACACACTAGGGGTTCCTATATATCCCCCAAAAATGTTATTATGCTCAAAGGACTATTTGAATGTTAATGACTCTTCTCTAAATTATAGAAAATACCAAAATATTCCTTGTTTGTGGGGATATTTATATCTTATCTAGAAATGTGACCCACTGTGTTATTCCCATTAAACTGCCAGTTTTTTTTTTTTGTTTTTTTTTTAATGGAGCTTCTTTGCATATCTTCTTTCTGGGTAGCATATATTGAATTAACATACTCAGAATCCTATATCACCCACCAAAATTTTCAATCATTTCCCACAACTTTCTATTCAGTTGCTTATTGCCCACCCAATAGCTGAAATTGCCTGCTGGTGGATGATAGTGCCCAGGTTGGGAAACCCTGGTCTAACTGGAAATGGTTTTAAAATAAGAAAGTTTTCCATCACACATATAGCAGCTATTTTAAATATTTAATGAGCTATGGTCAACTAATTTGTTTAATCTAGAGGAGGTTCAGTTAAGAACCAATCAGAAAGTCTAGAAGTTGTTGAAATATACCATATATAGTTGTGTATCATGAAACCTTTGAAGACCTAATTTTGAAGCTGATTATAGTAAATGGATATATAGTTTGGTTAATGGCATAGCCAGGGCCAGCAGTACACATGCTAATTTTATATCTCAGGTATAATGTGACCCTCTTAAAATTACCTTCACAATTAGGTCTTTAAAAGTCACATGATATGCAAATATATACAGTACTTGAAGGATTAAAGTGACCCACAACTTGTTTGAAGGAAATGTTTTAATAAAATAAACAAACCAATAAACTTCATTTTCCTTTATTTTGCAGCTAGGAAAGTCTGATATTAAATTCAGAGAAATGTATTTCTGCTATTCAAAGTCCAAGAATAGGATATAGCTTCAAAATTGGACATTTTAGTTTTCAGCCAGTCATATGCAAGTATTTATAGAAATAAATTTGTTTTTAAAAGTCGACAGATACATATGCAAATATGTATGAGTATTTGAATATATATATATATATATATATATATATATATATATATATATATATATACACACACACACACACACAGAGAACCATTGCAAGGGTCTCCTGCCAGCTCCTGAATCTATTATATGGGTCCCTTGACTCTACTACATTTCAATTTTCATGAGACTGTATTCATATAAAATACAAATTTTATTATAACCTAATTATGTATAATAATGGATCATATCCAATAGGGCAACAATTCAATTAGAAAAATTAAAAAGATACAAATTAGAGACATGTCATAATAGATCATTTCACCTTAAATGAATCAACAATGTTTTCTGCCAATTTTAACAACAACTTGAGTTTTTCTTGTTAAAAAGTTGAAGAATTTTAACCCATTCAACATAGATAAAAAATAGTGAATAGTGAAGACTTAGCATGAGCAAAACAAATTCACAAATTTGGCAGAGAAAAAAGACCCAAGAATGATGTCAAAATCGGCAAAAATCTTTTATCCTTTAATCATCAGTTGTGCTTAGTTTAATTTGTTAATTACATAAATGTAGCTCGAAAAAGCATATGTTGATAAGATAGTGAGGGTCACAGTGCAATGCCTGGAATCCCCAATCAATGCTCTCCCAAGGCCGAAGAGGTAGTATGCACCAGCCCTGCATATATATAAATATATATATATATATATATATATATATATTTATATATATATTTAAGTTATGAAAAATTTGGTAATCCATATGGGTAGTCCCAAGGAGGATGAAATCCTGAGTGCTCAATGTAAATCCAGAGCTAATATTTTAAAGAAAAACAGACCACTTTAAGGTTCCATTATAATAATTTATTTCACCAGAACCCTTTTAAAGGATGCCGGATCATCAGATAGCACTTCCAAAAGATGAAATGAAAATTGATGGGTAGTGTAAGTTTTCTTTAATATATATATATATATATATATATATATATATATATATATATATATATAGTTGTGGACAGAATTATTCACTCCCCACTGAATATTTGCATATTTTCTAAGGAAATGCGAATATTTGAAAATACTTTCTGAATTTGCCCAAATAGTTGATTCTGTATTTAGTTTTAAATAATTTGTGAAATTTTTAGAAATTTCAATGTATTATATTCATGGTTATCGATTTTTCTAAAAATTGGTGCTGTCCAAAATTATTCACCACCTCTTATGACAAGAAGCTTCTAATGGAGGTCGTTGATGCATACAAACAAAGTGATGGATATACAACACTTTCTAAGTGTTTAAATGTTCCTAGATCAAAAATTTGTAGCATTATCAAAAAGTACAATGAGACTCATTGTGTTGAGAATAAATTAAGGACTGGCAGAAAACAGTTAATTTCTGAGAGAATGGAAAGGAAAATCATAAGAGATGTCTCGAAGAATCCTTATTTAATGACAAAGGACATTGACAATTATTTACATTATTCGGACTATTGTCCTCATCTTTGTCGCCATATTTATTACAACGTTTCTTCAGGTGGTTGAAGCATACAAGAAGGCCAGAGCGTACAATGGACGAAACGTTGTAATAAATATGGCGACAAAGATGAGGACAATAGTCTGAATAATGTAAATAATGTACATATTACCTCATCTCAGAAATATAGACAGACTCCAACATTGTCAATGATGTAAAGACATCAGGGTTGAATGCATAGATGAAAACAGCTACTAGATGCTTTCATCGAGCAGGACTTTAAGTGTGTTGCCCAAGGAAAATTCTTTTGCTTAAGGCTAAACACCTCAAATGCAGATTAGCTTATCCTAGAAGCCATCTAGAACATGGGACTAAATAGTGGAACTGTTTTATGGTCAGATGAAAGCAAACTGGAATTATTTAGTCACAAGAACTCCAGTTATGTATAGAGGAAAGTGAATGAAGTTTATAAAACAAAAAATACCCTCCCCACAATTAATCACACTGGTGGAATTATTCTGCTCTAGTGATGTTTTGCTGCTTCTGGACCAGGAGAATTATTGAAAGTCGAGGGTATCATGGATAAAGAACAGAATTTGGCTATTCTCACAAATAATATATTACAAAGTGCACAAAAGCTGTCTTTGGGGTGTCACTAGACATTCCAATATGATAATGACCCAAAAGACATGACCCAAATTGTTACAAAATACTTAGATCACAGTAAAATAGCGGACAGAAAGTCCTGACATAAACTGCATAGAAAGTTTATAGGCATATTTGAAAAAAAAAAGTAAGAAAAAAAAGTCCTTTGAATTTAGAGGAAATCAAAGTTATTGCCAAGGAAGAATGGAGCAAAGTACCTTTGAATTGTGTATAGTGATCTTGTAAGAAACAATCAAAAACAATTAAAGGCAATAATCAAGATTACACAACTGATTATTGAGGCAAGAGGGCCAATAATTCTGTCCTATGTTAAATGTTTTTTTGTATATTTTTGTATTTATACAAAGTTGTGCATTGTTATCCATTACCATAATTATTTTATTATAAATACTTGTACCAATGAACAATATATAGTTTTGTACTACTTGCACCCCTGAAGATTATCTTGGAAGAAGATCGAAAGTACTTGGGAAATGAAAATAAAAGAAATTTACACAGCTATAGCACATTTCTCTCATCCTTTAACATCAATACATGGAAGGTTATTCGTGAGTATGAATGGATTTTGTTAAAAATTAGCAGATATAATATTGGTAATTTATTGAATCATATATGTATATTTAAGCAGGATATCTTCATTCAAATATGTTTCATTGAATAATATAGACATATTATGTCTATATATATATATATATATATATATATATATATATATATATATGATGCAATACTTCAGTAGTGCCTTCTGTCAAATCTGCCAGCATCTGATAAAATAATCATCCTTTGAGACTAGCAAGACATAATACCTAGTCTTGGAGATATGTACACGGGAAACACAATGTATATAGGCATAATAAGAATGGTCAGCTGCTCTTGTTTTGTGTAGAACAGGAGTTTTACGTAACAAACAGTTTCATCAAAAAGAGATTAAAAATCAGATGGGTGTATCCTCACCCCAGCCCCTGGTACCTTATCAGTCCCATCATAATTTCCCAATACAGTATAAAAGATATACATCATTCCAGGATAATGACCAATATAGATGCCATGTCAACCAATACCTTGTCTCATTTAAACTCTTAAACTCTATATAAATGTAAAAAACATAGAGATGC
>OZ010612.1:46866081-46921081 GCA_963932145.1 Acanthosepion lycidas
AATAAAAGAACAGCATTTAGAAAGTCAAAAGATGGGAATTGATGTTGCATTGAAATTTTTGAAGATTTTTGGTGGCAGGGAAGCAAGAAATCAGGTTCCACAGGCAAGAAAAAAAACTATAACAATAGAAAATACAGTTGAATCTGTATAGTTCAACAGTAAAAAAGTGAGACCTAGTTGCCAATCTAGTAGAACACTTAAATTCATGCAATCGAGGCAGCAAGGAGGAAAACTCATGAGAACAATTGCCATGATAATATTTATAGAATACACATATTTTGTTGTTCTTTCATCCTTTCACTTGAAGCAAAGCAACAATGCTGCTAGGATGCAGCGGATTACAGGGAGTGAAAGAGAATGAGAAGATCTTAGTGAGGAGAAGTGAAGAGAAAGGACAATAAAAGAACAGGCTTCAAGAAGAAAGAAGATAATAGCTGCCAAGCACCAAGGGGTCACTGAGAGTGAAAGAGAATGAGAAGACTTGAATGAGGAGAGGTGAAGAAAAAGGACAATAAAAGAACAGGATTCAGGGAGACAGAAGATGGTGAATGTAGCTATTAGCTGAATTTGCATATGAAAATTTCACTGTATAATATTTAATCTGTGCGATTAATGAAGAAGCATTTGATGAAGTGCATTAATGATAACAGAGGAGGTTATGTCCAAAAATAACTATTTTTTGTGCAAAATAAATGCTTTTCTCATCATTAGGCTACAGACTTAATGATGCTTCTATGTGATGACATAATCATATAATTATATTATTACACACTTTAACGTTCAAAATGTTCCTCACACATATTTTATCTATTGTTTTAATATACATGACATATATCTATATCAATGAGAACTAACCAACTATTATAACATACCAATACTCTGTCTCTTTGCTTTACTCATTTCTATCTCAATCTCTAATGAAGCTTTAAAAAAGTGAAACATGTTACATTGAGATACGTTTCCTACTTGTTCATTAATTTATTTTATCATCTTGTCAGATTTAGATCTTCAACTCATATGTATATATTTGATCTTCAACTCAGATATATATATATTAATTGGTGCAGTATATATAAGATTATAAAGAAGTACATTATTTACATTATTTGGACTATTGTCCTCATCTTTGTCGCCATATTTATCACAACGTTTTGGCCGTTGTACGCTCTGGCCTTCTTCAGGTGGTTGGAATTTCAAATTGAACCTTTTAGTTCACTCACTGGGGTAGACTGTTCTAGTTCCACATGCCATGTTTGATGGATGTCAGTTATTAGTTATCTCCTGCTAATTTCTCTCTGAAAGTTCTCCACTGCCTTAACCGGGTATTGAACTCACACTTTTTGGGTCTTGTCACTGGATCTAACCAACGCCTTTATCCACTATGCCATGTGTCCTTGAGGAGATAACTAAAAACTGACATCCATCAAACATGGCACGTGGAACTAGAACAGTCTACCCCAGTGAGCGAAATAAAGGGTTCAGTTCAAAATTCCAACCACCTGAAGAAGGCCGGAGCATACAATGGCCGAAACGTTGTGATAAATATGGCTACAAAGGTGAGGACAATAGTCCGAATAATGTAAATAATGTACATAATACCTCATCACAGAAATATAGACAGACTATAAAAAAGTAATCATACAAAGAATTAATCAGTAAAGCTAATGTAATTAATGGCAAAATCACTTCTTTATAATATTATATATAATATTATTATAAACAGAGCGTTTACTTAAATATTTGTATCTATAAAAAGAATGTTTAAACATAAAAATGTCTTAAAATAATTGTCGGACTTTGTCCATTTCATAATGTGTGACGTCATTTGTTTACATTTGATACACCATAAGTAGATATGAAAGTACGTGAGAGATTCATGGAAGATTGAAGTTTAAAAGCAGTAAATTCGACCTTGCTAACCGATCGATCCTCTGGCAAAATCGGTAAAAGTACATCAGACTATATAACGGTTCCATATAGCATACAGGTTTGAATCCGGTTGAAGGACAAATATTTTCTGTGAAAATTTCTCAGACATTCAGGCTGGTAAATGTTGTTTAATGCTGTTTATTATAAACAGAGCATTTACTTAAATATTTGTATATATAAAAAGAATGTATAAACATAAAAATGTCTTAATATATATATATATATATATATATATATATATATATATATATGTGTGTGTGTGTGTGTGTGTGTTTGTATGCATGTATGAGGTGTTCTTTACATGATCAAAAAGAGATTAAAGAATTCTGATGTTTGGTCATCTGTCCAGATTATGTGGAATTAGCTGAGAATAGTTGTGTGTCCCTTTGTGTGTCTATTAGCATTTATCTACATTTCCATGACATATAAGTGGGTCACACACACACACTTATATACTTACATGAAGTAATGTTACCATCTAGCTACACTTAGACAAACAAGTGTTTCTTTATATATACACTCATACACTTTTACACACTTGTCCAAAATGTTCCTCATATTTATTTATATATTATCCATTGCACTTATACATGTGACATGTATCTGACAAATAAGAACTAACCAAAAATCATAACATACCAGTACTCTGTCTCTTTGCTTTTTCATTTCTATCTTGATCACTGATGAAGCTTTAAAAAATGAAACATATTAGATTGGGATACTGTAGTGAAAGAGATAATCAGTTAACCCACCAAAAAGTTTGTGTTCTGTGTGCGATCTGCCGAAGAAAAATTACCAAAAAGTAGTTAGCAAAAATCTACTTCAATGACTAGAATCTATGCTAATGTTCTCCCCTCACCTGAATGGCATGACCAATCAGAAAGATCTCTTGATGAAGCAAAGCCATTGTTTTTCGTTTATAAAGGCAGAAGATTTTCTGAGCTGGTGAGCTGAACACGCGATTTTTGCTCGTGAGTAGTGAAGGTTGGACGTTTGACCCCATTTTGTCATTTCTACTTTGCTTCTTGGACTGTTACGATGGGCTATCGCTTGAATTGCGATTTGGCTACAAGTGTTGCGGTCAAGAAACAGAAGAAATCTATTGCAGTTGCTACTATAAGTTGACAGTCTTTTCTTTTCTTTACTGCAACAGAAACATTTCCTTCTTGTTCATTAATTTATTTTATCATCTTGTCAGAGTCCTATCCATATATGATCTATATTTGATCTTCAACTCATGATCATATAAGTATCTGTGTACATACAAGGACACACACATACATATATATGTGTGTGTGTAACTCTATGAAATATATGTGCATATTCTTACATATGTAAGCATATTTTCAATTTAACCCAATCAATCAAACTTTGAATTACCACCAGTCACAATAAACGGATGTCCCCTTGAAGTGGCACTATTGGGTCTCAGACTCACACCTGACATCAAATGGAACTCTTATATATGATCCATCATTAAAAATGCAGGTAAACTGATCATCTTCTTGTACTGCTCAAATAATTACCTGACTCCTCATGCTATCCTCTTCCTTTATAAAAGCCAGATCATACCAAAAATGGCGTACTGTTGCCATACTTGAGTAGAAGCTGCCCAGTTCTCACTTTCCAGTCTTGAGAGAGTTCAAAAGCATCTCTGAGTCCTTCTTTTCTCTCACAGACAGGATGTTACAAGCCGCTCACTTCTCTATCACTACATACGAGGAAGGTGTTTCGACGAACTACATTCTTTGGTTCTGTCAGGCCTAACCTTCATGGCTAGAACCCGCCCTGCCACTTACATTGTAGCAAACATTCTCCTTGTATTTTATCAGCAAGAAGTTCCACTTGAACAACTTCTTCCCACAAACCACTGGTTTGTTGAACAGGATCCCAAGAGAATGATTCCCCAATCACTACAATCTTTATCTGTTCAATTCTAGGGTTAATCATTATCTTCCCATCTTATCCATATAAACTAACCCTTAATTAGTAACTACCCCTACATCGAGCCCCCCCCCCCTCCCAAAGGCCTTATACAGGGTGAACCTTAAGGTAAAAATAAAAGTCTAAATGGAATTGCTCTCTGGATTTGCTGGTTTTATTTCTTCATGGATTTTTGATAGTGATATTTTTGATTGATGAGGATAGGCCATGTTAGCAGATGAATTCAGGACTTGTGTTTTACATGTGCCTCTTGATTTCCAAATGTGCAGTTATTGCAAGCATTGTTGAAGAAGTCTTTTTAAAATCTGGAAGAATTTATTTTGACTAAAATTTTGTTACTTTGCATCTTCTGTGGTCAGTTAAATTTAAAATCTTTTTTTTTTAGTCTACCAGGAATTCACTCCCCTAAATTATGCAAATTAAGTTAATTAACCTTATAAAAACAACAAAATGGCTGCCACTTGCACTGATCATGATTAAATCTTATCATCTGAGTTTATACAAAGTTAAAAATCGTAAAAGGTCAAAAAGCAAAATTTTTATTTTTTTTATTTTCAATTCTGCTTTTCCTTTGTAATTAACATGTGAACAATTAATAAAGAAGTGAGTTTTATTGATTTTAATCACAAAAAGAATTTTAAAAAATGGTGGCTATATTGTTTCTTAAGGAGTTGTAGAATAAAAGGAGAACCAGAAAAAGGAATAAAAACAATAAAGATCAAGACAGCTAAAAAAAAAAGAAAATCAAATGAAAATAAAAGAAAGAACCAGCATATATTCTAGATTATGAGGACCCCTTAGCAGGCCAAGCATAGAAATAAATACAATATGGGAGCTGCTAAGGTAAGAAAGAGACATGACAGCAAGTCTTCATCTGCAGCAGCAGCAATCAAAACATGACAGTCAGCAATAGCAGTTGCAGTCTAACCAACAACCTAAGATTAGTTTTAGGGGTTGTAAGTTCAATCCCTGGGTCAGACAGTGTGTACTTGCATGCAGTGGAAAATGGGCAAACTATAACTGAACAGTACTAAATAAAATAAGAAGTAGACAAGATATCCCGAAACATGGGCAGTGGAATGGGAACAGTTAAATAAAGGGTTCAGTTAGGAATTCCCTGTTGATTACCCAGCTTGATATACACCAAAATGCTGGAAGGTACAATAGCCAACACGTTGTGATAAAAACAACAAAGATGAGGGCAATAGCATGACTATAAATAGTGTAAATCATGAAAAATAAAAGATTTCAATACTTTTATAACTGCTTCAAAATTTATTACAGTAGATATATTTTAAATAGACATCCCATTTTTATTTTTACTTTAAACATTGTATATTAGTCTATCCTGGCATGAATTCAAGAAATCTCAATGATGTAAATGTGCAAGAGATGTAATATACAGTGTTTAACACATTGGCTCCCACACAACTTACCAGAGGATCATGGTGATATTGTCTGCAAGGCCCACACAACCCTACAATGGGTTGTTTTCCAATTTCTTTTCCATGAGGATTATTGGGAGTGGGCTGCTATCATTGATTGCTTATAAGATCATGATAGACTGGAAGCACATTCTTTTTTAAAAAAACTTAATATTTTTTCGTTTTTTTGTCTTTTATTCATTTTCCCTTTGGAATTTCTACTGTTGTTTTTCAAGTTATTTTTTTTTTTATTTATACATACACAAACTTATATGACGCATTCATGTCAGTTATGTGGGACTCTGGGTTGTAAAATGGACTCAGGTACCGAATAACAGACTGTTGGGTCATGGGTAATAAATATTACCTATGATATTCTTGCCTCATATATGAAACAATGTTAAAACATAAAATTACTTGTACCAAAATTATTTAGCATATAGCGTTGTAACCCTGGGACAACAAAAGAAATGAGGCCTGGGAGTCAACATGTTAAAGCAAAAATAAAGATTGGGCAACTTTTTCAAGTACTAGTAGCCATTATAACAAGTATTAGTTTCCACTATAATAACATTTGAAGTAATAAAAATTTCAAACTAAAAATAAATACATTAATTCTTTAGAAACATTTTTATAATTTAACCATTTGTGGAAACTAAATTTGGTTCTATTTTTCTTATTTATTCACTACAACGCTACAGTTCTCTTTCTTCTTCAGGATGTAGATAACCACAAATTTCTTTGTTCTTCAACATGAGATCAATCCTCATTGAATGGCCTTGTACCAAACTAAGATAAGCTTAGAAAGTACCAATTAAGATCTTTAAAATTAGTAATTGAAAATTCAAATTAACTGCAAAGAGCAAGGTACAGATAATCTAGAATAAGCCATATTTATGATCAATTCTAGGTGCTATGTCCCTTCAGGACGTTGGAAAACATAGCCTTCCCCAATTTCTTGTCCTTTGTTGGTCTTTTGCTATTTTGTTAGTTCTTCTAAACCCTGTTCCAATATCCATTTAATCAAGTGCCTGACAGACAAGATTTTGTTGGCTACAAATATATGTGTATATATATATATATATATATATATATAGACATTTTTCTGTTTAACATTCTTTTATAGATGGTATTTATCAATCCACCCACGAGGATTGAATGTGGCACAAGGCCTTTTTAATGTGGGTATCTCTGAGCCCGTAGGCTCAGCCAAAAATAAATAACCATCCAAACCCCCCGAGGGGGGCCAGTTCCGTCAACCTCCCCCAACGCAACTCTACCCTTCGGCAGAGCTTCGTCAGGGTTCCTCCCTGCAAGCAGGGAGTTCGACAGACACCCGACCCGGCAGCTCACAAAGCACAGATACTACACTTTGATCCTAGCCACTGGGCCGGGCGGGTATTCTTTTTATAGATGGTATTTATCAATCCACCCACGAGGATTGAATGTGGCACAAGGCCTTTTTAATGTGGGTATCTCTGAGCCCATAGGCTCAGCCAAAAATAAATAACCATCCAAACCCCCCCGAGGGGGGGGCAGTTCCGTCAACCTCCCCCAACCAAACCCTACCCTTCGGCGGAGCTTCGTCAGAGTTCCTCCCTGCAAGCAGAGAGTTCGACAGACACCCGACCCGGCAGCTCACAAAGCACAGATACTACACTTTGATCCTAGCCACTGGGCCGGGCGGGTATTCTTTTTATAGATACAAGTATTTAAGTAAATGCTCTGTTTATAATAAACAGTATTAAATAACATTTACTGGTCTGAATGTCCGAGAAATTTTCAGAGAAAGTATTCATCCTTCGACAGGATTCTAACATGTATCCTATATGGAACCGTCATTTAGCCTAACATGCCTTACCTCTCGGCTACAAAGGATCATTTGGTTGGCAAGGTCGAATTTACTGCTTATAAACTTCAATCTTCCATGAATCTCTCACGTACATTCATATCTGCTCATGGCGTATCAAATGTAAACAAATGACGTCACACATTATGAAATGGACAAAGTCCGACAATTAACCGAACCGAACGATCCTTTGTGGCCAAGAGGTAAGGTTTCTTGGGCATTCGGGCCGGTAAATATTATTTAATACTGTTTATTATAAACAGAGCATTTACTTAAATACTTGTATTTATAAAAAGAATGTTAAAACTAAAAATGTCTTTAAATAATTGTTGGACTTTGTCCATTTCATAATATATATATATATATATATATATATATAAAATTTGCCACTTAGCGGAATGATGGTATTTTCAGCATCCTGACTACAGTTTTGTAGACAGACCCCCTAGCATTCGGACCATTCAATTGTTTGGAAATACCAATGACTGACTGTTTATTTTCTTGTTTTTTTGTCACTTTTATATGTAGTTAAAAATAGTAATGAATGAATGTAATGAACCCAATTGGAATTTCAAGCCATTCTCCATTATGCCATCCACACAGCCAAGCCTACAGCACCAGGTGCTCTCAAATGGTCACCCATCTAGGTACTCACCAGGCTTGACATTTATAAATTTTTGACATCAAGTGAGGCTTTGGTTTTACTGTTAGGTTTTTCATTTTTTTAGAATTTGAATTCAAGAATTGATTCTATGCTGCATTTACTGGGAATGTACGGCGGGATAATTTGTTTGATGATTTTTGTTAAATGATACACAGGAGTGGGAATTTGCAAGATATAATAGGACGGAGAAGGTAGTTTTGTTTGTGTGTTTTTATAGTGCCATATATGTAACCAAGCCAATAATCACCCACAATTTTAAATAATCAAGAATAAGCCATATTTATAACCAATTCCATATGCTATGTCCCTTCAAGACATTGGAAAACATAGCTTTTCCCAATTTCTTGTTCTTTATAGCTCTTTTGTTATTTCTTCTAAATCCTGTTCCAATATTCATTTACTCAAGTGACAATGTGATAGACAAGATTTTGTTGGCTACAGCCTGGCATTTTTTAGAGGGCTGGAATTTGTATCAGTCCAAAGGAACATCATGTATAATGGTTAAATGCCAGTAGACTGCACCAGAAAAGTTATTTTCATACCAATGTATCTATTATTAAAAAATGAGAAAAATAGAAAACAAAAAATGAAACAGACAAACCTTGTCAGCTGAATTTAGAAAAACTTGTTTGGATTAATTTTTGCTGCCTAAATATACCTTACACACACACTCACATGAATATAGATATATATGTGTGTGTGTGTATATATATATATATATATATATATATATGAAAAGGTAAAAGATAGAAGGAAAACTGTATTATTAGCCAACACGGTTCATCCATTGTGTACTTTTTCAAGGCAAAACCAAAATGAATTTATTGAAAACAAAGTAACTATTAACTATAAACAAAATGTCCTTAGCAACTAGAAGAATTTAGAAAACGCTATTGTATTCATATGTCATATGGGCATAGATTAATATTTGGTTAATATTCAACATGGAGACCTACATCAAATGCCTTGAAGAGGTAGTGCTGCCCAAGGATAAGAGGGTGGCTGCTGAAAGACCATATATATATATATATATATATATATATATATATATATATATATACATATGCGTACACACACACACACACATATATATATATATATATATATATATATATTAAGGTGTGCAAATTATGAAATCACTATGCTAACAGGCATTAATGAGACATTAAATTACTATCAATTCCTTGAATAATATGATCCTTATATATGAGTCGTCTGATAGAAGTACTTTTGACAATTTCAAATTGTCATCTTCAGTGCACAATTTTCTTATATATAGGCAAATACTAAGATGAAATATGTGTAGACTCAAAGATGATTTTTTAAATTATGCTATATATTGACATTTGAATATATGTTTTGGAGCATGTGATGTCTCAATGCTAGATTTTTTGTTCAAATCGATCAAGTGAGAAATCCATGCAATTTTTTAGTTATATGTATTTATATGTTAAAGTGAAATGGAATTAGTATAATCCAATTATTAGAGTAAAAATGTCTTAGTAGTTTTCCACAGAATTTAAGATTCTGATTATTAATGTGCTGCAGAGGATCTGATGTTGTAAATATATTAGAGTCTGCAGCTTATATTTTATATCATAAAAAAACAATTTATACAAAGAATTAAATAGCAATGTTAATGTGATTAATGACAACACTTGAACAACTTGAATATAATATTATTATTCAAGGAATTGAATCCTGTTAGTGAAGTGATTTCACCATTAATCACATTAATATTGCTATTTAATTCTTTGTATAAATTGTTTCTGTATGATATATACACAAACACATATGAAATGGACAAAGTCTGGCAATTATTTTAAGACATTTTTATGTTTATTCATTCTTTTTATAGATACAAATATTTAAGTAAATACTCTGTTTATAATAAACAGTATTGATGACATTTACTGGCCCGAATATCTGAGAAATTTTCATAGAAAATATGCATCCTCCAACAGGAATTGAAACGTCATATAGCTTGACATGCTTACTGATTTAGCCACAGAGGAACGTTTCAGTTAGCAAAGTTGATTTTACTGTTTTTAAACTACAATTGTTAACCGAAACACTCTGTGGCTAAATCGGTAAAGGCACGTCAGGCTATATGATGGTTCCGTATAGGATACAGGTTCGATTCCTATTAGAGGACGCATATTTTCTATGAAAATTTCTCGGACATTCAAGCTGGTAAATGTTGTTTAATACTGTTTATTATAAACAGAGCATTTACTTAAATATTTGCATCTATAAAAAGAACGTGTAAATATAAAAATGTCTTAAAATATATATATATATATATATATATATATATATATATATATATATATATAAAATCTTTTAATATTTCTGATATCCCCATGGGCAGCTGCTTAGATTTTAATGTAATATCAATAGGTGACATCTTTTCTAGGAAGAAATCAATTTCAAAGAATTTATCTTTATTGAACAAATCGGTAAGAAGTTATGACAAATTGAAATTTGCTTATATTTACCTGCTGCAAGACACAACCACAATTTTGACAAGAATAAGAAGATATCAAGATGTAAATTTGTTTCACGTAAAATTTTGCATAAAAATAATGTTTTGTACTTTCTGTATATGTACA
Organism: Acanthosepion lycidas; assembly: GCA_963932145.1. Lineage (NCBI taxonomy): Eukaryota > Metazoa > Mollusca > Cephalopoda > Sepiida > Sepiidae > Acanthosepion > Acanthosepion lycidas. The sequence goes on from OZ010612.1 coordinate 46,876,504, forward strand.
GAAAAAAAAAACATGATCACTACTTACAAAAAATATATAAATGCAGGACTTTTTGACATTTTGAATAATATCTTTACTGAGCATGAAACAGCTGCTAAGCAATCCATGAATGAAGGTGCTTTTGTGACAGTTGCTACCAAAAAATACATCATAACAATGCAACAAGCAATGTAGAAACAACAAAATGGGGTCACAAATCCAACCTTCACTTCTCACCAGCAAAAATGCATATTCGTCTACCAAGCTCAGAAAATACAAATCTGTCCACATAAGTAAAAAACAACGCCCTTTATTCACCGAGAGATTTTTCTGATTTGTCACACCATTTAGGGGAGAGAAGAACATTAGCATAGATTCTGGTCCTTAAAGTAGATTTTTGCTAACTACTTTTTGCTAATTTTTCTTCGGCAGATTGCACACAAAACACAAACTCTTTTTCGAGGTAGCTGATTATCCCTTTCACTACACAGCAGTTCTTAGAAAGAAGCAGTCTGAGTGGAACTTCCTCCTTACTAATGAAATACGAAGGGAATGGGGATGATTCGCTCTTGTTTATATGGTATGACAGTCACAATTGCTTCTAGTTATCCTCATTGAAAGGAAAGAGATTTCAGATCATGGGTGAGATTAAAGAGAATGTAATGAGACTGCAGATGGTGATTATGAAAGATGATTCTGCAGACATTTTTGAGATGCAAGGATAAGAGTTTAAAACTTCAAAGTATTTTGAAGAAAACTAAGGCACCGTCACCCGAGGTAGATTTCTTTTTTTTATATTAAATGGTTAGATTCTTTCTTAACAGACTTTGTAGACTAAAAAATATTTAAAAATCTCAAGGAATTTATAAATAAATTTCAATTTCAAAATCAGACATATAACTATGTAATATTTTTCATTTTTTTTTTCTCTCTGTATTAGTTTTTATAAACAAAATAGACTTTCACTAAAAAGCAGTGTGTCCCACTTGCAGACCCCACAGTCATTCAACATGCCCAGAAAGTCTATGATTAATGAATACACCAATAATTGCAAAAAAGACTTCCCTCAAACTAAGGTCAGAAATACTTGAGAATTTTAGTCCACCAAAATCAGAGAATAATTTTTAATGTATTTGACAGACAAATCAATTACCTATTCAGAAAGCTTTTACCAAGGTTATACAATGTTATCGCAAGAGAAGAATCCCTCTCAGATGTCAGGAATTTGAATAAGCAATAATTAGAAAACTTAGGATTTCAGGGTGACATTTAAGCTTTCTTTCTATTTATTCATGTGTGTGTTGGGAGTTTAATGTACATTTTCTAAGCAGCAAAATAGGGAATGTTTTCTTCTTTTGGTTTTTTTTTTCTCCTCTTCCAAATAATGATGACTTCATCTTGGAGGTAAATGCATTCTTTGAACACAAAAATGGTGAAGATTCTCTTTTTTTTTTGTTAGAGAAATGTTAAGTCAGAGTGTAACGTTGAACATAATGCTAACTATTTAGAAAATAAGTTTGTTAAATTATTTTACAGATATTATCCAGGCAGCAGAAAGTCTGTTCATTCTTGAATTACTCTGACAATAATTCACCAGGCAACTAATATTTATTTCTGAAATGAAACAGAAAATGGGACACAAGGCCAAAAGTGAGCATGGGGAAGCATCAATTTGTCTTAACTTAGCTAGCTAGCCACAATCACTGACCCAAACAAACTATACAATATTCCTTACACCAAAACACCACATTCTTACTTTCCATCCTTACTACAACCACCATAATACCTCAAAGTCTCTATGAAGTTATAACTAGTCCCTATATGTACAATTTGTCTAATCGTAATCGATAATGACTTGGAATTCTGTCAAAGAGACTAATGTTCTCATAAGATTTATTTTAAGCATTGTTACCAAATATAGGTTTTTATTCTAAAAGAAACATGAAAGATAATTCACATTATTTTTTTAGTCTGCCCAAGCTCAGCTCTTTGATAAGGTCTGTTAAATCTGAAATCAATTATGAAACAGAAGTTTTCTTCCTTTTCTTCATCTATGTCCCATGTCTGTTCAGGACATTGGCAATGATGGCTCTCCACAATTCCTGTCTTTTGTAGCTCTTAATAAATTTGATCTTTTTTTTTATCTCTCCTAAACCCTTTTTCTTCCAATCATTTAACACAAGCTCATTCTTCTAATGATTAGTGGCAAAGGCAAGTCTTTTAGATTTATTTACATTTGCTGGATATATATACAAACTACCATCACCACAAAATGAGGGATAAGTTTATTTATTGATTGTAATATGGAATTGATCACCCACTTTATATCCACATTGTATAATAATTTCTTGTTTGGTTATCAAATTTTGAATAGGTATGAATCTAGATCTTCTTCCTCCAACTATGGATTAATTAGTAAGACTTGGATCAACAAATCTCAAAAAAAAAATCTTACAATCTAGAAATATTTCTGACTTTAAATAACCAGCAATAGGTTGATAAACCATAGAAAATGAATGAATCAATGAATTAAACTGATAATAAATCCTTGCAAGTCTTCTGCTTCTCTTAGAATTATCTAACTGTATAAATTAAATAAATCTAGTGAGAAAATATTCCTTGCCCTACTCTTTCTATTTTGCTGAATTCATTTCCTGTCCAAATGCTGGCAGTTTGTTTCCAGTAAATGTTGTAGATTATTCTAATATCTCTGCCATAAAAGTCAAGCTTACTTCACAGTTCAAATAGGTTTTTGTGTTATATCTTATCTATGAAATATGTTTCGTTGCATTTGTACTGCTTACTTTGACAGAATTCTTATATATTTTGAACAAAAACTCTATTTACCTTGCCCTATTTCTGATCTATTAGGTTGGTGCAAAAATAATGACGTAATAATATCGTTTTTTGACGTTAAAAATTACATCAAAAATGACATTATTACGTCATTATTTTTGCACCAACCTAATAATTCTTCCAAGAGCTCTATTCATTAGAATTCTAATTATAAGCTTAGTCATGTTGCTCTTTAAGCTGATTACTCAATGAAGCTCACATTTATTTGCACCTGGCTTCTTTGGCACTGCTATGAAGATAGAATTACTAAGGTGAATTAAATATCATGAGAACCTGCCAATAAAACTGAGGTATGCATTCAAGCAGGTATATTCCTGACATTAGTTTTATCAAATATGTCTACCATTCATCCACGCACCAAATACTGCTGCTACATATGGTTTGGTGTTCCTGCTATATATTTCTCAATAAAAATCTAAAGAATCTGCAATGATATTGGTCCTGACCTGGCATCCCAGCTTCAGTTACTTTCCCTCCACCGTAATGTTGTTTCTCTGTGCCTTTTCTAGAAATACTTTCATGGTAATTGTTCAGATGAATTTTCCTCTATGGTACCTAGACTTTATGAATTTAAGTTCAGTGCTAGATTGGCAACTAGGTCTCATCATTTTACAGTTGAATTGGCTAGATGTAACTGTGACCTTTTTGCTGACAGTTTTTTTTTTCTCACACTTCTCACCTGTGGAAATCTCTTCCAAGACAATTAGCCTCCCAGTCAACTTTGATCTTCAAAAATTTAAATGCAATGTCAATCGTTATCTACTGTCTTCTCGATTCTTCTTCTTTTATTGTTCTCACTCGTTAATAATGTTTCTGTTTTTATTATTCTTTCACACTCAGTAACTGCTTGTGTCTAAGTGGCTTTATTGCTTTGCATGGGGTGAAATGATGAAAAAAAAATTCATCAGAATTAAGTGGAGAAGAGATTAAATTGTATGCAAAATAAACAAAAAGCAACAATTCAACATTACATTCCAAAATCATTTTTTGTCTTGCCAATCCAATGAAGTAATTTTTTTTTCACTGACATTTAGTCCAACAATCTTCTGCTGCAAAGAATTCTGTTGATTTGGAAGATTTTAGTTTTTAGTTTTCTCCAATTAAATCAATGACTTCCAAAGAATCTTTCAAAATATCAATCAGATCAACTTGTCTTCAAACGATCCTCTGTTGATCTTGGTCTCTCATTTCTGGCAGGTGACATGTCATGGAATCACACCAGGTCATCTTATGGGATTCCTGTGATATCAGCTGATCAAATTCTTTAATACTTGAGAACATTCTTCCTTTCAGTCTCCTTTCAAAGGCATCAGTTTTTGCTTTTTGTCTGTTCAAAATGTTACCAAATTGGAATTGACAGTTCCATTGCCATCACAAATCATGATTTTTATTCTTGTTTGAAACTACCAATTCTCACACGGGTAAGTCAGGAGCTGCTTTTGCTGGTTCCCAAACTTCATGAATTTAAGCATTCTACTAGACTGGCATCTCGCTCACACCTTTTCACTATCAAAACTGTTAAATGTAGCCATCTCTTCTACCCCAATAGCTTCATGTCTTGCACCTCTCGCCTGTGGAACTACCTCCCCTCTTCCTGTTTCCCTGATAGCTATAATCTCCAACTATTCAAATGTAATGTCAATCAATGTCTCCAGATGCCTTGATCTATCCTCTATCCTTCTCTTCATCCTTTCCTCTATTACTCCTATTTGCTCTCGCTTCAACTCTCTGTAACCCCTTGCGTGCTAGTGGCTTCCTACCTTGCTTGGGGTGAAATGCTTAAAAAAAATATGATTAAATCCCATTAAAAGCATCAGTTTCCTCTGTTACCCATGTTGAGTGATAACTTTGTTATTTAAACTAATTCATAGCTGGCCAGTCCTCATTTTCCAGTCTTGATAAAATTCAAAAGCATCTCGGAGTCCTTTTGGGTGATAAATTATTTTCCACCTTCCAACCTCTCCTCTCACAGGCGGGATGAGGTGAGCCTCTTGCTACTTTATCACTACTACCCATGAAAGTGCTTGAATGAACTATATTCCTTTTTTCCGAGAAGTCTTGCCTTCACAGCTAGGACTCCCCATGACATTTATATTGTAGCAAACTACCCACGTTCCCTCTGTATCCCATCAGCAAGAAGTAAGTTTCACTCAAACAGCTTCTTCCTACAAACCACTGCTCAGTAGAACTGACTTCTAAGAGGGTGGTTCCCTAATCGCTACAATCTTAATCTGTTTAAGTCTAGGGTAAACCATTATCTCCCCTTTCTATCTGTATAAACTGCCTCTTAATGTAACCCTCTACCATGAGTGACCCCCAGGCCTTGTACAAGGTGAACTTTACTGTAACAAAAAAAAGGTTAAATTAAATTAAAATTAAAAGCCACAACACACTAGTATCTAGGATTATAGTGGTGAAGGCTTTGTGCAGATCCAACTAGACTTTTTGAAGGGTCGAATACAGAGACCTAATGTATTACATGCCACAAGGTCCCCAAACAACCCTCTGCAGATTTCAGATTCAGAATGGTCCTTCTCTTAGACCGGTTGCCATCCAAGGCTATAGAACCCAGTCTGTCCTGCTATTTACCTATAGCTGGAGGGAGAAGAAGATGATTAATATCTTTCCCAAGAGTATTAGCACATAAGTGAATGTAATGAATTTGACTGAAATTCAAACTCAGCTCTCTGATTCCTCAATCCAAGCTGCTATCCATTACTCCACCATGCCACCTAAATATATGGCTGTCCAATCATTGCAGAAGGATGGCCACCTAAAAGTTACAGGTAGATGAGACGGTTTCTTGAAAGCTAATGGTACCAGCCACACAATGGTTTACAGACATTAACAGCTTGCACAATACAATGTGGACTCCCAGTATCAGAGAGCCTTGATCAAATAACCAGAAGCAGTTGAGACATTTGGAGACTGCCTGTGCTGCAATGCGATTTGATTAGTCTGATGGTTAAACACTGGTAGGGTTGTTAATATCCAAATCCTGCCATGAAGATATTATCTCTGGCATGCTAACAGAAGCTGGTGCATATGATTAAATCCCATTGAAAGCACCGGTTCTTGTTTATCACCAATGTTAAGCAGAATTAAGCCTGTTCAGTACACTTAAGTGAAGAACCGCTTGGAAATCAGATATAAATATAATATATCTGTAAAAAGAAAAATCCATCAGGGTACAAAATGCACTGATAAAAAAGAGTTATCATTTGTCTATATATGGAATTCGAGTGGGCAAATATATATATATATATATTAGTAAAAGACATTAGGAAAACTGTATTATTAGCCAATGTGTTTCATCCAATGTGAACTATTAACAGCAAAAGAAAATGTCCTTAGCAACTAGCAGAATTTAGAAAATGCTATTGTATTCATATTGTCAACTGAAAATTACATCAAGTACTATCATGTGTGGAAATATTGTTTTTATTGTTGCGTTGAGAGATTCAACCATTTTCTTTTGATTTCTTGATACAGTTGTGTACATTTGCTTGGGAGAGTAGTAATTTTGTTAGGAAAGGCATTTTCACACATGAGAGTACTTGACATAATTTTTAGTTGACAATATACAATAGCATTTTCTAAATTTTTCTAAATTCTTCTAGTTGCTAAGGACATTTTGTTTTGTTGTTAATAGTTACATTGTTTTAATAAATTCATTTAGTTTTTCCCTTGAAAAAGTCCACACTAAATCAAATGCATTGGCTAATAAAACAGTTTTCCTATTGTCTTTTACTTTTATACAGTCTTTTTCTGCAGGCTAACTCTGAGAAAATTTATATATATATATATATATATGCAAAAGTAACACAAATAGTGTAATATTTGTTAAAACTGAATGTATTAATAGTGCTCAATACAAGCCACCAGAGGAGACTGTAGAGGTCAAAACCACGGTAATGTGCTCTGGTCAGCATTCATCATTTTTAAATATATGTATGTGCATATATATATATATAAATATATATATATATATAAATATAAATATATATATATATATATAAATATAAATATATATATATATAAATATAAATATATATATATATATATATATATATATATAAATATATATATATATAAATATAAATATATATATATATATATATATATATATATAAATATAAATATATATATATATATATATATAAATATATATATATATATATATAAATATATATATATATATATATATATATATATAAATATAAATATATATATATATATATATATAAATATAAATATATATATATATATATATAAATATAAATATATATATATATATATATATATAAATATAAATATATATATATATATAAATATATATATATATATATATATATATATATATATATATATATAAATATATATATATATATATATATATATATATATATAAATATATATATATATATATATATATATATTTATCATTATTCAATATAACAGACAACAAATATTTACTATGTTTTATCATGAGCTGTTTCAAGTGTCATATAATGGCTTTAGTTTCAAGAGAAAATAAAGACAAAAACTGTCCAACATTTGAATATCTCTTTATTATATTGGTCGTCAACCTAATCTTTCAGCTCCCATGAGCCATCATGTCTATATAACCACCCTGATGAAGGCTCAATGCTAACTGCTTGTATCATCAATAATACATAAGTAGTTGGCATTGAAAATACAAATATCATCATCACCAACTTCAGTGTTTTGTAGACAGGCACTCCTAGAATCATTCCTTCCACTTATCAGGGGATATCAGTAATTGACTATACTACTTGATTTTTCTTTTTTATATGCATTTCTCATTGGTGCACGTATTGAGTTTTTATACTGTTTGTGTGTGTGTGTATGCATTCATACATGTGTGTACATACACTCATCTGCACGCATGTGCGTACATGTAGAATGCTGTGTTATGGTTATTTGTCCCTTTCATTGCTTTTTTGCCTTTACACTCACTCTCTATTGGTGTTTTCTCTTTTTCTTCTCTCTTTCAATTATAGACATTTTGACTTCTGGTTTAAAAACATTTTTTGTTAAATAATACAGACAAATTCTGTCTATCAATTATTTTATTAAACTTTTCAAAAAGTTGTTTTGTTTTATCGGTAAATTTGCCAAAATTCATTTTAACTTTTCCAAAAGACTTTTAAATGTTTCTCCATTCATTTTCAGGGATTGTTTGTGAGCAGTTACACAAGCGTTTTTTAATATTGGCATTCTTATATATATATATATATATATATATATATATATATATATATATATATATATATATATATATATATATATATATATATATATATATATATATATATATATATATATATATATATATATATATTAGGAGGCACAGTGGAGTAGTGGATATCAGCTTGGATTGAGGAATTGGAGAGCCGAGTTCAAATTCCAGTCGAATCCATTACATTCACTTATGTGCTAATACTCTTGGGAAAGGTATGAATCCTCTTCTTGCCCCTCCAGCTATGGGTAAAATAGCAGGACAGACTGGGTTCTATAGCCTTGGATGGCAACTGGTCTAGGAGAAGGACAACTCTGAATTCAAAACCTGCGGAGGGTCGTTTGGGAACCTTGTGGCATTCGGTGCACCAGGTCTCTGTATTCGTCCCTCCAAAAAGTGTGGATGGTCCTGCACGAGGCATTCACCACTATAATCAAATCTCATGTGCCGATGTCGGGCTGTCGTTTTCCTGGAAACTGATTTTCTTGACCCTCATACGTCGAATCTCGACGGGAGAGTCGATCATCTATATATACACACACACATTTTCTCCCATATATATATATATATATATATATATATATATATATGGGGGTATCTATATATATATATATATATACATATATATATATATATATTTTTCCCCCATACATATATATACATTTTCCCACACATATATATATATATATATATATATATATATATATATACTCCTGGGAAATCTGTTTAAGCTCTCTTGAGAAAAGGATAATTTTAAAAACAGTGACTCATACCATTAATTAACTCATTGCTCTTCAATCAAATTGAATTGAGCTCTTCAGGCCACTGATATATTTCATATAGAAAACATTAAAATTTTCCTTCTTCTCTGCTGTGTGATGATAGCCTAGAAGCAGAATCTCTGACTGATACCAAATCAGTTAGGTTTTGATCCCAGCTTGAAGCAATCTGATATCTAGCCACACTGAAGAGCTGTGATACAATGAAACAGTCTGTCTGTGGATGACATTATATATATATATATATATATATATATATATATATATATATAAAGAGTGAGAGGGAGATAGACATATGAAAGGATGCTGAAAATTTCTCAGCTCAACTCACCAAAATCTGACCAAATGACTCAATATCGGAATTTTATAATCTCTTCTTAGTTGAGCTGAGAACTTTTCACCATTTCCTTCTTGCTATAAAAATGCCATATTTTTTTGGTTTGTAGCTTTTTATATGATTAATCTAAAAGAGATAATTTGATATAGTTCCTTCACATTGGTGGCACCAGGTGGAAATGTTCTTTTGTTTATGACTATGGCTGACTGTTTACATGAATAATGCAAAACATAAATCATCAAGAAGAAAAAAAAAACATGATAAAAGGTGATGATTGGAGAATATCAATGTATGGATGCACAAATGGACAAACTATAATATTTGGAAAAAATATATTTAAAGACTTTCTAGTTAAAATTTACAACAAATAAAAATACACTAGTATGTTATATATTTTTAAAAAAATCATTTCACCATGAGGCAATAAAGCCACTAAGATGCATAGGTTTATTGAGTGTGAAAGAATATGAGAAAAAGAAAAACATCATTAAAGAGAAAGGACAATAAAATAACAGGAATTAAGAGGACAAATGATAACAATTGATATTGGATTAAAATTTTTAAAGATCACATTTAACTGTAAAAAAAAGGAGCCAGAACAGAATTCCACAAGCAAGAAGTACGAGAAAAGAAACTGTTAGCATAGAAGTTACATTTACATTTAGCCATTTCAACTGTAAAATGATGAGAATTAGCTGTCAATCTAGTACTGGGCTTCATTTCGTAAATTCAAGGTACCAAAGATGAAACCTCAGCAGAATGATTCTACAAGAATTAGGTTATTATCTTTATCACTCATTTGCTTACCATTTATTATCTTCTTCTATGTGCTGCAATGCTTCAGGATGTTAGAGATTATGGTTCTCCACAATCTCCTGTCCTTTGTAGCTTTTAATAATTTTTTTTCTTTTTGTTATCTCTCCTAAACCTTGTTCCACCATCCATTTACACAAGCTTCAGCTTCCTCTTCTATGTGCCGTGTTCTTTCAGGACATTGGCAGTAATGGATCTCCACAATTTCCTTTCCTTTGTAGCTCTTACTAAATTTTGTTTTTTGTTATCTCTTCTAAACCTTGCTCTGCCATCCATTCACTCAGTCTTTCTAGGTAGATTATGTGTGTTTACCTCAGTCCCACTTGCCTTCACTCTATCCTGTGAGTGTCAAATATTCCAAGCCCTCTTTCCTTATTACAGCTGATAAAAACGGGAACTATCTCTTCCTGATTTTAAGTACAAATGTCCTTTTTGTTTCCATTTTCTCTAAAACTTTTTCAATTGCTCAAATGTTCAGGCCATAGTATTCTCAGCATCCTTCTGTAGAACCACATTTCTGTTTCTGTTTATATTTCTGAGATAAGGTCTTATAACTATTTACACTATTTACATTATTCAGACTGTACTCATCTTTATTGTCATATTCACAACATTTTGGCTGTTGTACACATCGGTCTGCTTCAAACTAAACCTGTTATTTAGTCAACGGAACAGGGGCACATGGCCCAATGGATAAAAGCATTGGTTGAAGTAATCCAAAAAGTAACTTAACCCAAAGAGTTCTAAGTTCAATACCTGGCCACAGCAAAGATAAACAAAAATTTGGAGAGTTTAGTTACTAAAAGGGAGTTAACTGAAACTGAGATATCCAGAAAAAGCATGGCATGTGGAACTAGAACAATCTACTCCCATGGACTAAATAAAGGGTTCAGTTCAAAATTCCAGCTTATATCACCTGAAGATGGCCAGAGCATACAATGACATAAACATTGTGAACATGACATTAAAGATGAGAATAACAGTCCGAATAATGTAAATAGTGTAAACACATTTCTATTGCTTCAAGTCTCTTCTTCATCTGTGAGTAGATGGTCCAGCATTCACTGCCATATAAGAGAAGTGATATTACATAACAGTTCAGTATTCTTATTACAATGTAAATATTTATGGCAAAGTCACAGAAGCTACATTACGGTGGTCGGAAAGTGTCCAAAGATGAGATGCCAGTTCAAGACTGATAACATTGCAGATTCTTCTTTGGATTTTAAGAGAACTCTCTAGATATATAGCTGAAGCACCAGACCAGATATGGCAGCAATATTCAATTCATGGATGTATGGTAGACTTATAAATTATCTGGCACGACACAGTGAATAAACTTTCCTAGCAGCAAACCTAATAACTGATTCAATATAATCATTCCACTTCGTGTCAGCGGAAAACATTGGCCTGCTATTTATAGATTCATCATTCATGTTTCTGCTCTGCTCTATTTCTGATACTAAGACATTCTTTTGTTTATATTAACAAAGACTCACTCCAATCATAGTTGTTATAATAATGAGATCTGTAATATTTTTTTTTAATCATTTCACCCCAAGCAAGGCTGGAATGCCACTAGTATACAGGAGTTACAGGGAGTGAAAATGAGAGAAAAGACTGAGTATAGGAAGGATGGAGGAAAGGATAAAAGATGAACAGAATTCAAGAAGATAGATTGATGTTGCATTTAAATTTTTGAATATTGTATTTATCAGGGAAGCATGTAAATGGAAGGAAGTTCCACAGGAGGGAAGTGCGAGAAAAGAAACTGTTGGAGTAGAAGTCATGGTTACATTTAACTATTTCAACAGCAAACAGGTGGGACCTAGATGCCAATCTAGTAGCATGCTTAAATTCATGTAGTCAGGGTACCAGGGAAAGACCTCTGATTGGCAGGATTTGATGTGTGTGAAACTACCTCTTAACTCCCATTGTTCTTAATTCTTTCATATCCTGTAACCCCTTGTGTCTTAGTGGCTTTACTGCCTTGCATGGTGTGATAATGATTTTAAAAAAAGTAAAAGATAATCTAGTCTAGCCATAAAATAAAGTAGTGGCATTTCAAACAGTTCCACATTAAATAAATCCACTTTTGGGAGTATAATAAAACCATTATTTTTTTTTTTTTTTCAGCCAAAATCAGATCAATATACTATTGATAGATTATTAATCTCCCACTAGATGTCTTCCAAACTAATTTTCTCAACCTGTGCACAGCCCTGAACACAGCATGTGTTCTTTGTTTCTTTATCAATGAGTCAGCCATTAAACTTTCTAAAAAACAGCTTTTAATTTTATGCATGATTCACATCAGAAGACATCAGGAAAAACCATGAAGATCATGTGCACAATTTCCAATACTCTCAAAACTCCAACAAGCGTAGGATGCGTAACCTTTTGGCAGCAAAAGTATTAAAATGTAAAAATATCACTTTTATTTTGTGGTATATTTTTAGAAAGAGAAACACAGAGAGGATTTTCTTTTAATTATTTCATCCCAACACAAGGAGTCACTGAGACTGAAAAAATCTGAGAACAATATTATGGAAGCGAGAGGACAATAAAAAAAACAAGATTCAAGTAGACAGATGACGACAATTGACATTGCATTTAAATTTTTCATCAAAAAAAAGAAAAAAGCCAGAAGAAATTTCTACAAGTGGAAGTGTGAGAGAAGAAACTTTTAACATAGAACTTACAGTTATGTTTAGGAATTTCAACAGTAACATGATAAAAATTTAATGAGGAAGTGAGTGTAAGAAAGGTAGTGAGTGAGGAAATTGGAGCGAGAGGGGAATTAAGTGAGGAAATGAGTGTGAGAGAGAAATTGCATGAAGAAGAGAGAGTGAGAGAGGAATTGAGTGAAAGTGAAAGTGAGAGCTGAATTGAGTTAGGAAGTTGGAGTAAGTGAAAGATTAAAGATGGAAATGAGAGTGAGAAAGGAATTGAGAGTGAGGGGAAGTGAGAGTAAGAGAGGAAGTGTGTGAGAGAAATTAAATGAGGAAGTGAGAGAGAAATTGAATGAGGAAGTGAGAGTGAGAGAGAAATTGAGTGAAGAAATGAGAGTGAGGGGAGAAGTGAGTAAAAGTGAGAGAAGAATTGAGTTAGGAAGTTGGAGTGAGTAAGAAATTAAAGGCGGAAATGAGAGTAAGAGAGGAGTTGAATGAGAGTGAGGGGAAGTGAGAGTAAGAGAGGAAGTGTGTGAGGGAAATTAAATGAAGAAGTGAGAGAGAAATTGAATGAGCAAGTGAGAGTGAGAGAAGAAGTGAGTGAGAGGAATTAAATGAGAGAAGGACTGAGAAAGTGAGAGTGAGAGAGAAGAAAATGAGAGCAAGAGAAGAACTGAGTGAAATATGCAAAAGTCTCAACAAATTGTTACTATGACAATCTTTACCATTAACCAGAAGAGTGGCATCTTGTCTCATTGCAAATGCAACTCATAATCTGAAACTCACACAAATACCACTTCCCAACAATCATTGTAGCAGAGTTATATGCTTTCATTCTTTTTATTTCTCTATATATTTTTCCAGACTGATGCTGCTAAGAAATAAACACAACAGTTGTGCCATTAACAAAGCTTTCTTCAAATAATGACTCAACCTTCAATCCTACTAACCTAGATTACCTTGGCATTATATTTATTCATACCTTCATATTTAAATGGATTTCTCTCACTCTGTGGTTATCTTTTTCTTCTATGTGCCGTTTCCCTTCTAAACATGGGTGATTATAACTCTTCACAACCTCCTATCACTTGCAGCCCTTAGTCCTCTTGCCCTCAATATGCCCTTTTGAGTGTCAAATAATATATATATATATATATATAATTATTTATTTAAAATTATGATTCCATCACTACATAAGAGTTCTCATGTTGCAAAACAAGAGCCAAAAACTTCAATATAATTATTTAAATTAAATTGAATTAAAGTACCAAGCTCTGTTCCATCTTCAAGCAAAATTTTTTTTTGAATCTATGCTCTACTTTTGTATCGAGCACTATTTTTTAAAAATAATAACAAAAATACTAAAGAACATTGGATTATTTACCTAACGAGTTCTTTCCTATTTTCTATATACTTTTACACATATGACACTCAGGAGCTGATAGCTTAGGGAAAAAATCTCCAACTGATGCCGAATCAGTCAGGTTTTGATCTCAATCAAATGAGCTGTGATACAGCAAAACAGTCTGTCTATGGATGACAAGATATACGCCCCCGAAAAAGATAAAATTCAATCGAGCACTTTAGAGGGAAAGTGCGAATTTGTAAACAGTGACTGCTACTGCTGATAATGCAAAGCTCTTCTGTGAATCAAGTATTCTGAGTTACTGGTGTATTTATTCAAAAATAAATACATAAAAATAAGCCTTCCTCTCTGCCAGGAGCTGATACCTTAGAGGAAAAATCTCCAACTGATGCCAAATCAGTTGGATTTCAACCTTGGCTTGAGGTAATTGGATGTCTAGCCACACTGATGTGCTGTGATACAGCAAAACAGTCTGTCTGTGGATGGCAATATATATTTACCCTGGTGGGAGAAGAAGAGGATTCATACCTTTCCCATTAGCACGTAAATGAATATAATGGATACGACTGGAATTTGAACTTGGCTCTCCAATTCCTCAATCTTAGCCGCTATTCATTACTCCACCATACCTCCTATATATATATATATATATATATATATATATATATAATTATTTAATGAAAAACAGACCACTTTAAAGTACCATTACAATAATTTATTTCACCAAAATCCTTTTAAAGGACTCCGCATCATCAGGTAACACTTCCAACATCGAAATGAAAGGAAAAATGAGATTAAAAATTGATGGGTAGTGTAATATTTGTAATTTAACAGGGGGGGGTGAGGGTTGTAGTTAAAGAGACAAGGTACAGTATAGGGAGAGGTTAATTTCATATCTCTCTTAAGCGTACGTTATATTGGGGTAGGAGGAGTGACCGGACCTTGACCTATTTAGATGGTTAACTTAACGGAAATGATATATAGAGATAGGAGGGTAGTGGGGTGAAAGGGAAGGAAAAATGGAAAAGAGAGAGGAGACAGAAGACAGTAATACAGATATATACAATTGAGTGTTACGACAAGGAGAGAGGGGAGAGGGAAGTAAAACGAAAGAGGCTGTAATTGTGTTATAACAAATTTATGTAAAAGATAGATTTCAATGCTTGATAGAAATTTAGATGTTTAAAAAAAATGATGATTGTTATCAATTTAAATATTTAATTTATTAAGTAAATAGTTTAGGGACTTAATATAAGTTAACTACTATTTTTATTAGTACATTTATAGAGAACATATAAAAGAAATATTTTTAATTATCATAGTTTATTAAATAAACTATCTCTATAAATAAACTTTATTTACCCGACCAATTGTACTTTCTTAATGTTGTAAAAAAAGTTTTCGGTAACATCTTTATTAGTTTTACATTTAATCTAATTTATGAATGCAATTTTTCTTTATTATTATATGGGTAAATTTAGTTAGAGTCTAGGTTTCATTATATCGATAATATTTGAGGGTAATATTAAAGATTTTGTTTTCTTCTTATATCTCACAAACATATTTATGCAAATCCCTATCATACATAATTTAAATTTATCTATACATACATTTATCAATCATTACCTATATTTTAATATTTGAAATTTATTTAGATTTTAGTTGGATTTCATAGTTAAAGTTTAACTTTAGGTGACTTCTGAAGTGCTTCATTATTAAAGGAATTTCGTTAAGAGTGGTATATTTAAGCTTATATTAAGTTATCAATTTTGAAATGAAACTCTCTCTCCAGAAGATAAATATAAACTCTCATAATTCTAATTATAGAACATTAAAAGAAAAAGTGATATTAAATACTAAAAAGAGTAAATTTAAAACCCCATTAGAATGACCCATGTACTTCCATTTAAAAAAAAAAAAAAAAAAAAAATTTATACACGTTCACACACACATATACATCTCTCTCTCTCTCTATATATATATATATATATATATACATACATATCCACATCCGTCTATCTCTCTATCTATATATACATATATACACCCATATACATATATACATACATATACATATATACACATACACACACACATATATACATATACACATATATATCTATATATATATATATATATATATATATATATATATATATATACAAGCACACATATATATACATATAAGTATGTATATTTTTACAGCATATCTTCATTCAATCATATTTGGTTGAATAATCTGGACATATGTCTATTTTTATTTAATCCTTGAATTCTCCGATCAAATTCTTAATGTTGATATTGAATTCATTAAGGAAAACACCGCAGTTTTTTTTCATTTCTTTTAAAACACTTTCAATCTCATCCAAGATCATCTTCAGGAATAAATTGCTAAGACAAAAAATTAATGCAATTGATAGTTGTGAATTGGGAAAAGGGAAAGATATGGATCCATCTCTTTGAAAGTTATGGGTAAATACCAAGACAGACTGGGTCCTATTGCTTTGAGTGGGAGCATCAGTCTATGAAAAGGAAAACTTTGAATTCAAAACCTCCAACTATGAGTGAAATAGCTTCACCAACCTATAATTGGTTAAGTGTGGTGAGCATGGCTACACACTTGAAGACATGGTCAATCAAGTAGAGTTTCCTCAAACAGGTGTAAGAAGGTGCTAGATTTAGAAGAAGGAGGGCATCGATTCTAACTGAAACCAGGAAGATATGAGTTTATGGCACCTACCAATAACTCTTATATATGCAATTATTATTTTTTTTGAATGATTTCATCCCATGCAAGGTAGTAAAGCCACTAAGGCACAAGAAGGGGGTTACTGGGCATGGAAGCATTAGGAACAAAAACATTACTAATGAGCAAGATTAAAAAGAATAATCAGGAGGACAGTAGATAGCAATTGACATTGCATTTAAATTTTTGAAGATTAAAGTTGGCAAGAAAAGATGGAGCCAGAACGGTATTCTACAAGCAAAAAGTGTGAGAAAAGAAACTATTATCATAGAATTTGCAGTTACATCTAGCCAGCTCAACTGTAAATTGATGAAATCTTGATGCTAGTCTAATACTATGCTTAAATTCATAAAGTTACCATAACGTAGAGCTCATCCGAACAATTACCATGAAAGTATTTATAGAAAAGGCACAGGGAAGCTATGTTATGGCAGTGGGAAAGTGACTGAAGCCAAGATGCCAGATCAGGACCAATAATATTGCTGATTCTTCTTTGGATCTTATCAAGGAACTCAAGGTAAATACACCAAACCATATGTGGCAGGAATATTCTGAGCATGAGCTTATAGTCAACTTATAGATATGCAAGATAGATTCAGGAGAGAAAAATTCTCACACGACACAGTGAACTACCTTTTTTAGTTGCTGACCTCCATTATTTTCTTCAGAAGAAAACTTTCTTAAAAAAATAAAAAAATAAAAATGTTAAAAATTAATAAAGGCTACAGATCTTAGAATATTTTGTTCAAAGACACTAAACCCAATGTCAAAAATTATTTTTAGTCTTTCAGATCTATTAATGATTCTAGCCTCTGTCAATCAAGAATTCCAAAGGTGAAGTTTTTGGCTCACTACAAATCAGTGTAGGCATTGCAAGAGTCAATCAGAGAAGAATTTTCTGGCTTGAAATTTGGAAAAGTCAATTATGGATTTCTTTTCTTCATAACCCAATATACTGAAGAACAGAATAAGACAGAATAATTGATGAATCTGTCTAGATCCTGAAGGAGGACGTCTTTAAAAAATGAAAGACACCTAAATATGTTTGTTTTATTTGTTTAATGGTACATCAACTCCTTATGGGTCATTTAATGCTGAAATTTAATGTTCTTAGGAGCATTAATAATTTCTTTTACAAAAATATATTGCAAGTAATTTTTTTCTTTATAAAAATGTATTGCTGGTAATATATATTTTTTAATTTTTTTTACAAAAACGTATTGCTGATAATTTTTTTTACTACGAAAATGTATTGTTGGGATCTTCACTATCAAAATGTATTTTTACAATTTCATAGTATTTTGACGGTGGCATGGTGGAGTAATGGATAGAGGCTCGGATTGAGGAATTGGAGAGCAGAGTTCAAATTCCAGTTGAATTCATTACATTCACTTACTTGTTAATACCCTTGGGAAAGGTATGAATCCTCTTCTTCTCCCACCAGCTATGGGTAAATAGCAAGACAAACCCGGTTCTATAGCTTTGGATGACAACTTGTCTACCACAGAAATAAATGACAACCTACTATGGGAAAAAATCCGCCTCGCCTGTCATGTAACAAAAGATATATGATTGCCTAAGCGTGTATCACGCATGGGACATAAATGACTGAGTATTTGACCCCAGTTTGGGGGTTCACTATTTGCCCATAGCTTACACCCCCCAACAGGTGCTACAATCCAGGTCAGGGTGAACCTGGGAACAGCAATTATTGACAATTAAAGAAATAAATGCAAACTTGTTGCAACATATTCCTGGAGAGGTTCAGCTATACAAGTCAACGAGCACATTTCCACACACTTTGGAGCCTGTTCAGAACACAAGTGAGTTTCTCAATTCATTTGAACTACCTGGTGTTTCTCCACACAGGCTTCAACTAAAGGTCAGGACTCCTATGCCTATGATGCTTCTCAGAAATCTAAATCCTCAAAAGTTGGGCAATGACATTCACCTTGCTTACAAGCAGCTTCTCCCACATGTTATCACGATAATTAGGCTAATTAGAGTAGACAAAAAGGAGAGGGTGTCCTATAATTCCAACAGATCGGCCTTTTGAAACTCAGGTTTGCCATGGTCATTAGCGTCTTGATTTTCTCTACATTTTGCTATAGTCAGTTGTATTAGAATGGGATCACAAAAAACTCTTTTCATACTGGCACTAACATTGTGTACCCAGAAAACCTGTCAACCCAAGGAACAACATCATTTATTTTGTTTTGGGTATCAGAACATTTTTTTTTCAGTAACAGTTTCTTCTTAATGTGTAAATATTGTAAATAACTTTTTCTTCATTTTGATGTTGCATTTGAATTATGTTACAGAACATTTTTCTGTGTTACTATATTCAAATTTTTCTCTGGGAAAAATGACATAGTTTTGCAAATATTTATTAGAATAATAAGTGTCTTGGTCAATTCAAACACAGAAAAGACATAAAGAGAAATATTTTATTTATGGTAACACAGGAAAATTCCATAGCTGATCTGATAATATTGAGAATATTCTTTGGAATAAAGTAAATGTTTTTATCTGTTAAACGCCCAATTTTACATTTAACTGGAAAACTGAAATAGGTCGAACTCCTACCCCAATATCTACATGCTCGACCAAACACATGCTTTTCACTAACCACTCACACAGAGACATGATATTTTTTCCAATTGGTTTCATTCTCTTTCTTTTCAGCTTCAGCCGCAGATGCCAATGAGTACCCATGAATATCCAAAAGAAATATGATATCCAGCTCCATTCAACAAAAGTTTCCCTATTCTCCACCCCATTCTTGAGAAGTGATACCTATGAACGTTCGTACGGTTAACCAATGCCACCTGTTACATGTACTGGGGTGGAAGTATTCACATGCATGGCCAGAAAAAGTGGTTAGAATGTTCCAGAAATACAAATTTCTTTTGAATTGTAGTTTCTCTTTTGGGACACATGAATTTTCTATTCAGAAGAATTATGAAGAATTGTGAAGAATTCTACTACTGCTTACCCATAATAGTTGTGGCATTTACATACACATTCCATAAACTATTAGGTTGAGTCATAAACATCTCCATTTCCATCTTTATTCTTTAAAATACATTTACATTTTATTCAAATATATTCACCATTACCTGCAATGCCTTGTCACCACTCATCAGGCAACTTTTCAATACATTATACATACAGTTCCACAGGTTCTGATGTGAAAAGATTTTTAACAAAATCTTTGATCTGGTTTTCATTAGAGAAAGTTGTCCCTGTCAAAGTGTTTTCCTAAGATTAAAAATGTTAGTAATTAATTGGTGTAAGCTCAGGACAATATGACAGATGAGAAAGAACAGACTGACACATCATCATCATCATCACAGTGACCCAGGATTAATCTCCCACAAAGCAAGGTGTGTCCTGTCTGACAGAGGATCTCAGTTTACCTCTCTACATATACCTGTCAATATACAGAGTCTTTCATAATTTTAGGAAAGGTTTTACAAAGCCAGGTGCTCTTCCTGATACACAACTCAGGTGCTAACAGTAGTCCAAGTACACTGAGTGCTTTTATTCTGACACCATCCCAGGGAAGATTCAAGACTTGAGACCCCATCCTATATATATATATATATACACCTTTGTCTTTCCATCTTCATTAAATAAATGCTGTTTTTGTTGATTGATAATATAATCCTTACTACCAGGTGTGGAACATTTAAGACATTGCATAAATGATTTGCATTTGAAAAAAAATCATACATTGATTATGTATTATCCAAACAAAGGTTTCCTTTAATATATCAGAAGAGGTAATGAAAAGTGGATAATATACAACAACATTGAATTCAAAAGGCAGTGGATGAATAACAATTCATCAGGCCTGTGAACATATATTAGGTTGAGTCATAAGTAATTTCCATTTCCAGGTATCAATTGTAATGATGAATCTATCCTCCAAACAAATCTTTCAGTAATATGAGGGAGGGTAATGAAATGTGGATAATATACAACAATGTTCAATTCAAAAGGTAGTGGATTAACAATGATTAATCAGGCCTGTAAATAGATATCAGGTTGAGTCATATGTAATTACCATTTTCCTTATTTATATATATATATATATATATATATATCTTTTTTACAGTGAGAGTCATCCTTTACAAGGCCCAGGAGCTTCAAGGTGGAAGGTTACAGAAGGAGGCCATTTGTGTGTATAAGTGAAGGAGATAATGATTAATCCCTAGCCTTGAAGATCATGAATGAATAATTCAATTGGACCTAACTGCAAACTTGGAATGTTAATGATTTTTTTTAGAATTGTAGACAATGAATAATGTCATGCAATAATATTATTAAAAGATGATTATGAGACTTGTTCTATTCCTAAAGAATTAATGAAACAAAAACTTTAAACCGAATGAGAAGTTTCCGTTGTTAAATTTTTGGAAAAAATGTCTTAATCATTAAACAAACTAAACTTTTGTGATGTTAGTGCAATTAAATTGATATATGTTTCTGATATCTCTGCCTAAACTCTGAAATTTTATTCACCATTTATTTATTTTTCCTCAGTAGGAGTAGATTGGTTCTGAGGAGAAAAGACAACAAAAAAAAAAAAACAGTATGCAAGGAAACATTTTTGAAAATCAACAATAAAATGACATGATCTAGCTGCCAAATCTAGTGCGTTTCTTAAATTCATAAAGTCAAGGTACTAAAGAGATAAGCTCATCAGAATAAATATGAAAATATTTGAAGAAAAGTTACAGAGAAGCTACATTACAAAAATGAGAAAATGATTGGAACTGAGATGCCAGTGTTAGACTGATAATAATGCAGATTCTTGATTTTATCCTGAATCTCAAGATACTAAATAAAAACCAAGTAGTAAAACTTTTATAAATTTAACATTTCATGTTCATCATATTTATCAGGTGATTAAAATACACTAATACACCCAATTTTTAATACGCACTCATACACAAACACTATAAGGTAAACGTGATGCCCACACAACAAAAATTGATACATGCAAACATGCAAATTTTAACCATTATATTTAAAGTTTACAATATTGAGACAGATCTGGAATGATATTTTGCCTACACATCATATTAGTTTTATAATTTATAAATTCAGATGTCAGTGTGATGCTGACAATGCAGGCAGAACTGGTCAAAGGTTGGATGCATGGATCAACTTGCATGTAACAACCAATATTCATAAGGGAAAGGTGGAAAATTTACATAAGTGCATTAATGCATCACGTTCAGTGATAGCTGAACATTTGATTAAAAACAAGTAGTCTGCTAGGTCTTATAGTCTGGATATTTTCTCAGTACTTAGAAGGTTTTGGAATCAGTATATATTAAGTCCTACCAATCAAAGAGGGTTTGCTGAGCTTAAAGGTAATAAGTCTTTAATGTTAATATTTTTGCTTCCATAGAACATTAGTCTGGGGTTGCATATTTTTCAGTAACTGTGAACATTTTTTCAATTTTTCCTCTAATGAGAGATGACTGATAAACCAGTTTAGCTGTTTTAAATTGTTATATTTTGGTATTTATCGGGATTACCAATTTGCAGTATTATATATTTTTTGTTGCCTTATTTATTGTTATAAACTGTTTCTTTTTTTGTTATGAAGATCCTTTTAATATGTCTGTTTTTATTCCTTGAATAAAATCTGGAGCTTCAATTAGAATACTGGTTTTAGAATTTAGGGGAACCAATTCTATACAAGTCCAATTATAACATTTAAGGGTTCATTTGTTACAGTTTCTGGTGCACCATTTTGAAAATATAAATACACTCACCTCTCACAGGAACTATTGCTTGCTGAATCATCAGTTTGGTAACCTGGAAAGAAAAAAAATTAAACTTGTTATAAACTGTAGGTTACTCGGATCAACATACACCTGATCAAGGCTAGAGGGCACATTGTTGAAATGTTGTGATAATGACAACAAAGATAAGGACAATAGTTCACATGTAAATAGTGTAAATGTTATAAAAATGTTCATTTTTAAATTTTATAGGGTGCTCTATGCATGTAATGTTGTGCCAGACTATGCTAAATTTAAAAAAATATAAAATAATCTCTCTATAGAATAGTGCTTGTCAATTGAATATAAGAGAACTACAGACAAAATAAATCAAATATACAACACTGGTGATGCACTATTTACATTATTTGGACTATTGTCCTCATCTTTGTTGCCGTATTTATTACATTTTGGCCATTGTACGCTCCGGCCTTCTTCAGGTGGTTGGAATGTCAAACTGTACCCTTTATTTCACTCACTGGGGTAGATTGTTCTAGTTCCATGTGCCATGTTTAATGGATGTCAGTTATCAGTTATCTCCTGTTAATTCCCCTCTCCAAGTTCTCCACTACCTTAACTGGGTATTGAACTCACACTCTTTGGGTCCTGTCACTGGATCTAACCAATGCCTTTATCCACTGTGCCATGTGTTCTTAAGGCAATGGAGAACTTGCAGAGGGGAATTAATTGGAGATAACTGATAACTGACATCCATTAAACATGGCACGTGGAACTAGAACAGTCTACCCCAGTGAGCGAAACAAAGGGTTCAGTTCGACATTCCAACCACCCGAAGAAGGCCGGAGCATACAACAGCCGAAACGTTGTAATAAATATGGTGACAAAGATGAGGACAATAGTCCGAATAATGTAAATAGTGTACATAATACCTCATCTCAGAAATATAGACATAACACTAGTGATATGCTGGAAGACCCAAGTAGATTTATTTTTATAAAACACTGCCTAAGAATCCAGGTATAAATGAATGTGAACTCGATTGTACAATCAGCCTAATGAGCTATGTAACAAATCTTATCATCTAAATTCTGATGAACAGAGCATTCAGAAGAATCAGACCAGATGTAGGACAAGAACACTGCAGACTGGTACAGGGAATGCAATATTTATGCTCCAAATGATATCAGAAAGAACAATACAAATGAAGAAGGAGGTACACCTGGGTTTTATAGATTATGCAAAAGTGTTTGATAAAGTACACCCTAGAGAACTGTTGGAACTGCTAGGTAACCTTGATATATTTGGGACAGAGACTAAAATAATCCAGAACCTATGTTGGCAGCAAACTGCCTGCATATGGATAGAAAAGGAATCCAGTAAATATACAAAAATAGAAAAGAATGTAAGGCAAGGATGTGTCTTCTCACCAGACTTATTTAAACTATATAGTGAGGTAATTCTGAGGAAATTAGAAGTCCTATGAGTATTTATTATTGGCAGCTACAGTCTTAATAACATAAGCAGATTACATAGTGTTGATAGCAGACAAAGAAACAGCAACAAATCCTATGGAAGTTATTAACAGAAAGTGAGAAGAAAGGACTAAACATCAATTGCAATGAAGATAGAATCCATGGTTGTTAGCAAAAGTGACAACCCAACATGCAAATTGCAAATTGGAAAAAAATAAAATCAAACAAGTACAACAATTTCAATATCTGGGCTGTGTTTTAACAGAAAGTGCAACACATAAATCTAAAGAGAGAAAAATTTCATTAGAAACAAAGAAAAGAGGAGTGAACTGTAATGTAATAACAATCCTCCAATGTGGCAGTAAATGCTGGACAATCTCCTCATAAATGAAGAACAGACATGAAACAACAGAAATGTGGTTCTACAGAAGGATGCTGAGAATACCATAGACCAAACATTTGAGCATCAATAAAGTTTTAGAGAAAATGAAAACAAAATGGACACTTAGGCTTAACTTTAGGAAGAGATAGTTGAAATTTATGAGGTACATAATGAGAAAAGACAACTTGGAAAATTTAATACTCACAAGAAAGTGGGATGCAAAAAACAGGGCATAACCTACCTAGCACACTTGAGTAAATGTATGGCAGAACAAGGTTTACTAAAGAAAAATAATTAAGAGCTACAAAGGACAGGAAATTGTGGAGAGTCATAATCACCAACATCTCGAGGGGATATAGCACATAGAAAAAAGTGGGCTGCAATTTCTAACTTGTATGCACTGTTAAAGCCAAGATGCTTGTCCTGGCTCAGATACATATCATGCAAAAAGATGACAGGCAAATACCCAGGGACCCCCTGTATGAAGAGCTGGCACAGGGGATGTGCTTTGTAGGCAGATCCCAACTATACAAAGACATCAGCAAAAGAGGCCAACATATCAACCCAACCATTTGGGAAGCTGTAGCCTTTGGGCAATCGTCCTGGAGGTGGACAGTGCATAAAGGCCTCTTCATGTCCAAAGTGACATTTGCTCAACATCCAAAAGGGAAAATGGCAAAATTCAAGTTTGACAGAAAAACAAGCATCAAGCTTCATCTTCACAAAGTAGGCTTACACCCATATCACATTGAAACCCCAGTTCCTGTACAAAGTTAAGCAACAGAAAGCCTGGTCAGTATCTATATAGGTGACCACTTGGGAATACCAAGTGCTGTAAACTTAGATGTATGAGTGGTGTAATAGATAATGGCTTGTTAATCAGAGAGCTGAATTGCAATTCCAGTTGTGTTATATTCACTTACACTGAAATACTCTTGAGAAAGATATGAATACACCTCTTCTCCCTCCAGCTATAGGTTAATTAGTAAGACTTTTATCACTAAACCATTATTATCTCAAAAACAATTCTTACAATCTAAAAGTATTTTCTGGCTTTAAATAACCTGAAAAGCCATAGAAAGCAAATCAATCTGCACAAAGTATTTCTCAAATAGATAGATCAAAACATGACGGATGCTACACGTTAAAAAACATCTAGAACTCAATTCCATAGCCTCCTGAGACTGACAGATGCCTAATGTACTTGATTATCACTGGGTTTCCAATACTTGTGGCCCTGTGTCAGACTAGTTTTAGTAAAACCTCTCATGGCATGTAGTGGGGACTAAATAGTTATATATTTGCCACTTTCAGTTGAAATTTATAAAATCTTTCTCTTAAAACAATTTTTAGGAAAAATGGTTTCTCAAGTCCAGTAGCTGTTATAGCTCTTTCCTGTATTGATGGGAGTTTCCTTCCTAGCCTTTTATTTGCAGTGGTTTAGAATATCAACATCTTGATTATGTCATTATTTTCTCTTCTCAAGTCCAGTAGCTGTTATAGCTTTTTCCTGTATTGATGGGAGTTTCCTTCCTAGCCTTTTGTTTGAAATGGTTTAGAATATCAACATCTTGATTATGTCATTATTTTCTCTTAAAATTGGCAAAATCAGTCATTGGGAATATGATGGCCACACAACATGCAAGTTTGCTCAATGGCACCTCACTGCTGACTGAGTCATCCCAGAGAAGAGTGTTTATTCAAGCATGCATAGTCAAGTCATATCTGATTGGTTATCAAGCTACATCAAGCCTTGTTCTTGAGATATTCAGTATGACTGACTGGTTTCTAGACAGACCTTGTATATTTCTATACTACTTCACCCTGGAAATGAACTAATTGCTTTCAAGGAACCAGATACCTGAAGAAAATATGAGATTAGTAAAACTAATATATTGTGAATGATACAACAAAGACAAAGTAACAGGACCAATGAATCACTGTATATGGCAAAAAGTGACCATCTTAATATACGTAATCCAGTATTCCCACTCATTTCCACACATACACAATTGAAATGGTAAATTAGAATTTTTGTTCTAAAATAACACAATGAGGCATTCCCTTGTAGAATATTGATTCCCAGACCCAGGAATCTGGCTGCATGATATAAATCTTCATAGGAATCAATAAAAATTATTCGTGGGACAGCCAACCCTGGTCAGCTGAGTTCCTCCTTCTTTGCCTCTTGACAATTCTGGTTTTAGAAAGTGTTGTAAATTGCCAAAGTAATTACAGGTCATTTTGTGGGCAAACAGTTTTAATTGTAACTGAGGATCTCCTACAAGATGTACGGAGAAGCCTTAGATGGGTTTATGCAAAGCCTTTCTAATCACTAGGATTTAGCACTAAGCTCAGAGCTTGATTATGC
The DNA here is from genome assembly GCA_963932145.1 of Acanthosepion lycidas. Taxonomy (NCBI): domain Eukaryota; kingdom Metazoa; phylum Mollusca; class Cephalopoda; order Sepiida; family Sepiidae; genus Acanthosepion; species Acanthosepion lycidas. The sequence continues at coordinate 46,903,302 of OZ010612.1, forward strand.
AAGGATTTGCTTTACAGTCAGCTAATTAGCATCTTAAACATTATTCATGAAATTTCATGAATAGACTTATTGAGCCGTTTCATAAGAAATAAAATTATGTTTGTCTTGTTTTTAAGGATGAAAATAATTCTGAAAAAATGTTAATGTTAGGTTTAGATCAACAAACAAGAATCATGAGGAATATTGTTAATTATTCTAAATATGATATGCGTGTTTCTAAGTTTTCTGTCTGTAATATCTGTAACTTTTGGCTTTTTAGAGCTATCTCCCTTGCACTGGTGACACTAGATGACAATTTTCTTTGTTATGATAATAGTGGACAGCGCTAAGTTGTTTATGAAGCTTACAGTGCTGCATTTTCCATCCTTTGTTAAAACACTTCCCAGATATTTAAACTTCTGAACCTGCTTGATGTCGACATCTCTCATTTATAGCTCACATCTTCCGATTTTTCTCTTGTTAATGATCATATTTTATATTTTCATGCAGTTAATATCCTTTTTTCCTGCTACCCTATCTAGGATTGCTTGGTTTTCTATAACTTATCAATACTTTGTAGGTTATTTAAAGCCAGAAAATATTTTTAGATTCTCAGAGATTTTTTTTTTGTTTGGAGATAACAATGGTTTAGTGATACTAATAAGAATTTGATTAAAAAAAAAAAACAAAAAAAAAACACAAGAAATTCTAATATAGATAAAAAGTGGGGGTTCAATTCTATATTATAACAATATATAAATTGATCCCTCACTTTATGACCATGATAGTTTCTATACATTTATATTCCAGAAAAAGTAAATAAATTTAAGACATGAATGCAGCTAATCAGTATTTGATTGATTCATTTTCTACAGTTTTTCAGCCCTTTGCAGGTTATTTAAATCCTGAAAATATTCTTTTTAGAAAAAAATTTATTTTGTTGAGATAATAATGGTTTAGTGATACATGCCTTACTAATTAACCAATAGCTGGGGGATAAGAGGTGGATTCATATTGTTACCAAAGGTATTTGCTTTTGCTTGGATGAATACTGCCTCAATATACCTTATTCAGACATAGAATTCTTTTCTAGATGTCATGTCTATTTAGAATGTTGGAGATCATGGTTCTTCACAAATTATATCCCTTGAGACCCTTAGCAGGTTTTACCGTTTTGCTAAAGCTCCTGCCCACTGGCATCAATTCATATGCTCTTTATAACACTTCTGTGCTTGATGTTGACATCTCATAGTTGTAACTTGCTTCTTGCGTTTTTCTCTTGTTGATGACCATACTTTATATCTTCTTGCAGTTGACGTTTAGTCCTTTTGTTAGATCAGTAAATTGAAAAGTATTATTTATTTGGACCCCCCCCCCCGCATATATATATATATATATATATATATATATATATATATATATTGTGAACTGGGGCAAGAATTGGCTGGTCAACTTCAACGCTTCGAAGACAAAACTGCTCTCTATTAATCACCACAGAGATCCTTCCCTGCGCTCCATTAGAATGTCTGACGCTCAACTTCTTGAGAGCAACTCTCTGCGGCTGCTCGGTCTCACATTGACTGCTGACCTGAGATGGAATAAATACATTGAGTCAATTGCCTCGTCCACCGCAAGGAAAGTTCGCTCCCTGAGCCGTGCCAGGAAATTTTTCTCCCCGGAATCGATCCTCCAGATCTACAAATCAACAATTCACCCTTGCATGGAGTATTGCTGCCATATATGGTCTGGTGCTCCTTCTGTTTGCCTCGGGGTTCTTGATAGGCTCCAGAGGCGGACATGTGGTGTAGCTGGCCCTGCTCTGGCATCTCATCTACAGTCACTTTCTCACAGACACGATGTCACCTCCCTCTGTCTGTTCTACAAATACTTTCATGGTAATTGCTCTGAGGAGCTGCATTTGCTGGTTCCCAGTCATCATGAGTTCAAGCGCCCTATGAGGCTGGCATCCCGCTCTCACCCCTTCACTGTCGAAACTCCTAAATGTAGCCGTCTCTTCTATTCCAATAGCTTCATGTCTCGCACCTCTCGCCTGTGGAACTCCCTTCCCTATTCCAGTTTCCCTGAGAGCTATAATCTCCAGCTATTCAAGTGTAATGTCAATAGACATCTCCAGTTGCCTTGATCTATCCGCTACCCTCCTCCTCATCCTTTCTTCTATCACTCGTATCTGATCTTGCTCTAAATTTTCTGTAACCCCTTGCGTCCTAGTGGCTTCCCACCTTGCTTGGGGTGAAATGCTTAAAAAAAAAAAAAATATGGTTAACAATGAGCCCTGGTTTCAAATCTCACCATGGTTGATTTGTCAGGATGTTCACTTCTTGATGTTATTGGCATGGGGAAGTGATCCAAGCATGTCATAAATTAGAATTTTTCTCCTGAAATGGAACAATGAGGTATTTCCTTGTAGAATATTGATTCACAAACCCAGGAATCAGACTGCACGATGTAAATCTTCAAAGGAATCAATAGAAATTATTTGTGGGACAGCCAACCCTGGTTCCCAAATTCTTCTTTCTCTGCCTTTTGACAATTCTGCACCACTTTGATGTTGACAACTCTAATTCGTAACTTGTATTTTTGGCTTTCTCTCTTGCTGATGATCATACTTTGTTTTCTTGCAGATAGTCCTTTTTTCTTGCTTTCTTTTACTACTGTATCTAATAGGTCCTGTAGTCTTTTTATCTCAGCCATCAAACAGTATCATTTGCATGTTTTATATTTTTCTGTCTTTTAGCACTTTGCTTTGGTTTTGACCAATATTTGTATTTCAGCATCACATTTTCCATCCACTTTTATTTATTTATTTAAACTTCTCTACTTCATGGATATTGACATCTCCAATTCGTAACTTGCATCTTTTTTATTAGGTTGGTGCGAAAATAATGTCGTTTTCTCACACATGTTACTATGCGAGAAAACGACATTATTTTTGCACCATCATAATATTTGGAACTAATCACATGTGTGTGTACGGCCCTGTCGGCTGGGGCTTTAGAATACGCCGACTGCATCTCTGTAGAGGGGTAAGACTCCCCCCCCCCAATGAGGCGTCCTGGGTATGACGTTAAACTGCATCCAACAGCAAGGCCTCTGATCAGGATGTTTTGAGGAGCGTGGAACCACCTCTTAATTGCTGGTGTTCCCAGGTCCACCTTGACCCGGGGTGGTAGTACCTGTTAGGATCCCAGCTATGGGCAAATAGTGAACTCCTAGTTTTTCCAAGTCTTACTCACGTCCTGGGTATGACAGTAAACTACATCTGCGTCCTGGGTATGGCGATAAACTACATCCAACAGCAAGGTCTCAGATAATGTTTTCGGAAAAATAATGTTGCCAGCTATAAGTTTTTGAAACAGTGTTGCCAGCTATACGTTTTTTGGAACCAATAATGTTGCCAGCTATACATTTTTTATTCCATACAAAATAGGCATTTAAAATTCATAAACTGGATTTGGCATTAAATAATCCACAGTGGTTGATATGCCATAAAACCCAAACGAACAAACATGTGTGTGTATGTGTGTATATATATATATATATATATATATATATATATATATATATATATATATATATATTTATATGGTGGACTCTCCCATCGTATTCAACATATGAGGGTCAAGCAGCTCAGTTACTAGGAAATGACAGCCCAGACACCTGCACATATAATTTGATTATAGTGGTGAAAGCTTTGTGCAGAATCAAACACACTTTATGTAGGGCTGTATACAGAGACCTGGTGCACTACATGCCACAAGGTCACCAAAAGACCTTCTGCAGGTTTTGAATTCAGAGATGTCCTTCTCCTAGACCAGTTGGCATCCATGGCTATAGAACCCAGTCTGTCCTGCTATTTACGCATTATATATATATATATATATATATATATATATATATATATATAATCTGATGTAACAGCAAAAATGTCCAAATCATGTAACAGTCATAAAATTTCCATCCCACAATCTAAAAAAAACATTTTTCCAGGTTTTCAGATAAGGCATTTAGCCATCATGACACTATTCATTGTAAGAATCACTGAAAAACCCTTTTACTTATTCAACTAGAAAGAGAACAGGTTAAATTTGTTTTGTGTCACCTGCACTCTGTCTTCCCAACTTAGCAATGCTGAGAGGAAAAATATCATTCAGGTCTTCAAAGGTACCAACATTCATAGTCTGGCCTCCATTTTCAAAGTTCATCCAAGAAATATCAAGAGAACGTGAATGTGTTTAAAAAAGAGGGAATACTAGAAAGGAAAACTGTACCAGCAGATCACAACAGGAAGAAGTATCATCATTTGTTGATCAGGACAGATTATGTGCTCTCTTTCTCTCAGAAATTGTAACGAAGGTCTGCTAGATACAGTATAAGTCACAGGGGTACACTGAATGGTGAATAAACACAAATGTACCTGACGAGATACTGAAGTCATCACTAATTGGTAACAATCTGTTTCATGCTTCAGCACAATCTTCCTGGCCACTTGAAATTGACCTCACTGTCCAATTTTATATCTATATGTGCTCTATTTTTGTTATAGAACATTTACTAGCCTGAATGTCCGAGAAATTTTCACAGAAAATATTCGTCCTCCGACATTCAGGCCAGTAAATATTGCTTAATACTGTTTATTATAAAAAGAGCATTTACTTAAATATTTGTATCGATAAAAAGAATGTATAAACCTAAAAATGTCTTAAAATAATTGTCGGACTTTGACCATTTTATAATGTGTGACATCATTTGTTTACATTTGATATGCCAAGAGCAGTTATGATTGTACGTGAGAGATTCAAAGAAGTTCAAATACAGTAAATTCGACCTTGCTAACCGAACGCTCCTCTGTGGCCAAATCGGTTAAAGGCACGTCAAGCTAAATGACGGTTCCATATAGGATACAATTTCGAATCCTGTCGGAGTATGAATATTTTCTATGAAAATTTCTCGGACATTCAGGTCGATAAATGTTGTTTAATACCGTTTATTATAAACAGAGCATTTACTTAAATACTTGTATCTATAAAAAGAATGTATAAACATAAAAATGTCTTAAAATAATTGTCGGACTTTGTCCATTTCATAATATATATGTGTGTGTGTGTGTGTGTATGTGTTTGTGTGTGTGCATGCCTGAGTCCATAATTGCATAATGTAATATTTGATCTCTCTCAACATATATGTATGTATGTATGTATATAGGTACATACAAATAAGACCCTAAAGTAATGAAAACAGACGGGGTAAAATATAAACTATGAGAGACGAAAAAATGTGTAAGTAATTCATCTGGAAACAAAGAAAATTCCTCAGAAAATTAAAAGTCAAGACGAATGATCGACCATAAAGCAAAAACGTTGTCAACGGTGAAGATATGGCACGTGGAACTAGAACAGTCTACCCCAGTGAGCGAAATAAAGGGTTCAGTTCAAAATTCCAACCACCTGAAGAAGGCCGGAGCATACAACGGCCGAAACGTTGTGATAAATATGGCTACAAAGGTGAGGACAATAGTCCGAATAATGTAAATAATGTACATAATACCTCATCACAGAAATATAGACAGACTATAAAGAAGTAATCATACAAAGAATTAATCAGTAAAGCTAATGTAATTAATGGCAAAATCACTTCTTTATAATATTATATATAATATTATTATAAACAGAGCGTTTACTTAAATATTTGTATCTATAAAAAGAATGTTTAAACATAAAAATGTCTTAAAATAATTGTCGGACTTTGTCCATTTCATAATGTGTGACGTCATTTGTTTACATTTGATACGCCATAAGCAGATATGAAAGTACGTGAGAGATTCATGGAAGATTGAAGTTTAAAAGCAGTAAATTCGACCTTGCTAACCGATCGATCCTCTGCGGCAAAATCGGTAAAAGTACATCAGACTATATAATGGTTCCATATAGGATACAGGTTTGAATCCGGTTGAAGGACAAATATTTTCTGTGAAAATTTCTCGGACATTCAGGCCAGTAAATGTTGCTTAATACTGTTTATTATAAACAGAGCATTTACTTGAATATTTTTATCTATGAAAAGAATGTATAAACATAAAAATGTCTTAAAATAATTGTTGGACTTTGTCCATTTCATAATAAATATATATATATATATATATATATATATATATATATATATATATATATATATGAACAGATGAAACATGAAAATAATCACTTTATTCAAATTAAATTGTTATACAGGAATAAGGTGTCACTGCCAACACTTGAGTTTGAACATAGATTGCCAGTGAATAAACACAGGCAATCTCATTATTGAGTTATGTAGACCACAAGTCCATAGAGAAAACGCATAAATAGAAAGCAGCGTGACATCTAATTGATCGTTATTTCTCCTCTATCACTATACAGCTTGGCATTTCTACTCTATCCTCTATTACTGTATGGACTGCTATTCTCTACTCTATTCTTTATACTATTTCACTAAACAGATTACTGTTTGAGTGAGACTTATCAAGCAAGTACTATTAGTATGAGTGTTACTCAAATGAGTCTGACACCAGTATTGGTCAATAACATTATTATCGTTGTATCTGCAATTACATAGTCTCTACTACAACGAGCAGTAGGAAAGAGACAACAGGTATTCGTTTGCATCACAAAAGTGACAATGAGTGTTAAATGACATCACAATATAAACTAAATTGATTGGATGCCCTCCCCAGGGGTTGCCGCATCCTCTGCCCCCTACTTCTGCACTCTACTGGTTATAATTACTGTTTTAGTATATTTTTCTGAAGTATTCCTTGTCAAAATTGTTGATGAATGTCATATTGCAGAATTCTTTTATTCTAAAATTCCGCCAATACAAGACTCAAAAGCCACTCAAATAGAGCGTAACATTCAAAATGGTAATGATGACTGAAGTGTGTGATATGAATGAAAGAGAAAGTGATAGCAAGTGAAGATTATGAGGATAAGGAGGATATATACTGATTAGCCTCTGAAGAGGTTAAGATTGCAGTGTTCAGGGAAATGCCAACATAGGTGATAATTTGGGGGAAAAATCTAAGTGGAATTGATGGTATTTCAGTTCCATGGAAAGATCTGAACTAGCAAAACTAAAGAAGTGCTCAAGTGAACATTAGCCATTTAAATAATTATTGAGGAGCAACATGCTTCCTAAAACAGCATTGCAAGTCTGTAGCTATTTCCATGGCAAATATTCTGCTCAGCACTCCATTTTTTAGGAGCTGACAGCATTGCTTTTTTTTTTTATAAATAAAATAAAAAATATCTCTTTGTGAGTGAAAATGCAAACCTCTTTAATCAGAAGCCAAACCAATTGATTTGTTTATGGTTTATCAACCACATGTGTCAGTTATTTGAAGCCAAAACATATTTTGGGTTGTGAGAATAACTTTTTTTTCTTGCAAGTGATTATTGCATTAATAATGTTTCAGAGAAAAACAACAATGATTTTTCCAGATACAAGTCCTACTATTTAACCAATAGCTGGAGAAGGAAACATACCTTTACCAATGGTATTTGGACATACGTGAATGTAATGAATCTGACTAGTATTTGAACTAGGCTCCTTATTTTCTCATTCTGAGCCATTATTCGTTACATCAGCCACACATCCACTAAATCAACGGAAACTTAAAGGCATCACTCATACAACACCTTTTTTGGCCTTAAGTTTTTGTTTTTTAATAATTTCACCCCAAGCAAGGCAACAAAGCCACTAAGATGTAAGGGTGACTAAGTATGAAAGAATATGTGAAAAACAAAACTATTCATAAATTCTTTTGTTTTTGGCATAAAAAGCTTTGAAGTGCATTGTCCTGAAAAGGACAATTTATTGTATATCATTGCTGATGGCAAGCTTGGCTGGAGTTGGAGGCCTGCTAGAGATGGTTGAAGTGGTAGGAGCTAGAGGCCTACTGGAGATGACTGAAATGGTGGCCAATAGCACGCTGGATATGATGATGGGTGACTGGCTAGCTGGAACTGTTGCTAACAGCTGGAGCCATGGTACAGATACTACACTTTGATCCTAATCATCTGAGCCAAGAAAGGTTTATTTACCCTGGTTTTGCCACTTAGATGAGATGTGACACAAGGTTGGGTTTAACCAAGGAAACTTGAATGCATATATTAGATCCAGGTAGAAAAAATTCCACAGCTTCCACAACTGTTGGTTGCACTGACATCGATATGACTACCAATCCGCTTTATCTAGTGCAATGGAGGGGTACCACCAGGCACCTCACAGTTTTTATTTTCCCTAGCTATGTCTCTGTTTGCTAGACAGACCCACAACTGAGTTGCACTCTGCCCAAAGACAGAGACGCAACTGAGAGATGATAATCATCCCTACCCTCAACATGGGCCATAGAAGACAGATTTTATTGTTGTGAGGCCTTTAATTGGTCTCAGTCTCAAGTCATTCAGAACTGAATTTAAGAAAATGAACAATTCTACCTGTAGCTTTGTCATATCTGATCTTGAAGTTTAAGTTTAGGTTTCAAATAAACAGATTTCCATTTTTAAACCCAGTCTGTTGGAGAAGCAGACACATCCTCCCCAGTGTGTAGGTCTCATCATAGGATTTTCAGATGTGGGACTACAAGAAGGTGTGACATCTCACACCTTTTTTAATCAGCTAATCAGATATATCTTATTGAACTATAACATGATATCTGTCCTCCTGTATGGCAGTGAATGCTGGACAATCTCCTCAAAGATGAAGAAGACACTTGAAGCAACAGAAATGTGGTTCAACAGACAGATACTGCAGATACCATGAACTGTGCATGTGAGCAACAAGAAAGTTTTGGAAAAATGGAAACAAAAAGGAAACTTAAACTTAACATCAGGAAGAGGCAGTTGAAATTTCTGGGGCATATAATGAGGTAGGAGGGCTTGGGAAATCTGATACTCACAAGATAGATTGAGAGAAAGAGGGACAGAGAAAAGAAGTATATAAGATACTTTATTAGCTTGTGTAAATGGATGGTAGAACCAGATTTGGAAGAAATAACAAAACTTACTAAAAGCCACAAGGGACAGAAAGATGTGGAGGGCCATGATCACCTACATTCTAGAGAGACATGAAATATAAAAGAAATAGTATCGGATATCAAGAAAGATTACTAAGGCGATGTGGACATCAATGACTTTGTCATAATTGGCTATATTATTTTTATTTTTCTCTACTTACACAGAAGGATAGGGTCATGGACACTCAGTTTAATGAAATGGAAAAATATTTTCAGCTTCTAGTCTGGCAAACCGTAAAGTGGTCATTATTCAATAAGCACTCAATTGATTTGGCTCTCTGCCCAGCTTGAAAGAGTTTAACAAATATCTTGTTTCTCGAGTTTCTGATAATGAGTTTCTTATTTGCTGGGTTCCACATCTTAGTACTAAAGGTTACAGACTTGTGCCATACTAAGGTAAATATCTTTTATGTTGTAGTGACATTCTTTTCAGGAATATGGCTTTGTGCCAAAGTTGACTTAATTCAACAAATATCTTCTTTTTTAAAAAAAAATCAATTTCATCCCAAGCAAGGTAGTAAAGCCACTAAGACACAAGGAGTTACTGGAGATGGAAGAACTAGAAAATAGAAACCTTATTAAGAAGGAAGAACAATAGAAAAGTAATCAGGAAGACAATAGATAGCAAATGAGATTGAATGTAAATTTTTGAAGATCAAAGTTAGCTGGAAATCATGGAGCCAGAAGAAGTTCTACAGGTGAGAAGTGTGAGAAAAGAAACTTTTAGCATAGAACTTATGGTTACATCTAGCCAACTCAGCTGTAAATTGATGGGACCTTGTTACCAATCTAGTACTGTGCTTAAATTCATAAAGTCTAACTACCCTAACAAAGAACTCATCCAGACAATTACCATAAAAGTATTTATAGAAAAGGCACAAGGAGGTAACTTTATGGCAGCAGGAAAGTGACTGAAGCTGAGATGCCAGGTTAGAACCAATAATATTGCTTATTCTCCTTTGGATTTTATTAAGAATCTCTAAATATATAGTAAGAGCATAGGACCATATATGGTAGCAACATTTCTTAGTAGCTGCCATAGCAATGGACTCAATATAGTCTTTCTACTTCAAGTAAGCCAAGGATGTTAGCCTGAGAAAGCATGAGTCACTCTCCTGGAGGTTAGCATCAGCCATACTGATGGAAGGCAGAAAAAGGTCTCTTCGATGATTAATAGAGAGATCAACATTGTAAATATCATGAAAGTTGTTTTGAGAGTGAAAGAAGCTGTAAAATAAAAGATAATAAAAAGGTAGGATTCAAAAAGAAAAGATGATGATGATGATGATAGAAGTTGCATTTAAAACATTAAAGGTTATAGCTGACAGGGACACAAGAAACCAGAAGAGAGTTCTGCAAGCATGAAGTATGAGAGAAGAAACTATTAGAATAGAACTTACAGCAATTTTAACAGTAAAATGATGAGACCTAACTGCCAATCTATATAAATTCATGAAGATGAGGAATGCAAAAGAAAAGCTTAGCAGATCAATGGTAATGAAAATATTTATAACAAAATAACCAGACAGATCTTAAGAATATGCTGGAACAGATGTACAAGTCTTATCGATGAATAGATTATAATTCATAAGATATTGAACTAACAAATTTCTCACAGGTGAATTGCATAAAAATACATTACTGAAAAAACACAAAAAAGCCAACTGGTTTAGTATTTTCTAAAAATGTATTATATTAGTTGAATGAATATTAGAATAGAGTTTGATGTTCCAATGAAATAAGTGAGCTTTTAGAATGTAAAAAGGTGTAGGGTTTTAGATAGAACCTCTCTCCCAGCAATCAGTAAACTGAGCTGAGTTAGCGCCATTGGCACAGTTATCAAAAAACCTAAATGAATTAGAGCCCTTGGCACAGTTAGAGAATTAGTCAAGACCTGAGAAGAGGTTGGAGCAAGACATGCCACCATCAACGTCACTCCAATAGGGAACAAAAAATATTCCAAGACGGTAACTGACGATCTCACTTTAACTTAGAGGTAGTAAACTTCTAGAGTCCAACCCTCACCCATTGTCAATACTATGTTTATGTCATGTTTTATTGTTCTTTTGAATTGTTTTAAGAGTTAATAAAAATGGTAAACATATTTTGGCACCTCTATTTTCATTTCCCTTTAGTATCTCATATTTATATGTTTGGGAGTTCCTTAAGGTAGGAAAGTGTTATAAAATAACAACCAAACAATTGGTGACCCAAGCGTGATTAATTTAAACTAAAGTTTTCAAGAGTATGGAGCCATATCTTAATTGCTATTGTTGCCAGGTCCACCCTGACCCAGGGTAGTAGTACCTGTTAGGGTCTCAGCTATGGGCAAATAGTGAACCCCCAAATAAAAACAAAACACTATGAAAGTATAAAAATACATTTTTATAGTAAAAATACCAGCATTATATATTTATAGAAAAATGATCAACAATGCATTTTATAGTAGAATTATCAAAAATACATTGTATAGCAAAATGACCAAATTTTATCTGTAGTTAAAGGCATATAATTGTATGTTTAGTTGAAGCCATAAAATTGTGATCAAAATGTTAAGATTTTGACATTAAATGACCCAGAGAGGTTGGTATACCACAAAATTAAATCAACCAACCAACATGAAAGAACTCTTTCATGACATTAATCCATATAATATTCAACAATTTCTTAAAGAAATCAAACTGTATTCCAAAATATAACTTCAGCACAACCACAATATAAAACAGACATCACCACCTCTAGTAACTATGTCCACACAAACATGTATATACACAAAAGCTGAGTATCATCTACCATGTATTCAATTGTGAAAGCAGAACAACATATTTTTATTACTTCAATGCTCACAAGAAAATTATATACAAAATATCTCTAGTTGAAAGCATAAAATTCCATACAAAATATTTAGATTTCAGCATTAAATAATCCATAGAGATTGATATGCCGCTAAACAAAATCAGTCAATAAACATTAAAGAATTTTTTCATGACATTAATCCATATAATATCATACAATTTCTTAAAGATATCAAACAGTATTCCAAGATATAACTTCAATAAAACTACAACATAAAACACACATATCACCGCCTCTAGTAATTAAGTCCACATAAACATGTATATGCATAAAAGCTGAGTATCATCTACCATGTATTCAATTGTTAAAGCAGAATAACAAAACTACAACATAAAACACACATATCACTGCCACTAGTAATTATGTCCACACAACTATGTATATGCACAAATGCTGAGTATCATTTACCATGTATTCAATTGTGAAAGCAGAATAACAAAACTACAACATAAAACACACATATCACCACCTCTAGTAATTATGTCCACACAACTATGTATATGCACAAATGCTGAGTATCATCTACCATGTATTCAATTGTGAAAGCAGAAATACATATATCATGTTTTTATTACTTCAAGGCTCACAAGAAAATTAGATTTCAGCATTAAATGACCCATAAAGAGCTGATATCCCATTAAACAAACAAATCAAATAAAAAAAAAAATCTTCATTTTTGTCTATACTTTGCACCTGAAATGTCATTGGCTAATTTAATCCTGAAATGTCATTGGCTATCCACTATATTAGCTAAACGCCTCCCACTCAGTAGTGTCAATCTTTATGGGCCCATTGCTACTATTATATTAACGGGTGGCCATAATATTAGGTTGGTGCAAAAATAATGTCGTTTTCTCACATATGTTACTATGTGAGAAAACGACATTATTTTTGCACAAACCTAATAATAATTACTTTGTAAAAACATGGTACTTCTCTTTTCATTTCCCTTTAATATCTTCTATTTATATGTTTGGGAGCTCCTTAAAAGAAAGGGAAAAAAAAAGAATGTAGTTATAAAATAACAACTCAACAAAGGAATGTTATATTTGAGAAATAAAAAGAACAAGGTATAGAATTTAAAAAACAATATCATTCCAATCGTGAAGCATGGAAGTGGATACATCAGTTTATGAGGTTGTTTTGTTGAAGAAGTATGAAAAAAATCATCAGGAATGAGAGACCAGATTTGATAAAATGTCAGATTATTTTTTAAAAAGAAATCTTTTACCTTCTCTTATCCAATGTAAACTTGTTGGTGACCTGAATGCCAAAGTAGGCAAGGAGAGCAATGGTGAAATATTTGGCAAATTCAGACTAGGAACTCATAATGAATGCAGAAAAAGTGGGTCCAATGATACACAGCAAATGATCAGCTAGTAGCGAATTGGTTTCAAGAATACCCAAGATGTATATCGAAGCCTAGGAGAAATGGAAAACCAAATCAAATATATAACTATCAATAAGTGATTTGGGAATGCAGCTTTATACTACAAAATATACCCAAGTGGTAACTGCGAGAGCAACCACCTTCCAATGATATATTAGCTTTTGATTAGTCTGTCTCAAGGTCAACTCTTATATAAGAACCATTTTGTATCAATTAGTAGATGTACAGGTGGTGTGATGCATAGTGGCTAAGAATGAGAAATCAGAGAACAGAGTTCAAATTCCAGTTGGATTTTACCATTCTCTTACACACAAATATCCTTAAGAAAGGTATGAATTCATCACCTACTCCAAACTACTCCAAATATCAGGATTTGTATCTGGAAAAATAATTGTTATTCTCAAAAATTATTCAATAGCAAAATAATAGAATATTCGTACAATCCAAAATATGTTTTTTTTCCATCTAGTTTTCTTTGAAAGATGCACATCAACTGTGAAAAACTCGTATGCTTGTCTTTTTATCTCTCACCTGTCTTTTTATCTCTCACCTGTCTTTTTATCTCTCACCTTATTCCATTGAATCTGTTATGACCTGCATCTTCACAGTTATATAAATATTAAAGATGAATATATTAGTATAATTCAATGTTATGGAAATTAAAAAAAAAAAAGCAAACTTTGGTTTAGATTCAAAATTTCATTTTATAAATAAGAGAAGAAGCATTAAGTAACTGGCAAATACTTCATACTGATCAGTAATTATTCAAAATTAAATTGGAAGCTGAACAGATTTTTGGCTGGGAAAGTTCCTGTTGCTTCCTGCAATCATGGAAAATGAATACTAATTATCTGTCTGGATTCTAATAATTCCTTAGTATTTCTTGTGCAGAAAGGAGCAATATGGTTTTACTTCCTGATATTTCTTGGTAGAGATTATATGCATTAAAGATTTTGCTAAAATGATTAACAAATAGAAATCTTATACAGACAAGAGAAATAGTTTCCGCTTAACTCACAGAAGTTGGGTATATGTTTTACTTTCCTTCTTAGAAGATTAGGGTTCAAGTGCAAACCATTACACCATAAAACTATATTCAAAATTAGAACGTTGGAAATATGATTAAAGACTATGAGAATCTACTTAAAATCCTTGTTTGCTGCTACATGACCATTATATAGGAATCACTGTGCCAAAAAGTCATACTTAGAATCAGAACCTTGGAGATGTGATTAAAGACTATGAGAATCTATTTAAAAATTATTGTTTGGAATTAAATGACTATTATATAGGAATCAATGTCCCATAAAACCATATCTATAATCAGAACCTTGGACATGTGATTAAAAACTATGAGATACTACATAAAAAAGACTTGTCTGGCACAACATGACCATTATATAGGAGTCAATGTGCCATTAAATCATATTTAGAATCAGAACCTTGGATGTGGTATTAAAGACTATGAGAATTTATGAAAAAAGAGCTGAATTATGTTTCTGTTTCTTATTCTAGCTCAGAAATTATTTTTCTATGCAGCTCTGAATCTATAATTACGCACAATTCTTTTCTATTTCCTTTTTTAAGTAAATATGACTTAATTATATTGTAAGTCATGTGAACATTCTGTCTTCATAACTTTAGAAATTTCATGCAGAATAATTAACTTTAAATCAAACAATATAATCACGATTTTTCTTTTTAAATTGTCATTTATCAATTCATAAATTTTATTTTTGCTTGAGAAATAACATAATTATTTTCCAAAACATCATTAAGACTAATTTTTTTTGGTGAAAGAGATTCTGTTAAAATTCTGATTTTTTTTTTTTTTTTTTTTGTCTGGCTGTTCTGTGGTTAAATATTGGTTTTGGTTTATACAAAGAAGATTCATAGAAAATTTTTGTGGTTAAATATTGTTTTTCGCTTATGCAAAGAAGATTTATACAAATATCCAAAACAGTAGTAAAATCTGATGGTAAAAGATTCAATAAAATATTTCTTCTGAAATCAGGATGAAATGGATTGTTTGTGGTCAGAAATTAATGACCATTTATAAAATGAAGAACTGGTTTTAGAAGAACCATTTTTCTGAATATCTCTGACATTTGCTTAACTTCACATATTCTTTGGATCAACATCCTTATCTTTGCTGTTGCATGAAGGTTCAGGTTTAAGATGCAAAAATGGACAGATTATCCTTTAGGTTATCTTTAAACCTCTTCCTTGACTTGTGGATGCATTTTTGTCTTCATTTCCCTGTGGAAAAGTTGTTTGGGAATCCTATAATCTCCTATTCTCATGTACCTTGCCTATCGCATCTTGTTCTATTGTTTCAAGGCTGCTGCATTGAGATCTTTAGAGGACAACATTGTCTGGAATTAAAGACCGCCATTTGATGCTATGTATGTGTCACAGGCATTTTTGGTGGAATCACTCAAACCATTTTATATGCCTCCAGTATATTGTCCATATTTCAGAAGAACACAACAGGCCATGTACACACATTAGTCTTGAGGGTAATGTCTCTGTCTCACCAAACTCTATTTGCCAATTTACCAAATACAATACTTGATAAAAAGTTCATATATAAATATACAGGTACATCTCAAAAAATTAGAATCCTATGGAAAAACTCATTTTTTTTTCTTTTCCATGACTTAATTCAAAAAGTGATACGTCATATATTTTAGAGTTATCTCCCATAAAGAGAAATATTTCAAGAATTTTTGTTTCAATTTTGATGATTATGGTTTATAGCTCATGAAAATAAAAAATAAAAATCTTTCTCAAAGTATTACAATATTTCATAAGTCTAATTAATAAAAAAAGAAAGAATTCTAATACAAAAATGTCAAACTCGGGTGAATTAGCTTGTTCAAAAAATAAAGAAATAAACCTTTTTATTTTAGAATAAACCTTTTTATTGTGTTCTTATATATTACTATAATACGTGATGCACCTGCAAAATAGTATCAGGTTGTTCAGAAAATAATGTCCAATTTTAGAATAAACATTTTAATTGTTCAAATATATTATAATAATATTTACAGAAAAATATATTATTCATTCCTAATGATTAAAGTGTCCTTTTTGTTCATTTTCTATCAATCTCTTTCAAAATCTAACTAAAAATATTATAAAGCCCTCATCCTGAGCATGAAAAAGTCATGAGTCATAATTTTAATCTTGGTCATAATGCTTCTCAAACTGCTGTGATCATTAACATAATAAGGTGTGAAGAATTCACTCATGATCAGAAAATATGGAACTGGTTGTGAGGATACAAGTCTTGAAGATCAAGATGGTAGAAGATGTTCATCTGCAATCAACATATGAAAAAACTAGTCAAAAACGTCCACTTCAAGGTATCACAGAATTGTCTCAGATAATGGGTGTTAGCATTTCAACAATTTTGGACCATTCTCAAGAGAATTGGCAAGATAAGAAATTTGATAAATTGGTTCCCCATAAACTCGGTAAAATGTGACACATGGTCAGTTATTTAACGTGGCCATCTGTCATGGAACAGATACTACACTTTGATCATAATCATCTTGGCCACAGAACATATGGGTATTTACTCATGTCTCCCCACCGAGACAGGCTGATGCTAACCTCCAGGAGAGTGACTCATGCTTTCTCAGGCTAACAATTTAAAAACTTATAAAATCACCAAGTTATTTTAAAATTTGAATTTTAACTGTTCCCTCCTCATCCAAACACAAATCCCAATGCTGGATATTCAAGCACCAGATCAAAGGCAGACTTTTAATCCTGGGATCATTCTGATTCCAAAAAGGTATAATATGTATACATAGCACAAGTGTAGCTCAAGTTAGACGGGTTTCAGACACACAGACAGATAGGTAGAATTTGCCATATATTTATTTAGAAGATTTGACTACAGCTGAGATCATAGAGTCAACAACGTCATCCAAAATTAACTGGGAATTACATAATCTTTTCAATGGCAGTATAATATGCACCTCACTTTGGCTACATATCATTTTTTTAATTCTGTTGTCCTTCTCCTAGACTAGTTTCCAACCATGGATAGAGAATACAGTCATCATTGTTATTTTACCTATTGCTGAGGGAAGAGATATGGATTCATACCTTTCTTACAGGTATTTGTGTGAAAGGGAATGCAACAAACTTGTTACTCTCTCTGTACACTGACTCATGATCTTATAATAGACAAGATGAGGACAACAGTCTGAACAATGTAAATAGTGTAAATACTCGCATGTTCAGTTGATAGTATTCTCAGTATCCTTCTGTAGAACCACATTTTTGATGCTTCAAGCCTCTATTTCATCTGTGAGGAGATTGTCCAGCATTCACTGCCATATAGGAGGACTATTATTACATAAGAATTCAGTATTCTCTTCTTTGTTTCTAATGAAAATTTCTTCTTTCTTAATATTTTGCTTAGTTTTTGGAAGACATCTTTCACTATTACAATGCACCTTCAGATTTCAGTGT
>OZ010612.1:46923581-46931081 GCA_963932145.1 Acanthosepion lycidas
TGTGTATCACAATTCTAGCTGGAATTTGGTTGAAAATGCATGTGAGTGTATGTGTTTAAGTGTCTAGTGGGCATTTGTATTTATGTCTGGTAGTAATCACATGTTGTCTGGGGAAGGTTTTATTTTATTTTTTATTTCATTTTCTGGCAATGCTTAAATAAAAGGAGAAATATGTTAAAAATATAAATGTTTCCTATCTGTCCATTATCCTATCATTCTGTCAGATTCTAATCCATATTTGATCACAGTTCATATATATATATATATATATATATATACATATACATATATATATATATATATATATATATACATACATACATAGAGAGAGAAATATTTCTTATGACAAAAGAGATGCTCTTGCTTTGTACAAGATTAATCTTGCTCCTACCTCAACAAAAAAACATGGCTATGTATGAAGATAAATGTTTCCTATTTGTCCATTATTCTGTCATGCTGAGAGATTCTAATTCATATTTGATCACAATTCATATATATATATATATATATATATATATATATATATATAGAGAAGAGAGAGAGAGAGATTCCTTTAGTACAAGATTAATCTTGCTACTACCTCAACAAAAAACATGGCTATGTATGAAGATAAATGATTTGTTTGTTTTTTTTGGAGGAGGTGTTATTATTACTTACACTATTTACATGCAGACTATTGTCCTTATCTTTGTAATCATTTTGAAGCAAGTATGTATAAAATAAATTGCCAAACATGATCTTCACAATACATTGCAGAAAGTAAACATGGATATAAAAGGGATCTTATATACAATTCATCAAATGCATTGGTTATACATAGAAATAAATTCAACCACAACTTTGATCTAAATGCTGCACTTATTAAAAGAGAAAATAATTTACTTATGGAAAAATTCTCAAGAGTGCCACTAGTGAATCTTATTAAATATAAATTTGGGACCAGGTTTTTTTCCTAATATCTCCATTCCTGATAAAATTACTAATTTGGCAAGCCAAGTTACATAACTACAAAAATGTTAAAAAAGTAAAAGAAAATGGTTAAATCCAAAATATACAACACATAAAAGAAATCTAAAAAAAAAGAAAATTTCAAAAACATCATTTACTCACTTTTGTTTATTAGACATTGAATTGTGTCACTTCAGGTCCTCCATAGTTTGCATGACTTTTCAGCTAACCTGATCAATATTTATACATAAGAATTGTGAAAAGCCAATAACATTTTTGCTCTTGTATATAAATACTTGTTACAAAATAAAATCCTCTCATTTGCTTTGATAAAGTCCTTCAGAGGACAAAATATGCCGGCTAAGTTTTCCTTTTGTTTTTATTCATTATATATATATATATATATATATATATATATATATATATATAATGCAGTGTTACATTAGAACATGCTCATACTCACTACAAAATGGTGCATCTTGCTTCAATGTTAAAAAAACCTTTTTTAATGTTTCATCAGGTGGGCAATCATGATATGTAGGTATCAAAATGAATGATTTCAAAAATCGCTTTTATAATCATATCTCGTCTTTTAATAATGCAGATAAACAAAATAAGATGTACAGTTTTGTAGTGGGTATGTGCATGTTCTAATGTAACACTGTATAATAAATAAATATTTATGGCTCTACTTTTGTATTGAACCCTGTTTTAAATTAATGTTTTGAATGCTGAAATCTTACTCTTCACTCTTTTATATTTGGATATACATACATATATATATATATATATATATATATATATATATATATATATATATATAATAAAAGTGAACATTGAAGTCAACACTTAGAGGTGACAGGCTGTTTCATGCTAGATGCAATCATCAGGCAAGCGTCAGGCTACGAGTGTTGTTTTTTTCTTGGTTATTTATTATATGGGTCAGTGGTGCATTGTAGGTAGTCTATTTTGGCAGTTATTTTGCTGGAAGTTGTTTATTTATTTATTTGGGTTATTATTTTACTTGTTTTTATTTATTTTTATTTATCTTATATATTTATTTAATTATTTTAATCAGTGTTTTATTAACGTAGTAAAAATTTATATCACTTATTTAATAGTTTTGTTTTGGTTTGGGAAGATAAAGCTATTTATTCAAGTTTGGGGCTGATTGCTGTAGTTTATTCTAACTATTATTTTGGCTGGAGCAGTTTTTAATTTGTTTATTACTTCATTTATTTATTTGGCTTGATTATCTTTACTTGTTTTTTCTAACAGTTAATTTATTGGGATCGATTTGTTAGGTTAATTTATTTTACTTGTTTTTTATTATTTATTTATTATACTGTATATTTTTATTTACTCTTTTCAATTTTCGATTTTTAAGTAATGTAGTATTTTCTTTTAGCATTAGATAACAGTTACAGCTCTGTTTTTCATTCGATTTTTGGTTTGAGTTTTATAGTCTAACTAATATTTTGGTCATAATGGTTTGTTAATTTGTTTATTATTTACTTTATTTATTTAGGTTCATTAATTTTGTTTTTTATTTTTTATTTATTTATTCTATTTCGTCTATTCTAACGGGGGTGATTTGGTAATTTGTTTGGGTTTATTTATTTTACTTATTTTATTGTCATTTTGTCTGTTTATTTATTTTATTTTATTTTATTTATTGATTTTTTTATCTTTTAGGTTTCAATTTTTAAGTAACGTAGTAAAAATTTGTTTTCATGCCTGCATTTTGAGATGAGCTCGGATCATTTACTTAATAATTTATTTTTGTCTGGGAAGGTAATGATAGCTATTTTCCCCTCCAAGCAAAGTTTGCAAGTTTTGGATTTGTTGTTGTAGGCTGATGATCTTTTCCTTATTTTCCAAGATATTTTTGGTGTGATGTGCATTTTGTTTTTAATTTCTCAGATATACTTAGAAGGCATTGTGCTGTTCACATACAATAAATAAATAAAAACAAGCAAAATAATTTAACCCAAATAAATAAATAAACAAATAAACAACTTCTAGCAAAATAACAACCAAAATAGACTACCCACAATGCATCACTGACCTGTATATATAAATAGCCGAGAAAAAAAACAACACTCATGGCCTGACAATTGCATCTAGCATGAAACAGCCTGACACCTCTAAGTGTTGACTTCAATGTTCACTTGTATTTACACACGCTCTATCTCTGATATTGAGCACTTTATCCCATAAATATAGCACATCTTAAGAGTATATTTCTTCATATATATATATATATATATATATATGGTGGACTCTTGCGTTGTATTCGACATATGAGGGTCAAGCAACTCAATTCCTAGGATCCAACAGCCAGACACCAGCACATATGATTTGATTTCTGAAGAACCAACCACACTTCCCCAAACAACCCTCCACATGTTTAGAATTCAGAGTTTCCTAAACCAGTTGCTATCCAAGGCTATAGAACACAGACTGTCTTGCTATTTACCCATAGTTGGAGTGAGAAGAAGGCATGTAAGTGAATGTAATGGATTAATGGACTCAACTGGAACTCGAACTTGGATCTCCAATTCCTCAATCCAAGCTGCTATCCACTACTCAGCCATGCCTCCCATTTATATATATATATATATATATATATATATATATATATATTACTAATTTGTGACTGGTAAAGATAATTCCAAGGAGGATATTAATCCAGGGAGACCTTGATGTAGACTACAGAGCATTATAATAATGATAATAATAATAATCAAGAAGAAAACCTTAAAGATTCATTTCAGTTATAGGCGAAAATCTCTGAGATTTTACTAAGAGATTTCAGTCTGAAGTGTTGAATATATAGATATTCACAAAACAAATGATAACCGAAATTAATCTTTAAGGTTTTCTTCTTGATTATTATATATATATATATATATATATATATATATATATCACTTAGAATTTGTTTTAGCATATTTTGGTACTCAATTTGTGTACTGCACATTGAAAATAAGAAAGAGCTAGGTTGTCTTTGGTCATGAATTAATATAGATATTACTTAGAGATGAAGGTTATTATATTATAATGTAAATTTATTACTAATGACATTATAATTGGAATATATGGAAAATCAAGAAAGCAGTTTTCCTTGTGGATGAATTAATACAAAAATTACCTATAGAAGAAGGCTATTATGTGTCTAATGTTAATTTAGTGCAAGTGACATTATGATTGATAAATCAGGAAAGATATGGTTGTCGATAATCAGGAATTAAATCACTTATTAAAATACCATGTCTCTTCAGAATACAGTTGATCAGGACACACAGGGCTTTCATTATTTTATTTTCTGTGAATTGCTATGCATTCTTGAGAAATATTGTTGTAGGAGTTACCACAGTTTTTTTATTTACAGATTTATTTCTTTTAAACTGGTATTTAGTCAAGGCTAGAGACCAAAACTACCCTGCTATTACTTCACAATGAAGGAGGTAAGAGGGGATTTATGCCTTTCCCAAAAGCATTTGTGTAAAAGTGAATGCAACAGACAAGCCTGGAATTTGAACTTAACACTAAATATACTACCCACACATCCACAGTTAACGATAATATGCATATACAGGATGCAATGGATAAATAGTCATCTAAATTATGCAAGAATGAAAATAACACTGACATCTCATTTTAACAGATATATTTTCCAGAATAACACAAAAATATCTTGACATGCTAAAGGGTAAATTTATTCAATAAAATAGCCATTGGCTTCAACCATAGCCTTCAGACGACTTTGGAATCTCCTGCAACTCTTCTGAGTGGTCTCCTTATTTAAGTTGGTGAATGACACCATAATCTTTATCTTCAGTTCGTCTTTGGTGTGACAAGGCATTTTGTTGGTCTCTTGTTTAACTGCACCCGACACATAATATCAAGTGGTTTGCAGTCTGGGGAGTTAGATAGCCAGATCTAAGGGGTGATGTCACAGACATTGTCTGACAATCATGACTGTGTTCTCCTGCTTGTGTGACATAGTGCAGAGTCCTATTGCCAGATATAGGGTCTGCCAGCAGCCACCCTCTCCAGCCAGGGTAGCACTACCACCTCAAGGCATGATGTAGGCCTCTGAGTTTGAGGTCCTCTGGAAAGATGAATGTAGTCATAGCGACACCATTACTAATGATCACTGTAAGCACCATGGTGTTGATTGGATATATCATCCAACTCTTTCTGAAAACTATGCACTGTCCTCAAATTGACACCCAAACAGTCTGAAATATTCTTACTGGAGCTTCTGGTGTGAATGCCAAGCAGTACAGCATGCTGTTTCCAAATTTCTGGTAGAGTGAATTTTGTCATGGAGTTCTTTTTCCCACAGATGGTGCCCTACTGACCCTACTAAAATGTGCAGTTGACAAATTCAAAGACAAAAATTATATATATATATATATATATATATATATAATGCAGTGTTACATTAGAACATGCTCATACTCACTACAAAATGGTGCATCTTGCTTCAATGTTAAAAAAACCTTTTTTAATGTTTCATCAGGTGGGGAATCATGATATGTAGGTATCAAAATGAATGATTTCAAAAATCGCTTTTATAATCATATCTCGTCTTTTAATAATGCAGATAAACAAAATAAGATGTACAGTTTTGTAGTGGGTATGTGCATGTTCTAATGTAACACTGTATAATAAATGAATATTTATGGCTCTACAAACAGCACACATGCATGAAATTAAAAATATAAAATGGAAAAAATTTACTCATCACAATAGGAGAGTGCAAAAAAATTCTCAGCCTAAGCCTAACTCACTTCTCGAAATCTGACTAAGTAAGCAAACATCAGATTTTCTGTTTTTTTTTTTTAATTATTCATCCCATATACTATGTAATAGTAAGAATATTTGATTTTTGGTCCTGAGACTTAGGTTTAAATGTTACCATGATGAATTTATCAGGAAGGTGACTTCTTGATGTTCTCATGTTGGAGAGGCAATGCCTGTATATGGTACCTTAGGAAAGTGCTTGAAAACACTACACTGCAGATCTTTTTAGAATTTGTCAATAATTGTCATAGCACAAAGTCATTGTAACTGAAGATTTGATTATATTAACATTGTTCAAACTACTGATCATGCCAGTTTATTTACCCTCTCCTAGAAAGTATAACTAACGTCAGCTCAACATAGTTACAGTATAACCCATAGGCAGGCTATATGAAAAAACACAAATATGCCTGAGCAGGTGTCTGCAACAGGGATTGGCTAGCTGCCCTAACTGATAGGCATACTTGGAAACAAGTAACCAGCCATTATATGAGAAATATATAAATTTTTTATTACATTCGATCGAGGCTTTTTTCTTGATCAGATTGAAAATAATATTAATTTAAGATCATATCTAAAATATTATTCAAGCCAAAATCTTTCCCAAATAAATAATAACATCTTATCACTGAGATATCTAAATCTATAAGAAGAACATTTATAAGAGTTTCTGGAAAAATGCCATGTAATTGAATTGGTTATTTCTAATCCAATGAGCTTACAGCCATATCATGTTGAAACACTGGTTTAAGCAACACTGAGCCAGGTCAGTAACTAGATGGGTGACTGCTTGGGAATAGTAGCTGCTGTAAACTTGAATGTACAGTTGGTATAATGGATAATGGTTTAGGAATCAGAGAGCCGAGTTCAAATTCCAGTAAGGTTTGTTACATATCACTGACATGCAAATACTCTTGAAAAAGGTAGGATTCAACCTCTTCTCCCATCTATGGATTAAATAATAGGACTTGTGTCTGGAAATCATTATCTCCAGAAATTTGTTAATACAGATTTCTAAGTGCTGTTTTCATAATCATCTTTTGTTTTTATTTATTTATTTACTTATTTTGATAGGCTAGAACACTGATCTACTGTTGATGGGAAAGATGCAACAATCTTAATCCCAAGATGTATCATAAGAGGTAGGGAGAGAGAGAGGTGAAAAATATTAACTGAGTAAGAAAGAGAGAATGGATAAAGAAAGAGAGTAAAAATATAAATTAAGAAAGAAAGGGTGACTGGAGAGAGAGAGAGAGAGAGAGAGAGAGAGAGGGTGGGGGTAAAGAATTACCAACTGAGTGAAAAGGAGATATATGATGAACAGAGTGAGAGCAGTGGATAAAAACATTTACCGAGAGAGAAAAAAAATAGATAAAACCCCACTGATTGAGATAAATATAAATATAGACATTTGAGTAGATAAGTAAGTAGATCAAAGATTTCAATCAGTGGAGTGATTTATGGACAAATAAATTAGTCAATGGATAAGTATTAGGTTGGTGCAAAAATAATGACGTAATAATGTCGTTTTTTGACGTATTTTTTAACGTCAAAAAACGACATTATTACGTCATTATTTTTGCACCAACCTAATAGAATAAGTCTCTATTGTAGACCTCCTCTGAAAACCAGTCTCTTCAGTAATAACTTGCTTTTTCTCTTTACTTCCTCGAATGGTTAGAATTGATTGCTGCCAAGAATTCAAAGAATTATTCAAAATCAGCAATATTCACTTCT
>OZ010612.1:46936081-46971081 GCA_963932145.1 Acanthosepion lycidas
ATAGATATATATTATCTATTTTCCTGATATTAATGAACATAACTTATGAGGAAGTAACATTTGCACATGTATATATTGAATACTCATAATAGATATATATTATATTATATATTATATGTAAGAGAAAAAAGACCAAAAGGATTCATATATCTTATGGAGTTACCCCCACTTACTTTCCTAAAAATAACGCCACTAGGAGACACTCTATAAGCCTATGAATAGAATTGACCAAGTGACATTTGTGATCATCTGCCTTCTCCTATTTCATCCAGGTATGATAAGATGTAGGTTAAATGTGGAGAAAAGTGCACGTGCACGTGAGCAATCATGTCAGCAACTTTTTCTTCACTTTCATCCTTTCTTTAGGACTTACATTTACACAACTTCACATACTCAAACAATTTAATATTAAATGTTTTCTTCATTGTTTCATAACATGCAACAATCTTCTAGTGTCTATTTGTTTTGTTAATACATACTTATCCTTTGTTTATATATATATATATATATATATATATATATGAACAAAACTAGAACTTGTAAAACTTGGGATGACCCATGACCTTTAAGCCTACATGAGGAACTACACATTATTAAGTTTCTAAATAATAAAAATCTATTAAACAATAGACATGAGTTAATGGTTTTTTTCCGACATCATCAAATCTTTGCATTGAATAATTAGCATATAATTTTTTTTAAATCCATAGTCCTAATAAATAGCTTAAATACCCTACAAAAAAAGATAACCCTTTATGAAGTCATCAAAAAACAAATGTTACGGTAGTTTTTTTTGTTTTGTTTTTTTATATACACAAAACCCTTTCAGAAAAAATAAAATAAAAAAATTAAATAAATCTCCATAGACACGTAAACCAGACTAGACGAAATCATATTCCGTTTTAAATTTAGACACTCCAACCTTACCCTGACTTGACATCTATGAATGTAACTCTATACTGATACAAATTATTAACACCCTGCACCCCTTTCTATATGATCAATCGCGCTGGCCGTTACCATGGAAATTTTGATTTCAATAATGAATATGCTATTAAAACACGTAAATTTCAGAAATAAGTTATTCCAAAAAAAATTTTGCTTGAAGATGGAACAGAGCTTACTTTAATTCAATTTAATTCAAATAATTATATTGAAGTTTTCGGCTCTTGTTTTGAAACATGAGAACTCTTATGTAGCGTTTTGGAATCATATTTTTAAATAAATATATATATATATATATATATATATATATATATATATATAGTTTTATTGTTACTTTGTCATTATTACCCAGACTCACATTCTGAGTCAGCCATTTTTATTGTGGGATAAATCTACCCGGAGACATGTGTTTTCTACCTAAATATTTGACCAGCAAGCACCCCACAAAAATCTGAAAACTTTATCATAAAATTAAGAAACCTAAAACTAAATACAAAGTTCTAGATTGGAAACTGGTTTTAAAAGGATTTAACAATTATTTACTTTATTTTGCCCTTGGATTATTACCCTCATCTTTTTTGTTATTATCATGATGTTTTCACCATTGTGTCCATCAGTCATCATAAGGTGCTTGTCAATCTCGGTAGCCTTTAATTTCAGCTGATCTCTTTATTTAATCTAATCTGCAGGGGTAGATTTTGCGCATTCCATTGTCCATTTCCAGGTAAAATGCCACGGACTATCTCTACAAAAGATTCGGGAGACCTATGATCCATATAACATCAGGAGAATATTCAGAAACAGTTTGACCCTATGGAGAAATCCCCGCTAAGTCAAGAACATAGAACAGAACATGACCAAAAACAGTGTATATGCATTCCATTCCTTGCAGTTGCAAAAAAAAAAAAAATAATAAAGCTGAACAGCTTCCCTCTAAAATTAATGCTGGAAGAACATCAAAAATTAGGGGTGAGATAATGAAATCAAGCATGGCTGATCATGTATTGAAAGAAAAGAATAGTGGAATGAAGTAAAAATACTAGCCTGAGAAGAACAGTGGAGAGTCATATAAACAAGATGAGATATAGATAATGTAGACTGTAGAATAAATAAAGGGTTCATTTTGAAATTTCCTGTTGAAGACTGGAGGATACAATGGCTGAAGCATTATCATTATGGTAATAACAACAATAATTCAAGTGTAAATAAAGTAAATAATGATAATTTCTTATTACAGAAATTCAAGCAGAAATTATTTAGCAACTGACAGATATATTGAATATAGCAAATAGTTTTAATTGTATGTTTCCTCAGGTGTGATAGAACTATAACAAATAAATTACAAATGTCAAATTTATAAATATTCAAACATTGGAAAAAAAATAAAAATAAAAGAAATAATGTCCAAATTTTTTCCTTGCTGTCAATAATAGCCTGAAATTTAGTTAATATTTCTGGACAATATATAAATTCAATGAATGAAGAAATTTATTCCGTTCTATGTAAATAAATAATAACTAATAAACGCAATGGGCCCAGAGAAGAATTTCACCTGTATATTATCTCAGGTGACATAACACATAAACTGAAACAGAAAATATCAAACTTAAAAAAGTATTAAAAACATGCTTTAAATACTTTTATACTTAGCATTGTAATGTTTGTGTATTGCGGTGTTGGCTATACAGCTACTCCACATTCCTATAGATGAACTTGCTACCTTTTTGGTCAAAGTACTATTTGTGTTCATTATTAATTAACAGAGACTGTGAACTCCTATATCTATATACGATATATCAAATATTCATTAACATAATTCATATACTATTCAACATTATTTTAAAAAGAAAAATAATGGATTCATAATCTTCAAGCATTTAGCCAAAAACTAAATAAAAACTTATTCAGTGTGAGAACAGAGATTTTAAATGTATTTAACAATTGATCCCAGTGAATAATTTCATTTGTATGTTGCTACTGGTGTTACAGCATC
Source organism: Acanthosepion lycidas (assembly GCA_963932145.1). NCBI lineage: Eukaryota > Metazoa > Mollusca > Cephalopoda > Sepiida > Sepiidae > Acanthosepion > Acanthosepion lycidas. The sequence goes on from OZ010612.1 coordinate 46,939,020, forward strand.
ATAATGTCAAAGGTTAAAATATTCAAAAATTAAAAGCATAAGACAAAAACATTACATTTTTCCTGATCTAGATAATGGCCAGCAGTATGGTTGAAAGAACTATATATGTTTTCACAATAATGTTCACCCTGTACAAGGCCAAAAAGCCACTCGAGGTAGATGGTTACAAAGTAAAAGTCACAGATTATGCGGATATGTTGGAAAGATAACAGTTAAAGTAGTTCATCTGAACACTTTCCATGGTGTTATGATTTGCATATCTCTCTGTGTAGTAATATTCATAGTACAGTTCTCCATGTCCTGAATAGCAACCAGATTTGCTAGGTATAGCTGTCTCCTATGTTCACCAGTTGTTCTCTATTTACACTTGTCTATCTAATTTGCATACGATACTACACATGGAAATATAGACATAGTGGAAAGAGGCTTGTGATGTCTCATCTGCGAGAAAGAGGTGGTAGGGTGGAAAATTATTTGTCACCTACAAGGATGCAGAGAGGCTTTAGGACTCAAGACTAGAAAGTGAAGACTGAGCAGCAGTACTCCATTTTTGTCTTGATCTGGCTCTTGTAAAGGTAGAGGATAGCAAGATAAGTCAGGTATTTACTGGAATGGTACAGAGAACTGACCATTTTTCCAGCATCTTTACAGGGATCATATATACACCCTCTACTGGTCTGGGTTGTTTAAGGCCCAATAGGGCCTCCTTGGGGTAACTTCCATTCATTTGGATTGGTGATAGTTCTGGGTCTAATGAGAAATGTTTGGTTTTTAAGGCATTAAATGTAATCAGTCAGTTTTTCTCCTTGACTGAGATGTTACACCTAGGTCAGAGAAGCAATCATCTTCCAATCTCTGGTCAATTACAGCCTCAGAGGTGCACAGATATACCATTGTATCATCTGCATAGATATTCAAATATGATTGCAAAAATATTTAGAAATATTTACATTCTTTGGATTCAGATATGTCTTCTCTTGTACATAAGTAAATTAACTAACAATAAATTTAAAAAAAAAAAAACTTGTCTTTTGTCTTTAAATAAACTTGTACTTTATATAGTTTGGGGAAGCAATGCCAAATGATATGAAATAAAGTGCAAAACAACTTTTTTTTGGAACCTTGCATGCTGTACAAGGGCTATACAAACAATGTATATACATTTATTTTTTAGGAATATTGTATAAAATGGCTTTACAGATGAACAAATAGCAAGGAGTGTCAGATTACTTGATACAGAAATCATATCTAAAAGCATCTCCAACATAACTGGTATGTACTTGCACAGTGTCTATTATGTCAAGAAGACAACAGATATTGACAATGGCATCCAGAGGAAGCCAAGAAGCTGTGGGGTCGACAAGAAATGGAATCCAGACAACTTAATGCCCTCAAGGCAAAATTGCTATAAACCTAACAACATCCGTGTGTAAGATAGCTGCTGAGTTAAAAATGGACTCCAAGACTGTCAAAATGACCTGTATAACAATCTGAGATATGAACATACACCAGAACACCAATGCAAAAACCTCACAGAGTTCATGATGGCTGGAAAAGTGCAAGTGTATAGGTGCATCAAGATTTATGGTTCCGTCGTTAAAATGTTCACTGATGAGAAAATCTGCACAGTGGAAACTGTTTTAAACCCCAAAAATAAACAGTACCTTGTGCAATCAATATTTGAAGTCAAGGATACCCTTCAGTATCAAACTGTTAGATCAGGTCGGGATCTTTGATGCCACAGCCTCTGATAGGAAAAAGATGACCTAATTCTTCTACAAGATTGGAGAAAGCCTGAAGACTACTACCAAGTTCTGAGGTATCATGTTTGACAAAGAAAGGCAAACTATCCAGAGGCCAACTATATGGAGATCTTGGAGAGAGCTCTCAGTCACACAGCCAAGAAGGGGTTAACTGAACACAAGAAGTATGTTTGCATCTCTATGGTATGATACATGTTTCCACTGGTTTTCTTTTGCAACTCTAAAGTTTTGTCTCATCTAAAGCTCAGACATAGATGGTGCCACCAATATGAGCCTGAAGTGAGTCAAAGACTTTTGAATCTTTTATCAAAATATCTAATTTTCCTAGACAATATATATATACTTATATATATTTTGATACACCGAAAGTGTCATATATATATACTTATATATATATGACACTTTCGTTGTATCAAAATGTCTCGAGTTAAATTCCCAGTAGTGGATGCACACTGATGATGAGTCCCAAATATAGGATGAAACAGCTGTCCAGTGCTTTGTGCATTCTGTTGAGGATTCTTCTAGACTTGATGAATTCCTATAATGATTATTCTAATCGCCCAAAATTCTATCACTTGTAATATCCTTGCTTGACCCAGCTAATGCTTTGCGATGGAGTAGCTAATTGGAAGGAAGACATTGCTTTTGGGGCACAACCTGTTGGGTCTGAATACTTGGATGAGTATCACCATGGAATTTTGAGAGTAGTGGCACTATATCTAAATCTAGTCAGTTTCTTCTTTGTCACCGCAGCCCATTGGTCCAGTGGTATGACATTTCCATTGTATTGTAACGGTCCAGGTTCAATTCTCAGTAGTGGATGCACACTGCTGATGAGTCCCAAATAGGACGAAATGGCCATCCATTGCTTTCTGCATTCTGTTGAGGATTCTTCTAGACTCAATGAATTACTTAATTATGATTATCTCAAATCCTCCTAATAATTTCTATCACTTTTTTTTTATTAATTTTAATTTACTTTTTCCAGCATTCTTACATTTTTTTTTTTGTTTTGTAGGGTTGAGAGAGTACAAAATTAAAAGAATTAACACTTCTACTAGAATCCAAAACCACACAAATATTTCATCTCACACTGTAAAAAAACCTGAAAAGAAACTAACACCAAAACAAAATCCCCTTCAAAATGGTTAAGGAAAGGACAAAAAGTGCTTGTGACAATAAACAACACAGACAGTTTCAATACTTCCCCACTCCCATCAAATGAAAAAATGTAAGAACGCTAGAAAAACTAAATAAAACATTAATAAAATTTTCTTTGTTCATCATATTTAACAAAAAATGTTTAAAAGAAAGTTTGCTGCCTAAATATAAATTGATATATATGTGTATATATATATATATATATATATATATATATATATATATGTATGCATTCATTTCTTTATATTTATACATTTATTCATATACACAGTGTCCATAAAGTCTCTTTACAATTTAAAAAATATATTACAAAGTGTTGTAACCTAGAGAAGGTTACTGAATAGAATAATCAAAGAAAGGTTGGTAATGAACGATAATACTTAGAACAAGAACAACACATATAAGATTTGCCAGCAGCATGTAGAAGTAGTAGTCAACTGCTAGAAGTGAGTCAACTGAATTCCACAATGAATCTCCAACTGCAGACCAACATACAGTCTTTACTATTGTATTTATGTGAATGGGGACAAACCCATTATCATCCATAGGTATGCTACAACACAAAGGCAACTTATGAGAGATATTAATCAGCTTTGTTCTATGTACTCAGTAGTTATCAAAGTTTTAAATGCCATTGCATTTCTGTATTTCAGGTATCCTGTTGATGAAAGAGGCACTGTTAAATGAACCGCTAACATTTCCAGACCGGTGGATTGGAAGAGATGGCCCTCGTTCACTAAATATCACTTCCCTAGACATCTTTCTATGGAGTTATGTTAAAGATATCATGTATCGAACAAAGATATGAGACATCACTGATCTAAAGCAAAAGATCACTGATGCTATTACCACCATCGATGAGGCGATGCTACAGTGAACATGGAAGAAACTGAATACTGCCGATGTGCTTTGTGTAACTAATGGTGCCCACATAGAGGTGTATTAAATTAGTTAAAAAATTTCAGTATCTACTTCTCATTTTGTAACAATTTCCACATATTTGACTGTTCATTTGCTTTTGTAATAATTTTTTAAATTGTAAAGAGACTTTATGAACACCCTGTACATGCTTATTAATCTGTGTTTCTATCCATCTCAGTCTGTTAATATTTACCAATATATCTATCTACCCCTATCCTTCAGCTGATATGTCTTTGTATAGCATCAACAGATAATTAAAGTTGCAGGGATATGTTCTATGTACAAGATGGTCTAGTTTATCTAATTTATTAACCTCATAACCAATGGAACCGTTCATCACAATCACATGATGAGATGCCCTCGATTTACCAGACTAGCCTCATGTGAAAAAAATAAATGAAATGAATCCTTGAGAAAAGAATAGGAATCAATAGAGGAAGTCTTTAGAATTGGTTCAGGTCAAGCCTTAAGTCAATTGGTACTTTGTGAATAGAGAAAGGCTGAAAAGGAAGCTGACCTACCCAGGGGGAAAGATGGGTGTGTCTCTGGCTTTGCAATGAAGGAAACTTATTTCAACAGGTTTGCCAATTGAAAATATGATGTCGCATTCTATTAGAAAATTCACTTAGTCTCTTTTCATAGATTATCACAGCAAAATTGTCACAATTATTTCTGTTGACATTCTTAAAAATTTCCAATTGTGAAAAGTATTCTTTTATTATAGAATGAAATGAATTAACTTATTATTCAACTGAAATGCCAAAGATGTTTTACGACAAAAAAATCGATTGGCCAACAATTTTATTATAGCATTACTTTGCCAATGATTTTTGTTCATATAGAATTACATGCCCAATGAATTTGTTATATCAATTACCTGACCAGTTACGTTTTTGCTGCAGCATTGCATGGTCAATAATTTTTATAGAATTAGCTTGCCAATGATTTAACTATCAAATTATATATATATATATAAATATATATATGCGTGTATGTATATAAACTTATATTATATATATATATATATATATATATTTATATATATAACCTTATATTATATATATATATATTATATAGTATATAGTATATAGTATATATATATTATAGAGTATATATATATTATATAGTATATGTATATATATTATAGAGTATACGTATATATTATATAGTATATATTATATAGTATATATATATATATATTATATAGTATATATATATTATATAGTATATTATATAGTATATATATAAGCTTACATTATATATATTCATTATATATTATATATATATAAGCTTATATTACATATATATATATATATATATATATATATATATATATTTACATTATATATTATATATATATATATATATATATATATATATATATGGTTAAAAGAGACATATGTAAAGACGTCTGCATTGAACTTCTTGATGTCACCTGTAGGCAGCTCAATCTGACATGTACAGATTGTGGTAGAATGTGTTTGTCAATGGCTGGTCTAATGAGTAACTTGGGAGCCCACCAATAGACAGTGGCAATTGACTGTAAAGGTGTAGACGCCCAGCAAGTGAAATATGATATTTGTGGTAAGACATGCAGGTTCAGAAGCGCTTTCATGCGACATTTTAAATTATTATTGATAATGTACCACCTGTTGTTGCACCTCTTAAGTGCGCTGTTTGTGCCAGAGTATGTAAGTCCCTTGCTGGGCTGAAGAGCCACATCCATTCAGCACATCAGTAGATATTCTTGAAAAGGATATATAGTAATAGCTGTGCTGGCAACCCCACCATATAAGTGTGTGTGTGTGTGTGTGCAAAATTTCAGATATAAGTAAAATATATCTGTAAAAGGAAAATATGAATAAAGAAAAAAAGAAAACTGACATATTTCATCCCCTGATGGACTTTATCAATGCAACTATAAGGATTTTATTTTGCAATAAGTATTTATAAACAAAAGTTAAAATCTTAGTTTTTCAGAATTTTTAAAGTTAAAAAAATGCTCATAAATATTCATTAGGTTAACTGAAAAGTCAAAGTAAACTATGGAAGATGCTAAGTGATATAATTTAATATCTTATAAACGAAAGTGAGTAAATTATGTTGTTGAATTTTTTTGTTGTTTTTAAAAACTAACAACATTTTGACTTTGTTTATAAATACTTCTTGTAAAATAAAATTCTTACATTCGCCTTGATAAAGTCTATCAGAGGATGAAACATGTTGGCTAAGATAAGTTTTTATTTTGTCTTTATTCATATATATATGTGTGCATGTGTGTTTGTAAATTTTCAGATATAAATAAAAAATATATCTATAAAAGGACAATATGAATAAAGACAAAAAAGGAATACTTATTTTAGCTAACTTTACCATTCCAAGATATCATGCTACATAGAACTAATAATGACCTTCAGTTGGAGGTTGACAGAAAATCTATTAATGAGAATTACCTTATTAATTTCTATTCTCTCTACTGTAACGGAATAAAATCTGAAATAATTTGTCGAACAATCACGTGATCAAGATAAACACTCAGTTGTGGAGCAAGCTGAGGTAAAGAGTAATCCAACCTTGAGGAAGAGAGCTATTTATGGTGCAATGGAGCATCTCATTGTGCTAAAGTGGGACAGTCCATTGCTTGGGCTGTGATTGGCTGCTGGTACCTGAGTGGAGGTATTTCTATATAAATACCAGCTTGATTCAGTTAGTTTGCAGGGTTTGTATTAAGTTACAACCTCCTTTATTTTTGTCTGCCAGCTGGACGCTAGCTGGGACTCTTACACCGGTAAGTGCTGTTTATTGTCTTGTTATTCTACATCTCCTTCCCCCCCATCGCGTGTCGGTAGTGGCCTTTGGGGAGGGATGAGTTCCTTTAAACCTGGCTGGTTGTGTGGAAGTAGTCTGGACAATGCCCGAGGGGGTTTTGTCCGTGTTATTGTAGACGGCTGTGCAGTGTTTGATGTTATTCCAGCGTCGAATGTTTGTGGCACTGGCGTAGGGGTATCGGGTAAGGCACTAGGTCTTGGAACTGGGATTGTTGGTGTATCCAGTTTCCTGAGAAATCGGCGATTTCGTAAGGTAATTCTACCTGATCCGTCAATTCTGATACGGTATTGGTGGTTGGGGAGGGTTTCAATGACCTGACCTGTTGTGTCCCATCGGCGGGTTGTTGGTCGTTGTAGTGCCACTATTTGTCCTTTTTGAAGGGGATTTAAGGTGTGTGCTGTTCTGTTGTATTGCTCTATGAGACGAGCGTTCCGCCGGGACAGACTTAACTCGCGATTTTGGGCTGCGGTTATCCAATTCGCGTGTGGCTTATAGAGTGTGGGGTGGGATGGTATGTAGTCACGTAGTCGGCGGTGGAGTAGTAGTTGAGCAGGGGATAGCCCAATGTTTTGAATGGGCGTATTCCTGTATTGGAGGATGGCTCTTGCTGCACGGTTATTGTCCAATGATCCTTGTGCTCCTGTGTTGCCATTTACGATTCTCTTGGCCGTTTTGACCGCGAGCTCTGCACGACCATTGGATTGTGGGTAACCAGCAGATGATAACCTGTGTTTAACAGCCCAGTCTTTTAAAAATTGCTTGAATGGAAGAGATGTGAAGGGTGGCCCACCATCACTGCTGAGTTCCTCAGGAGCGCCGTAGGTTTGAAATATGTCCCGGCAAATCGAAATAATTCTTGAGGCAGTTGCTTCTCCGTGGCTCAAGTGGTATAGATTCAGCCAGCCTGTTAACCTGTCAGCGCATGCTAAGTAACCATGGTTCCCAACATGGAAGATGTCCATGACGATTTGCTGAAATGGCCAATCAGGAGATGGTGTCAGATTGATTGGCTCTTTTGGTTGACTCGGGGCATTTTTTGAGCAAAACGTACAACCTGCTCTAATGTTACGAATTGAAGCATTCATCCCGGGCCAATAAACAGATTCATTGGCACGTGCCTTCATGCCAACTTCACCTTGGTGTGCAGAATGTAGGCTATGTAATACTTTTGCGCGTTGTGAGGTGGGGATAACAATTCTTTGATCTAAGAGCACTAATCCGTCGTCAACACTTAGGCGGTGCCTCACTTCCCAGTATTCACGGATTTCAGGTGCAGTGAGGATGCGCGTCCTTTGGAATCCATTTTGTATTACTTCAATTAATTTTTTGTACTGCGGGTCGCTGTGTCCCGCCGCACGGATAACGTTTGGTGAGATGAGCTCCAGGTTGTCGTTTGCACCGAATGTTGCTAATAGGGTTGTTGATTTGACCCAGTCATCCATGTTGTCAGACTCTATGATGTCTGATTGAGAGGGTTCAGCAGTGAATACATTTAGGAGTGCTTGTGATATGTCTGCTGGGTTACGTGAGACAGCATCAGAGGCTCTGTGCCATTTCCCAGGGCAGTACTGAATGGTGAATCTGTACCTGAGTGTTTTCTCCTTTAACCTGAATAATCGGGGGTTTTGGATTTTACTAAGGTCTCTATCTCCGAATAATCCTTTTAGTGGTTCATGATCTGTAACCACTATGAGATTCGGGCAACCCATTACAAAAATGCGACACTTTTCCAATGCCCATGCAATTGCTGCTGCCTCGCCTTCAATAGGTGCATATCTGCGTTCAGCATCAATGCAGAATCTGCTACCAGCAAATATCAGGCGCCAACCTTCAGGGCAGCAAACTGGAGCTTTGTCAGTGGTGCATGAGCAATACTTCTGTAGAAGTAGGAAGCCCATTCCTTCTTTGCTCCAATCTGGGGCAAGGCAGGTTATTCGTTCTTTTTGAAATGTTGCAATGCCTTTTCGGACTAAGTCAACTATTACCTTCTTTGACTGCTGAAATGCATCCTCGAGGCTTTTATTCCATGTAAAGTGAGAGTCTCGTTTTACAAGATCACGAAATGGAAGCATGACTGGGCTCAGTGAGTATGCCCAAGCGACTTGGTTGACCAGACCAAACCATGATCTGGCATCGGTGAGCGTTTTTGGTATTGGGAAGCTTAATATTGCCTCCAGCATGGATTTAGAAGGGGTTACACCAGAGGATGTTATCTGGAGGCCACCAAACTGCACTGTGTCTTGGCAAAATTGGAATTTTTCCGTATTTAGTATGATGCCGTTTTTTGCACAATGAAGGAGGAAATCGAAGGTGTGAAAAAAGGCTCCTTCAATGTCAGAGTCATAGAGTAGGGTGTCATCTACGATTTTTACTTTGCGGGGGATGTCTTTTATTACTTCATCATACCTTCGGGTGTAGGCATCTCCAGATGCTAGGTAACCTTGTGGCATCCTCAGGTACATGAACCTTCCCCATTCTGTAATGAAGGTGGTGAGTGGCTGGGACTCTTTATCTAAGGGGATGGAGTGATATCCATCAACAGCATCCAACACCGTTTTCTTTTGTTTAGGTGGCACTTGCAGTGCTAGCTGAAATGGTGACCCCGTATGGTGTGTTTCCCGTTTGCACTGTGAATTCAGGTGTTGGTAGTCTATGGTTCTTCGTGGTTTGCCATTTTTCTTGGCAGTAATTACCATAGTGCTACACCAATCAGTGGGCATGCCGACGGGTACTGGGGTTATGATGCCCCTTTTCACATCTTCCCAAAGGGCCTGTCTTACGGGCTCTTTGAAGTGAAAAGGCACAGGAATTGGGTTATGTCTGGCTTTGGGGACTGCTCCTTCTTTGAGGTGTATATGTGCATTGGGGCCAGACATTGGTGGGAATTCACCATTGTTCTTGAACGCCGTTTCGGCGAATTGATTCAATAGCCAATTCTTGAGTCTATCAATGTTCTGTTCTGTTGGGGAAAAAGGGAGTTTTTTGGGACGCGTTGGAAGTTGTCCCTCGACTTTGCATTGTTTAGTGCTTGCGTCTGATTTTTTATGTGTGCTTGTCAAGGGCAGGTGTTGCATTGCTGTTTGGGGCAATATTGTAGTCGTCGGCTTAGGAAAGTCTTTGGACAGTATCCCTACATCAATGCAGGCTGCTTTGCTGAAGTATAGCCGCTGAATCTTTTTGCATATGTATAGGGCTTGTTTAGTTGTTCTTCCTTGGACGATGAATTCCACAGGGAGCCAACCCTGACAGACAAGTGTAAAGCCTCCCACAGCTCGAACGACTTTTTTTGATGGAATGAGGTTGTTGATAGTGAGCCCCATATTCAGAAGGTGCTTAAGTCCCCCGAGACATATGGTGGCCCCACTGTCAGGAAAGATCGTCATCCTAGTGCTGTGATTTCTGGGGATATTCTTAACTTGTCTGGGATCCGGTTTTGGTGAGAACGGAACAACATACGCATCAATTTCCCTTACCTGGCATGTGTCTTTAGATGTATACGTGCCTGTCGTTTGATTGAATGTGATGTGGGCAATAAGTGTGTCCATGGCAGCTTCATTAGCCTCTGGGCTTTTCCTGACCGCTTGAGCTAGTTTCTTAGCCCGGCATACCCTCGATAGGTGATTGGGCTTCCCACAGTTACTACATGTTTGTCCCCATGCTGGGCATTTTAGCCGGCGGGATCCAGTTCCTGAGGTGCTATGCTGGTGGCTGCCACAACCTAAGCAAGCCCGCTGGTTTGGTTTAACATTGCAGTTGCCATAGGTGCTGGTACGGATCCCCTCGTTGGCTTGTGGTGTACCCTTCTGTCTGCGGTATGTTGATAGCCGAGCAGCAGCTGTATCTGAAGCGCCGGCCATTGAGGTTTGGTCTCGCAATGCTGATTCGAATGCCTCAGCATGACGGATATTTTGCTCAAGGGATTTAAGTGCCCCAGCTTTGGCCAGTAGGTCAGCCTGGAGTGTGTCATTTGCTATTCCACGGATGATCTGGTCCTTGATGTATATATCAGACAGGTCATGCTCACATGAGGGGCAGGTAAAGTTACAATCAACGGCTATGGCTCTGAGGCGGACAAGGTAACTTTGTATTGGCTCATCCGCATCCTGAAACATGGAGGCAAAAGCAAGGCGATGGACAATAGGACTTGACCTTTGGGTGACCAATGCTTCTACCATGTCAAGTAGCTTATCTGGATCAGTGGTAAAGAAGTCAGGGTGTGTGTTGATTATGGCATTTTGCACAGCTTCATCAGCACAATTGTATAAGTGAATATTAGCTTGGGAGCTTGGCATATTCGTCATCTTGGTAAAGACATCCCAGTCAATTCGGAACTTCCTGAATTGCTGTGGTGTCATCTCGAGATTGAGATGAGGAGGCTTGGCTGCTAGTGCCTGAATACGGGTTGTCTGGGTGGTGGATTCCTTAGCCCGCTTGATGATACACAGGGCTTCTCCAATTAAAGTGACTCCCAGCTCCTTAAGCATAGATCGATCCAGCATTTGAAGGCTCTCGATTGTCAGCTTCTCATCCGCAAACCTTGTTGCATGAGTTTTGGCTGAGTCAGTGGATATGCCTGCTTCAATGAAGAAGAGTTCCCAATTTTCGGGTGTCAATAATCCTGTTCGCAGCGCCATGTCGAACAATCACGTGATCAAGATAAACACTCAGTTGTGGAGCAAGCTGAGGTAAAGAGTAATCCAACCTTGAGGAAGAGAGCTATTTATGGTGCAATGGAGCATCTCATTGTGCTAAAGTGGGACAGTCCATTGCTTGGGCTGTGATTGGCTGCTGGTACCTGAGTGGAGGTATTTCTATATAAATACCAGCTTGATTCAGTTAGTTTGCAGGGTTTGTATTAAGTTACAACCTCCTTTATTTTTGTCTGCCAGCTGGACGCTAGCTGGGACTCTTACACCGGTAAGTGCTGTTTATTGTCTTGTTATTCTACATAATTATAGGATTCTATTTAAGAGCACTCAGAATCTGCAGACTCCAATACTTACATGAAGAAATATATAGAAAACACTTCTAAAAACCTCCAATATCCTCATTATTTCATCCAAAATGCTAAGGGAAAGCATAGAAAATATACAGCCACAAAATTGATAACAACATTATTACTAACAACAATGACAATAAACATAAAAACAGACATATAACACTACCTACTAACACTTTAATATCTATTATCCAAACCAATTTATTCAATCTAAACAACATCGAAATAATTACAACCACATTAAAAAACTTTTATAGATATGATCAGAACCAAAAATACCCATAACAATAATAATTTTGAAGCCGGTATATATAAAATAAACTGTCACAACTGCTCTTCAGAATATATTGAGGAAACTTGCAGAAATTTTAAAAATGTATTTATGAATCCAAACAGGACCTTATACACAACAATTTATCAAATACATTGGTTATCCATAGAAATAAATTCAACTACGACTTTGATCAAAAGAATAGCACACTTATTAAAAGAGATAGTAATTTACTCAGATGGATTATTCTTGAGAGTGCCAGTATTGAATCTTAGCAAAATATAAATCTGCGCCCTGTTCAAATATCTCCATTCCTGAAAGAATTACTCCCCTTCCAAGCCAAGATACATGACTATAAAAATGTTAAAATTTAAAAAAAAAACAATTAAATTCATAACCTCCTTTTATTTAAAACATATAATACATGCATCAATCCCAAATGAAAATAATATAAATAATAATTACATTATAAAATCAAAAAAATCAAAAGTCACATTTACTCACTTTTGTTTATTCAACATTAAATTACATTATATAAAATCCTCCACAATTTATCTCGACGTTTCAATTAGTGTAATGTATATTTATGCGTGTTCTTAAATTTAAACATTTTGAAAAGCTAATGACAGTTTGTTCATAAATATTTGTTGCAAGATAAAATCCTTATATTTGCCTAGATAAAGTCCATCAGAGGACAAAACAAAACACATTGGCTAAGATAATTATTCCCTTTGTTTTTATTTACACACACACATATATATATATCTGTCTGCGAATGACTATATATATATAGGGGGTTTTGCTATTAAGTATTACTCTTCAAGTAAATTGAATTGAGTTTCCAAGCCGCTGGCATATTTTGTATAGAGAAAAAGGTTAAAATTCCCTTCCTTTCTGCAGTGCGATGATGGCCTAGAGGTAGATATCAGACTGATGTCAAATCAGTCAGGTTTCAATCCCAGCTTGAAACAATCGGATGTGATACAGCAAAACAGTCTGTCTGTGTATGACTAATATATATATATATATATATATATATAAAAATAAAAACAAGTAAAATAAATTAACCCAACTAAATAAGTAAACAAACCACTCCCATGAAAATAAATGCCACAATGAACTACCCACAATGCACCACTGAACTGTATATATAAATAGTTGAAAAAAAACAAAAACACTCATGGCCTAACAATTGTGTCTAGCATGAAACATCCTGTCACTTCTGAGTGTTGACTTCAATGTTCACTTTTATATATATATGTATATATGTATGTATGTATATCCAAATGTAAAAGATAGAAGAGTAAGATTTCAGCATTCAAGACATTAGTTTAAAATAGGGCTCGATACAAAAGTAGAATAATAAATATTTATTTATTATGCAGTGTTACATTAGAACATGTAAATACTCAATACAAAACTGTACATCTTGTTTCAATGTTAAAAATTTTTTTAAATTACTGTTTCTACAGGTAGGAAATCATGATGTATAGTTAATTTTCTAACATTGAATCAAGATGTACAGTTTTGTAGTGGGTATGTCCATGTTCTAATGTAACAGTGCATAATAAATAAATAAATGTGTGTGTGTGTGTGTAAGTGATAAACATCTGACTGGAAGAACATATCATAAATTACAAGTCGGATTCAGATTTCACTTTCCACTGGCCATCACTGGTCAATCTTCAGAAAAGCTCTTGCAATTGGGGCTTTTGTACATTATAGGGTTTTCTCATAGCTTGTTTGAAGAAGAGTCTGTCTATCTTGGCTTATTCAGAAAAGACTCTCTCTCTCTCTCTCTCTCTCAGCCTGTTCAGGGAAGTGTCTCCTTCTCTTGGCCTGTTCAGAGAAGTGTTTCCCTATCTTGGTCTGTACAGAAGTATCTTTCTCTCTCTTAGCCTGTTCATAGAAGTGTCTCCTTATCTTGCCCTGTTCAGAGAAGTGTCTCCCTAACTTGGTCTGTACAGAAGTATCTTTCTCTCTCTTAGCCTGTTCAGAGAAGTGTCTCCTTATCTTTCCCAGTTCAGAGAAGTGTCTCCTTTTCTCGGCCTGCTCAGAGAAGTGTCTCCCTATCTTGGTCTGTTCAGAAGTATCTTTCTCTCTCTTAGCCTGTTCAGAGAAGTGTCTCCTTATCTTTCCCAGTTCAGAGAAGTGTCTCCTTTTCTCGGCCTGCTCAGAGAAGTGTCTCCCTATCTTGGTCTGTTCAGAAGTATCTTTCTCTATCTCTTGGCATGTTCAGAGAAGTGTCTCCTTATCTTTCCCAGTTCAGAGAAGTGTCTCCTTTTCTCGGCCTGCTCAGAGAAGTGTCTCCCTATCTTGGTCTGTTCAGAAGTATCTTTCTCTATCTCTTGGCATGTTCATAGAAGTGTCTTCATATCTCAGCCTGTTCAGAGCAATGTCTCCCTATCATGGCCTGTTCAGAAAAGTGTCTCTCAATCTTAGTCAGTTCAGAGAAGTGTTACCTGATTCAGAGAAGTGTCTATTTTTCTCAGCTAAGTGAATTCCTTCATATTGAAACTCATAACATTCTTGTAATGTGAAGCTCCCATAAATGATTAATCAAGCAAACCTTTACAAGTACCATTCAAAAATCATTTTAATATCAGCAATTCATTTCTTTTGCACCAGATAAAAATTTCTTCCATCACTAAGTACTGATCTTTCATGTATCAGGTATTTTTTTAAGATTCGCTTTATTTAGAGACAGAGTCACTGTTGTAGTGCACTCCATCAAAAAGAATATTTTTTGCTTTATATAGAGAATAACATTTTTTGTTTCTGATTTTTTTTACATAATATCTATAATAACTTAGTAGAGATAAACATTGATTAAGTGTTACAGTGTACCTAACAATGGTGAGTTCAATCTCTGAGAAAGTCAGCAGAATCCATACAAGCAAGAGTGACATCATAAGGTCAAATGGATGAAATAAGAGAAGAATTAACATACTATTGTGTTTCAAGCAGATAACATGTTTGACTAGTTTAGAATGTTTTAATCTTAAAATTTTTTTAAAGAAATTATTTTAATTTTCTAGATGTCATAACTTTTAGATAGTTTCATAAATTGAAATGATATCAATATGACAAATACATATTTATTTGACTCTGCAGGAAGCAAAGCAAAGAAAATAATGTTTTAGTTTATGCCATTGTGTTTCAAGTAGATAACATCTTTGATGTGTCCGAGGTGATTATGGCTCTCCATAGTTCAGAATGCTTATTTATTATTACTTATTCTGTCAAGCTAGCTCAAAATATTAAAATTTTTTATGAAGCAATGTTTTTAATTATTTAGATGTTATTACTTCTAAATAGTTTCATAAACTGAAAAAAATATAAATACAAGATCATATTTAATTTCATTATTATTATAATGCTGGTTATAAAAAATTTTTGTTTTTTTTTGTTTTTACTATGTTTGTCTTGAAATCTGTGCTAATTTATGGAAGGATATTTTTATCGACAAACAAAACATGGCTATTCTAGTTTATTTAAAAAATAATGTAAATGTCACTAAAATATATTGGAAGTAAAAAAAATATTCAAGACAGATGCTAGCAAGTTAGAGAATGGCTCCCTTTCAGAGGGTCCTGTAATTGCATTAGCCTAGGGGCCCCAAAATGTCATAATCTGGACCTGGTTGTATCCATGGCTTCGGCTTTCTTTGCATATTTCAAATCTGATTTTGCTTAAAGAATAGCTTCCATTCCCCGACAACCAAAAAAATTTTTCTCATCAGAATCCATTTTGCACATTGATAAATCTACCATTCGTTCATGTATTGAAGACTGTTGCCATATCTGGTCTGGTGCTCCTACTGTGCATCTCAAGATTCTTGACAAAATCCAGAGAACAGTCTGCAATACAATTGATCCTGACTAGGCATCTTGTCTTTAGTCACTTTCTCACCAATGTGACATGGCTTCCTTTGTTTTTTCTACAAATATTTTCATAGTAACTACTCGGATGTGCTTTCTTTCCTGGTGCCCTGATTACTTGAATTTAAATGTGCTACTAGATTGGTAAGCAGGTCTCACCATCTTACTGTTGAATTACCGAGATGCAAATGTCAATTCTACTCAGACAGTTTTTTTTTGTCTTGCACTTCCCACCTTTCCAATTTCTTGATTCTCTGTTAACTATAAGCTTCAAAAATTTAAATATGGTCAAATGGATGAAATAACAGAAGAATTAACATGCCATTGTGTTTCAGGGAGGTGCTGGCAAGTTAGAGAATGTCTCCTTCTCAGAGGACCCCATAATTTCATTAACCTAGGGGCCCCAAAATATCATAATCTGGACCTGGTTGTATCCATTGCTTCATCAGATTTCTTTGCATATTTCAAATCTGATTTTGCTTAAAAAATAGTTTCCATTCTCCCACAGCACCAAAACTTTTTTTCTCATTAGAATCCATCTTGCACATTGTGGTTCAAGTAGATAAAATGTTTGATTTTAGTTCAGGATGTTTAAATCTTCAAATATTTAAGCAGTGATTTTTAAATATTTAGAAGCAGTGATTTTAATTATTTAGATGTTATAACTTCTAAATAGTTTCATAAACTGAAATGATATCAATATAACAAACGCATTTATTTTGATTGTTTTATTGCTATAATGCTAGTTATAAAAACTTTTGCTTTTTTAACAAGAATGAGTTATTTTTTTCTAGTGAGTCTGTGTGAGTATGTATATGTGTGAGTTAATACTTACATTGCAAATACAGTATGCCTACTTAAAAATATTGGTGTGTATGTATGTACATGTGTAATTACATATGCATGTAATGTATATATATATATATATATATATTTATTTTTGTAAAGAATATATATATATATATATATATATATATATATATATATATATATATATATATATATATGTTATTTTTTTAAAGAATTTCTTCCTCAATACTTCAACAATCTTTTCATTCTTTTATTTTTCTCTTTCATGGATGCCATGTTCTCTGGAAGGTTGTTTAGACCAAGTTAATGGCTTTTAGGATTCCTTTTCACTTTTTGAATAATGAGAATTATGTCACAAGCGGGCGGGGGGCATCAGGATTTTAATAATACTTAGGCAGAGCATAGACAAAAAAGGTTGGGAACCACTGGTCTAGATGTTATAAGTACTAACTAAAGTTTCATAAACTGAAATGATATCAGTACGATAAACTTGTTTCTTATTTTGATTATTTTATTGTTACAATGCTAGTTATAAAAAAATCTGCCTTTTTTACTACGGTTGTGTTGTGCTAATTTGCAATAAATAGTAAAATAGTTTTATTTCTTAAAGAATATTTTTATTGACAAATTATTTATATTGACTAGATTATTTAAAGAATTTGCAATAAGTTTACCTCAAGCTATGTAAATGTCACTAAAACATATCATGGGTAAAAAATATTCAGGACAGGTGCTGGCTGGTAAGTTAGAGATTGGCACCATCTGAGGGAGGGCCCATAATCCCATTAGCCTAGGGGCCCCAAAAGGTCATACCGTGCCTGAAATGGACAGCAGTATGAGAACAGTCCAAGTTCATTGGAATGGACTGATAAAACGATGAGAATGTTACTGAATACAAGCAAGAAGAAGGTCATTGAGTACAATTGTTGAGATCTTGTAACTATAGCAACCAAGACGAGAATAGCAGTTTTAATAAATCACTTCTTTTGATGTCTTTCAACTGTGACCCTTACAGGCATTGGGTTGATTTCAATGGTGGTTCTTTGATAAATCTGCGTGAGGCTGAATTTTCTCTCTGTGTCCCTACTTTATAGCAGTAGAGCAAAACAGACTGCCTATACCATGCTTAAGCCTCCTTGGCACTCCCCCTTTTGGGAATGCCTGTGGGTATTGCTCCCAAACCCCTCCGGAAGGAGAGATATGTATTTTTAAGTGCATCCACATTGCTACTGGATATGGCAAAAGGACAGTTTAACGTGGGTTTAATGGCAATACCATGGAAAATTGCTCAAGCCACCTTGGCACTTCCTATTTTGGGGGATCTTTAGGCACTGGGTAATAACCCCTCCCAAAGGAGAGGTACTACCTGGGGGGGATGGCCCCTCTGGGTATTGAGCTTAATATTATCTTAAAACTTTCCCAGGGAAAGTGTCAGGTTCTGTATCTTTTCAGAAGTGGGGGTCATAGATATCATGAACAATTGAACATACAGGTATTTTCTATTAGTCTTGTATATGTTACTAACAAATAGTCTTTGTAATATAAGCAGTAACATTTGATTTGTATAACAATTTTAAAAGGACATTCTAATAAATATATCATTTGTGTTATTCATTTTTAATTTTATTTCAAATTTTAATGTCATACATAAGCAAGGTTTATGTCAATAAAGTTTTATTTCTAAATTGTTTTTGTACAGAAGGAATTTATATCTGCCATGGCAAAATTCATTCATAAGTTAGAAAACCTACGACATTCATAATAATAAGTATTGTAATCATCTGATATTTCACATTAGTACGAAAATATCGAACAAAACTGAAAAAAATATTTATGAAATTATCAAAATAAGTCAAAACAAGTATTTTAATTAGATTTTCTTATAACTGTACAGAATTATTTAAATAAGTTGTTTTTTTTTAATCAATTCAACCTAAATAAGGTGATAATGCCACTAAAACATGAGGGGCTGCTGCATGTGAAAGAAAAGAAAAAGATTTTGGAATGAGCCAGTAACCAAATAATAGTATAAATTTCAGAGTTTAAGCAGAGATGTTAGAAGTATAGAGTTGAAGTAGAAATGTAGCAGGGAGTTGTATATGCTTCCCAACTTGTTGCAGGCATTAGTAATGTCAGTGTTTGAAATTGGGAAAAACACGCTGTCTCCTGAAATACCCACAACAAACATGACAGACTCAGAATGTGATTTCACATAAAGAAATATAAAGAAACAACAAGAACTAATATATATATTCATAAACAAATGATAATGTATTAACAACAAAGGTATACAAGCAACACAGACAATAATGTATGTAACAAATTGTTATGGTCCAAGTTCCTTGTACCACGGTGATGGTCCAAGGTTAGAACCAATGAAAGCATAACACAAACACAAGTATAGAATACAAAGATATATTACAACAGAAATATAATACAAAGAAGTAGAAGTATTAGTAATGACTATCAGATTTGGTTAGAGTGAACTACATTGTCTCGACAAGTATCACTATTCCAATGTCCTTACAATATGCTCTCAATTATCTCTCCTCGTCTTACAATCTCTGCTCATACCTCTTGAGAGGAGCAGTATTTATAATGTCAGGAATAGTCCATTATTATTATGGGTAAGTTCCCATAACACAAATGAATGTGAAAACTTTTTTGGTTCAAAGTATGTGTAGTCAATGAATGTGCGTACGATGTGTATGCGTATGTATTGTTCGTGCATTTCCCAAAGGGAACACATTCTCTTCAAGAGGTTACATGTTGATGAATAAGTAAATAAGATCAGAAAAAGGCAAGAAAAAATATCGCCAAGTATTTATAATCCAGAAGGCACCACCGAGTAGAAGTTTCAAAAATTAGGATGGGTTAACCCTACAGTATTTAGAAGGAACCAAAAACCCAAATGTAAACATATAACAAGGGATAAACTTCTTCTGCTGTTCAAATGGTCAAAGAGGAGTGTGAACCGGGGAAGAGGTGAAGCTATCTGTTCCTGTTATGGTAAAAAAATAAATAAATAAATGTTAAAAATTTTATAGCTTAGACAGAGTGAAAAAATTGTAAATTTACCAATTATTATTTATTTTACCCTATTTACATTATTCAGACTATTATCCTCATCTTTGTCACTATATTTATTACGTTTCAGCCGTTGTACACTCCAGCCTTCTTCAGGTGGTTGGAATGTCAAACTGAACCCTTTATTTCGTTCACTGGGGTAGGCTGTTCTAGTTCCACGTGCCATGTCTAACTGATAACTGACATCCATTAGACATGGCACGTGGAGCTAGAACAGTCTACCCCAGTGAGCAAAATAAAGGGTTCAGTTTGACATTCCAACCACATGAAGAAGGCCTGAGCATACAACGACTGAAACATTGTAATAAATGTGGCGACAAAGATGAGGATAATAGTCTGAATAATGTAAATAGGGTATATAATACCTCACCTCAGAAATATAGAAAGATACTATTATTTATTTTAATATAACAACGCAAAAATTATTCCAATGTTTCTCTTGTGGTCAGCTCTATGCATCTATGTCCAGAGTACAAATTTCAAGTGGACTTTGTATAATGACAAAAAGAAATTTAGAAAATAGTTGTCTGGCCAAAGGCGAGAAGACTTCTATGACAACTTCATTATTCTCTGTTCATAGAATAGGTTTTCAGCTCGTGACTTGAAAAAATTACCAAAGTCTAGTTTGCCTTTCTACTGCTGATTGTTCCAACTACCTAAATTAATAGTTTTTAAAGTGGAGATCAGCTTGCATACCCAATGCTTAGCAGGCTAAGACAACCATGGCAACTTCCAAGAAGTAGGATTTTTATGTCAGCATAACCTTCTCTAAGCTAGACTGCTTTTTGATGTTGAAGTACTCCAATTACCTTGCCATTTTTGCCTATAGCTGGGATTTTTTTTTAATCATTTCACCCCAATCAAGGCAATAAAGCCACTAATGGATTATAAGAGTGAAAGAAACTGAACTTAGAAAAAGTTATTGAGGAGAAAAGACAATAAAAGAACAGGGTTCTAAAAGACATTGATGATGATTCGCATTGCATTTAAATTTGTAAAGATCATATATGACAGGAAAGCAAGAAGCCAGAAGATAATTTATAGTTACATCTAGCTATTTCAACAGTAAAATTATGAGACCTAGCTGCCAATCTAGTACTGTGCTTAAATTTATGAAATTAAGGTACCAAAGTTTGTAAGTGCAATTGCCATGAAGATATTTATAGAAGAGGCATGGAGAAATTAAGTTATTATTGTGATGCCAGATCAATACCAATAACATTGCGAATTCTTCTTTGGATTTTGTTAAGAATCTCTAGAAACATTACAGAAGCACCAGACCAGATGTGGCAACAATATATGATGCACAGACAAATTGTAGACTTATAAAGGTGTAAGATAGATTCTTGTGAGAAAAACTGTCTACTTTCAACTTTCCTCAGAGACCTATTGCGAAAAATGTAATTATGCCCTTCCTAAGAACATTAGTACAAAAGGGAACACAAAATATCTCAGGTGAAATTTGACTGCTGTTTGCCAATCCTGTTTTCTATGCCAATAACTATCACATCAACTGGCACTTATGCAAGCAATGCAATTAAGATAAAATATATCAAGTCTTCCATATTGAAAAGTTCAAGACTTTCTCATGCCTTCAAGAAATGAAAACCAAAAAAATTAAAAAAATGGCGGAGTGATATACGGGAGTGAATTTAATTTAGGAATCAAATTGAGACAGTTTGGCCATAAAATAAATTATAGCTGATTTAAAAAGATACAATAAATGTAAATATTGAACTTAACACAAATAAAGGATCAAGTTTCATCCAAAAACTGACATAATTGAAAGAAACATTTGATCTACAGTTGCCAAATACTGGTTATTTCTCAACATTACAGGGTGATTGAAAAGTAACTCCCCATTTTAAAATACTTATAATTTATTTATTAACTATAATTTTTACAAGAAATGGCTATGACAGTAAAGCGTTTAGCATAAGGTTTTATTTAAAAATTCAATATGGGCACCAGATTTCACGATCAACTTCTTGAGCTGCCCAGGAATCGCATCAACCGATTGCATCTGTAACTCTTGTAGTATGGGAGACATAACTTCTTGTATTTGCCCATCAAGTTCTTTCAAAGTCTTGGTTTAGTATAGGAGATTTGCTCCTTTAAGGAACCCCAAACAAAAAAGTCACAGGGTGTTAATTCAGGACTTCTAACTGACCACTCATATAAAAAATAGGGAGTTACTTTTGAATCACTCCATTATATATATGAAAATATAACATTATATAATGTTATATTAAAACATTATATTAGGTTGGTGCAAAAATAATGTCGTTTTTTGACGCTAAAAATACGTCAAAAACGACATTATTTTTGCACCAACCTACTATAACATTACATAATGTTACATTATTCCTTGTCTATGATCTCAACATGATCCCACAGAGGGCGGTGATCTCCCTTCTCTCTCCATATGAGGTCAGCCACACCTGATTTTTCCACTTCCCCTTGTGTTACAGCTCTCTGGTGTTCTTGAAGCCTTACCTTGAGGGGGCGGCCTGTCTCTCCTTTCTATTCCTTTCTGCAGCTGCATGGGATAGCGTACACACAGTCTTTAGTCATGTTCTCCTCTATGGGGGGTCTTACTTGGGAGAGATATCTGTGAAGTGTCGTCAAGCTTTTGAAGATTGTCCTGATGTTATATGGACCACAGATCCTTTTTATTTTCTCTGATAACCCCTTCACATAAGGCAGGAAGACTGTTTTCTGAGTGTTGTTGTCCTCCTCCTCCTCTTGTACCCGCCTATCCCAGTTTTGGGGGGCTCCTGCCATGTACCCAGGGTAGTTGTTATGTTGTAGGGTACTACTTATACTGACCAATTCTTTATCTAACGTCTCCCTGTCGCCACTTATGACTTTTGCTTTGTGTTGTAAGCAATGGACGATCCCTTTCTTTATGTGGTATGGATGGTGAGAGTTGAAATTGAGGTACTGTCCAGTGAATGTTGGTTTATGGTATACGGATGTCTTAAACCCATGCTCTGTTCTAGATATTAGAACATCCAGGAATGGGAGTGTGTTGTTACTCTCTTTCTCCATTGTGAACTGTATCGAAGGTCTTATTGAGTTCACATGGTTCAGTAGAATCTGAACATGTTCCTGGTGTGGCCAGAGTATGAAGGTATCATCTACATACCTTAACCATAGAGTTGGCTTTAGAGATATCGATTCTAATGCCATTTCCTCAAAGTATTCCATGTATATATTCGCCATTGCTGGTGATAATGGCGAGCCCATTGCTAAGCCCTCATCCTGTCACTATATATGTGATCCCATTCCAAAGTGTGTTGTTTGTGTAGAGAAAGTCAACATCTCCATCAGATTATCTATTGGAATACTGGTCTGTTCTTCTAGGGAAGAGTCAGAGGCCAATCTGTCTCTGACTACTGAGAGTGCCTCCTCCGTGGGTACCTTGGTGAACAAATTCACCACATCCAAGCTCACCATCTGGTTGGATAGGATGAGAGTATCTTTGATTATTTCCGCGAAGTGGGTGGAGTTTCGGACATATGAAGGAGACTTTCCGATCAATGGGTCAAGGAAGTGACTCAGAGGGTGGCACACAGAGCCTTGGCAACTAACAATCGGCCTGAATGGAATACCGTCTTTGTGAATCTTAGGGAGACCATATATGTGAGGTAGCTTGGTGTAACGCTGCGATAACTGCCTATACATCTTATGTGCAAAGTGATCCTTGTCATATATAATGTTATATAACATTATATATATATATTATAACATTATATAATGTTATATCATAACATTATATATATAACGTTATATAATATTATATGTTAATTAAAATATAACATTATATATATAACATTATATCTTGTTATATTATAACACTATATATATATGTTACATTATATATATTACATTATATAATGTTATAACATTATATATATAACATTATATAATGTTATGTTATAAACATCATATATATATATATATATCTGTCCAAGAGATGAAAGAAATCAAAAAGCATCAGCAAATATTCCTGTGGCTATGTCTTGATATCCTTGCTGTATCACAATATATGGATTGCATGAAGGTCACTAATGGGACAGAAGTGCCACATATAACACAAACATAAGACCTGAATGAGGTTGTTGGCTCCAGATATGTTAAAATCAATGAGGGAGTCCAGCATATATATATTTTATTCTGTATTTAGGTAGCAATCCCTCTTTTATACAAGTTTCACTAAAATCAACTGTGTACAAGGTACTGTCATTAAGTATTTTAATTCATTTTTCAGGTGTTCATGCATCACAGAAAATAAGAAAATTATATGCACACGTTAAAAATGAAATAAAAAACTTAATGCCACTTCCATATCAATCATTTTTAATGAAACTTGTATGTGTGTGTGTGTGTGTGTATTTGTGTATGTGTGTATACATATGTGTTTTTGAACATAGAAATATAGGTCCTTGCTAGATTAGATAGGCATTATATTTTTATATATATATATATATATATGTTCATATTTGATTTGTAACCTGTAGTCGATATTACTTTAGTCAAATTTTCTTGATTACACATCGGCCCTTTCATAAATACCCTTCGGTTTTAGTTCCCTCCACCTCTTTTTCTTTTCCTCTCCCTCTCAAATCTTCTGATCTTAGAGATTATATCGTCTATTGTGTGTTTATGCCACCACAAAATATGTACTCTTTTCCGGTGTATCTTTAATGTATTAGACATCCGAGAATATTCATATTTCTCTCACTTAAACCGTCTTTGACTCCCCTCTTTAAAACTTCCCTCAGTTAAATTTTAATCCCCCCTTCATCTTTAGACCTTCCTGTTTTTCTCTCGCCTGTTACCCATCCCTATAGCTTTCATTTACTCTAACATTTGTCCCACACTCTCATATATACACTCACTAAATTTTATTTTTTATTCCCAGAGTTGTTTTTTCTGTTTTCTTTTTGAATTTGTAGGTCTGATGAATTGGATCATATTTCCGATTCCGATGGAATAAATTATGACCATGGAATATTAGTGTTTAAGCCTTTTTATCATATATATATATATATATATATATATATATATATATATATATAATTTTATTTTTCATATATCTCCTTTCCTAAAAGAATAACTCTTTTTGCAATGCATCATACAAGATTAACAAAATTTTTTAAAA
Source organism: Acanthosepion lycidas (assembly GCA_963932145.1). Classification (NCBI taxonomy): domain Eukaryota; kingdom Metazoa; phylum Mollusca; class Cephalopoda; order Sepiida; family Sepiidae; genus Acanthosepion; species Acanthosepion lycidas. Next base: position 46,963,909 of record OZ010612.1, read on the forward strand.
AATGATTTTTTTTATAATCCAATTTACATTATATGTTCACAAGGCATCATACATGATGATAAAAATAAAAAAAGGATTTTTTATAAACTGGTTTAAATTATATATAAAACTTATCTTAGCTGATGCTTTGGCCTCTGACGGACTTTAATAAGGCAAAGATAAAGATTTTATTTTACAGCAAGTATAAACAGAAGTGAAAATGTTGTTAGTTTTACAGAATTTTTAAATTTAAGAATGCTCAGAAATATGAGAGTACTGCTATGTACGTGTACCAAAATAAAAATCTGTGTCCTGGATTTTCTCAAATATCTCCTTTCCTAAAAGAAATACTCCTTTATCAAGGCAACATACATGCTGATAAATTTTTTTTTAAATTAAAAGAAAATGGTTAAATTCAAAACCTTCTATTATTTAAAATATAGAAATATATGAATTAATTTCACAAACTAAATTAAAATAAATAATAATTACATTAAAAAGAAATCAACAATAATAATAATAACTGTTTACACTTTTTACATGGTTTGGACTTTTGTCCTCATTTTTATTGTCATATCCACAATGTTTTGGCCATTGTGTGTGTATATATATATATATATATATATACTGGCTTACTTCAGGTGATATATGTTGGAATTTTGAACCAAATTTTTTATTTTGTCTACAGGGGTAGATTGTTCTAATTCCACAGGCCATGCCTTTTCTCAATATCAGTTAATTCTCTTTAGTAACATGCAGAACTAGAACAATCTAGAAATAGCAACATATAACACATGATGAAGGCCAGAGTATACAATGGCTGAAACATCATGAATATGACTATTGTTAGAGATGAGGATAACAGTTCAAACAATATAAATAGTTACAATAATTCATCTCAGTAAGTGGACAGAAATTTGCATACTGAACAAATGCATCTCTAGACAAATTGCATACCTCTGATAATTTTTTGAAGTTACCATACTTTCTTTTCTTAAGAGTTGCTAATTACAAACCAACTTTTAATTATTCTAACATGAATTTTGAAAAGAAAACATTTTTTAAAGAGTTGTTTTATATAGAGAAATTTACATAGCAATACCTTTCATATTAATTATTTTAAATACACACAATGGCTTCATAAGATGGATAACAAAAAATGTGTTCAGTGTGTATATGCATTTATGTGTGTTTTAATTATTTTAAACACACACAATTGCATACACACACAACACGTTTTCATTATCCATGTGATAAAGCTGATGAAAGTCAAATGCTTTATCGGATATTATTTTCAGAACATATTTTTCATGAACATTTTCCAAATGTCAATAACCTATAACATGTGTATATATATATATATATATATATATTTTTTTTTTTTCTTCATTATTTTTCTTGAGTGTACAGGACAATAGATAGATAGATAGATAGATAGAACAAACACATATTTTAATAAACAAAGTGTCTATTCAAATATGGGTATCCATTAAAAATAAAGTCTGAAGTAATTAAACTATGTAAGATTAGGTAATAAAATCAGTAAATTCCTAATTAAAAATTTATACTACAAATAAATATCCATTGTTAAATGTAACAGACAATGAATGCCTATTATGTCTGATCAGGAGCCGTTCTAATGTTCGTATATTTGCTTTAATTTTGTGTGAAAATAAAGACAAAAATTGTCCAACATTTGGATATTTTTTGTCAAGTTGGTCATTGATCAAAGCTTTTGGCTCACATAAGCCATCTTCAGAGTTATTATATGGACATTTTAACAAAGATATTCACCATGGAAGATAATATTTTGTTATGTTATCATAGAAGATTCCTATGTGATGATAATGGTTGTGGAATAGCAGACACAGTTCGTAAGTTCAAGATATGGTTCTATGACGTCATACCAGGCAAGAGGCAAGAATATTAACAACAGAACCAGATGTCTAGATGCATGGTAATGTATTGTGACTCATTTAAAATGTAATTTTGTTGAGTGTGAGTTGCTTTGTTTTAATGTAGATAGCATCTAATATCTGAAGGTTCTTTTCACTGTGTATATATGTGAGTATTATTGTCTTATCAACTAATATCTGTCTAATATCATGTACATGGCTATATATATATATATATATATATATTTATATATATATATAGACAGATCAAGTATGGATAGGAATCTGACAAAATCATAGGATAAAGAACAAGTAGAAAACAGATGTTAATCTAACATGTTTGACTTTATTAAAGCTTCATCAGAGATCCAGATAGAACTGATAAAAATGATAAAAAGCAAAGAGACGCAGATTAATGTTATGCTGTGTTTAGCTATTTCTTATTGGTTACTTCATTACATGTGACACATATCTAGCCAATAAGAAATAACCAATCAAAACATCCTACTGCATGTCACTAACTTTTACACACTTTAGCATGCAGAATGTTTCTCACATATATGTGAAAATTATCTGTTACTTCATTAAACGTGACACATATTTAACCAATATATATATACATATATATATATATATATATATATATATATATATATATATATATATATCATATTTGTCTGATGATTGCAAAAGTGTGAAGCCCAGGGTCACAAACTCACATCAATTCAACCAAATATGTTAGCTCTATCTCTAATATTGAGCGCTTTCTAATAAGTATCATGTATATAATATATAAATAATAGTATGTATAATATATTACACACACACACACACACATATGTATCTATAAACATACACTTTTCATATATATATATATATATATATATATATATCTCAAATATTCCCTATATATATATATATATCTCAAATATTCCCTATATATATATATATATCTCAAATATTCCCTATATATATATATATATATATATATATATATATATATATATCTCAAATATTCCCTATATATATATATATATATATATATATATATATATATATATATATATATATATATATATATATATCAGATATTCCCTATTACAACTAAATGAAATGCCCCATCTGAATGGGCATTTCACTCTGCAGGAGCTTGTCAACACTAAAAAGTTAGATAAAATAAAATAAATATGAAATCTAACTTTAGCAAAAATTTAAATAAGAAACAGGAAGGAAAAAAAGGAGGTAAAAAGGAAAAAAACTATGTAGTGATTGCTATGTTTTCTACGGCCACATTTTATTCACCTGCAATTGGCTAATAAATCACTACTACTTTTATATAGGACAATTTAGCCATCGCAGCTGTTTCTTTGAATCCTTCGGTTTTGAGCATGCTTCCTTGTTCTGTTAATACGAATGTAGTGATTGGTTAATTTTTAACTAATCACATATTTTAGTGCAAGATTAAGTTTTCCTGCGTTGGCATGGGAGCCTACCCTTTTTCCATAAAAGAGGCAACTGTTTCACAAGTCGTCAGTAAAATCCAGTAAATTCACCTGTCCATACAAGTCCACAATCTTGCTCATAACATTTCAAATGCACACACAGACACAGAATTTCATAATATAAACTTACATTTCTCTGTGTGACTTAGCCAAGCTCAATCAACCAGGACTCTGTTGATTTTGAACCATTCTATAACACAACGCATTTTTCATCAATTGTATTCTTGTGTTATCTATTTTTTATTTAGCTTAGTTTATAATATTAACATTTGACAACATTTTTATACAATCTTAAAACCTCTTTATTTTAAAGATTGTAATTCGTTATGTAATTTTTCCTATTTGAACAAGTGTTAACATTTGAAATATAGATCAAGGTTAATTTTTCAACCATCTTTAAACTTTTGTCTAGAGTCTAAATTCTAGATGAATCTTGATTCCTCCCATTCCTTCTCTACCCAACTCTACTTTTTTCTTTTCTCTCTCTTTCTTTTTCCTTCCTTTTAGATCCCTTTTTCCTTATTTGTTGTCTTTTCCTTTCTTTATCTCCCCTTTTTTCTTCTGGTGCCTTATTTGAATTTTTTTTAAAAGTTAATCTTCATATTTATTTTATTTTATCTAACTTTTTAATGTTGACAAGCTGCTGCAGATCTAAATGGCCATTCAGATGGGGTATTTTTGAATTTTGAATTTTGAATTTTATTTATTTGTAATTTATTTATATATGCTCTGTAATAAGTACATTGAGCTCTGTTTGTGAATCAGTTTTAATATTAATATTATTAGGATTCACTTGGATTACTTACCCACACATTTATATTTATATATACATATATATATGTTTTTGATGCATGAGGGTCAAGCATCTCAGTTCTTAGAACCAACAGCCAGACTACCCATGGATGTCATTTGATTATAGTGTTGAAGGCTTGTGCAGAAGCAACCAGACTTTTTGGAAGAGTCAATTACAGTGAACTGGTGCACAGTATGCCACAAGGTCCCCAAACAACCCTCAGTTTTCAAATTCAGAGTTGCCCTTCTAGACCGTTTGCCACCCAAGGCTAAAAAAGCCATTTCATCCTGCTATTTAACGATACCTGTAGGGAGAAGAGATGGATTCATGCCTTTCCCAAAGGTATTAGCACATAAATGAATGTAATGAATTTGATTGGAATTTGAACTCAGCACTCTGATTCTTCAATCCAAGCCGCAATCTGTTACTCCACTATGTTTCCATACATACATATATATATATATATATATATATATATATATATGTTTCCATATATATATATATATATATATGTTTCCATATATATATATAGATTTTTTTATTCGGATCAATTGGAGTAGTATATTTCTTTATAATATGCCTTAGAGAAGATTTGTCTTGCTTGTAATTAATATGCATTTGGTTTTTGTAATAAATGTGTATGTGATTTTTGGCTGTGTGTTCATATACATATTTTTTCTTTTTTTTTTTTTTAAGCATTTCACCCCAAGCAAGGTGGGAAGCCACTAGGATGCAAGGGGTTACAAAAAATTTAGAGCAAGATCAGATAGGAGTGATAGAAGAGAGGATCAGGATAGTGGATAGATCAAGGCAACTGGAGATGTCGATTGACATTACACTTGAATAGCTGGAGATTATAGCTCTCAGGGAAACAGGAATATGGAAGGGAGTTCCACAGGTGAGAGGTGCGAGACATGGAGCTATTGGAGTAGAAGAGACGGCTACATTTAGGAGTTTCGACAGGGAAGGGGCGAGAGCAGGATGCCAGCCTCGTATGGCGCTTGAACTCATGACGTCTGGGAACCAGCGAATGCAGCTCCTCGGAGCAATTTCCATGGAAGTATTTGTGTATATATATATATATATATATATATATATATATACACAAATATAGATAACTAGACTCGTTTTGAAAAACCCTCAAATTTTTGATTTGCCAATAATCAAATCAATCTCGAGGGAAAAAAAGGTTTTAAAAAAAGAAAGAGCTACAAACATGAACTACTGCCGAAAAAAATCGCACAGATGCAGGTCTGAAGCTTAAAGAAAAAACCCCGATACGAGTAAACAACTAACAAAAGAGCTCAATACAACTGTAGAGCAGACCTAGATAAACCTAGTGAGCCAGACAAACCTACCTAGGTTTCACCTAAACGGATCGTCAGGGAAAGTACGGAACATATGAAACCTAGGTAGGTTTGTCTGGTGTATCTATATATATATATATATATATATATGCATGTTTCATTAAAAACGACAGATGTACTAGGGTTAATCTTTTTATTTAATTTTTCTTATGTTTGAACAAGAGCTTTCTTTTCTGGACAAAGAGTGTGTAAAAACTGTCCAAATGTTTTATATTTCTGAGCGCTTTCGGCTATAACTTTAGCCATTATCAAGGATGATTCGATTTTTCAGCTTACCTGATTGTTTGTGTTCTGTGTATGTCTTAGTGTGTGGTTGGGATGTTTTTAATTTCCGAATACGGTTAGCACATTGTGGCTTTGTTCGTAGTTAATATTGTTAAGGGTTGGCTTTTTCTTCTTATTAAAGCTTCCATTATTTTTAGTCTTTTTTTGCAGGTGGATGCAGTTAATGTATTTGTGTTTTCTACTAGTATGTTTCTAATGGAGTCTGGTAAATTTGTGTGTGTGTTTAAATGGGTTCTAATGGAGCTGTGATCAGATAGGTGTAACGTAAGACATCTGGATAAGCATGTGGTTGTGTAACCGATGTAATTATTTATGAGTCCGGTTTGATCAGGAACACAGTTCCTTAAGGGGCATTTGAACTCATAGATAACGTTCGTTGTTTGTAATTTTGACTTAGTTGGTGTGTTGTTATTTTTGAGGATAAGGTTGGCTGTCTTAATTTTTTTATAATAGATAATAAATTTGATTTTTTTATTCGGATCAATTGGAGTAGTATATTTCTTTATAATATACCTTAGAGAAGATTCGTCTTGCTTGTAATTAATATGCATTTGGTTTTTGTAATAAATGTGTATGTGATTTTTGGCTGTGTGTTCACTATCCTTATTACTTGCTTTGGAGAGAAATAATCTAATTTGGTGGTCTATAAGGTGGTCATTTCACCCCAAGCAAGGCGTGAATGCTACTACTATGCAGAGGTTTACAGAGAATGAAGGTAAGCGAAAAGACTGGGTATGGGGGGAACCAAGGGAAGGATAAAAGCTGAATGGGGTTCAAGAAGAAAGAGGATGTCAATTGATGTTGCATTTAAATTTTTGGGGATTGTAATTATTAGGGAAGCAAGAAAACAGAAGGGAGTTCCACAGGCAGCAAGTGAAAGAAAAGAACCTGTTGAAGTAGAAGTGTTAGTTGCATTTAACTATTTCAACAGTAAAAGTTTGGGAACTAGATGCCAGTCTAGTAGCACACTTAAATTTATGTAGTTTGAACACCAGGGAAGGAAGCTCATCAGAGCAGTTGCCATGAAAATATGTGTGTGTGTGTATATATATAAATATATATATATATATATATATATATATATATATAAAGAAATAATCATACATAGAATCAATCAGCAATATTAATGCAATTAATGGCGAAATCACTTCGCTAATAGAACATAATGTATGCATTAAAATACTGTTAATCCATAGAATGATGTGATCCTCATTTATAAAATTGTTGTCAGATGTTTCTAGTGTATATTTTTTTAAGTTAAGCAAGTACTTTCGAAGATCTATGTCTCCATCATCAGGCTGTAATTTTTTCCTTTAAAGTTAAAACTTGAAAACGAAATAATAGTTTGTAGA
>OZ010612.1:46976081-47036081 GCA_963932145.1 Acanthosepion lycidas
TGGTTCCATTCTCCTCAGAACTTCCAAATCAATCACCTTGCTGCCAGATGTAGTTTATTGTTATACCCAGGATACACTAAGCACAGAAATAAGTTGCTAAGAAAATAACGATTTCTGTGTGGAATAGACAATGAATTGTAATCAATGTTGTGATAAATTCATCAAAAGTTGTCTGGAAGATGGCACAAATTTTGTGTCGTATTCGTGTAAATTAAACAGAAATTGCATTTGCACAAATGACATAAAGTAGAAAAATGCCTGTGGGTAAAGATAATCCTCAGAAAGTTTATCTGAGCTGTAAAATGTGATTTAGATATGCTTTAATCTTGACTGGCCTGACAACTTCAGCTTTTTTTGGTTTCATCAATAATGCAAGACACTGAAAAAGGTTACTTGCATACAAAGTGCTGGAGAAATTATGGCCTGGAGGAAGCTTTACTGGCTGTGAGCTATGCTGTCAATGGAACTTTAACAATACTCAGGAACTTTCATTGGTCTTCAACCAACAATTCATTTCATGAAATACATTGGTTTCATGCTTTGGCATGCATCATCAGTGATATTTTTAGCTGTAGCTTCTCAGTTTTACAACATCATACCCCTTCTTCATGACAACTCAGTCGATACTGATTGGATACATATTGGGTCAAAAGTAAAGTTTGAAACATTTTTTAAGGGATTTTTATAGATAATATTTACATATTTGTACATAGAATTATTTAACCACATATTTTTTTTAATCATTTCATTCCAAGCAAGGCAATAAAGTCACTAGGACGCAAGAGGTTACTGAGTGTTAGAGTATATGAAAAAAAAACTTCTATTAAGGAGAAAGGACAAAAAAAAATTAAAAATGAAGAAGACAGAAGATAGCGTTTGACATTGCATTTAAATTTTTGAAGATCAAAGTTGGCTGGGAAGCAAGAAGCCAGAAGAGAGTTTCACAAGCAAAAAGTGTTACAGAAGAAACTGTTAGTATAGAAATTACAGTTACATCTAGCTATTTTAACTATAAAATGATGAGAACTTACCGCCAATCTAGTCCTGTGCTTAAATTCATAAAGTCTAGATACCACAGAGGAAAGTTAATCAGAACAATGATCATGAAAGTATTTATAGAAAAGACACAGGGCAGCTATATTATGGCAATGAGAACGGGACTGAAGCCAAGATGCCAGGTTAGGACCAATAATATTGCAGATTCTTCTATATATAGCAGGAGCAGCAAAACAGATGTTGATAGAGATGTCAATGCTGCATAAAATCTGTGGTATACCAATGTACTATCTCATCCATTGAGAGTCCTAATACTAATATGATATACATTGGGTCTACAAAGAATGAATTTAAAACCAGATGGAGGCAGTATAAGTGCTCTTTCAATAATATAAATAAATGAAATCAGACATCTCCATCTAAATATTTTTGCCATTTGAAGGAAATGAATAAAACACCAAAAGTAAAATGGAAAATTATAAACAAAACTAGAACATGTAAAACTTGAAATGACCCATGCCCTTTATGCCTACATGAAAAACTGCACATTATTAAGTTTCTAAATAATAAAAATCTATTAAACAATAGACAGGAGTTAACGGTTTTTTGCCGACATCATCAAATTTTTGAATTGAATAATTAGCATAAAAACAAACAAACAATAAAATAATTTTTAAATTCCATAGTCCTAATACATAGTTTAAATGCCCTACAAAAAATGATAACCCTTTATGAAGTCGTCATAAAACAAATGTTAGCAATTTACGACAGTTTTTATATCCACAAAACCCTTTCAGAAAAAAATAAAATAAGAAAATAAATAAATCTCCATAGACACTTAACCAGACAAGACGATGTCATCTTCCGTTTTAAATTTAGACACCCCAACCTTACCCTGACTTGACATCTGTGAATGTAACTGAAATATTGATACAAATTATTAACACTTTACGCCCCTTTTCTTTAAACAATTGCTCTAGCAGTTACCATAGAAATTTTGATCTCAATAATGAATATGCTTATAAAACACGTAAACCTCAGAAATAAGTTATTCCCAAAAAATTTCGCTTGAAGATGGAACAGAGCTTAGTACTTTAATTCAATTTAATTCAAATAATTATATTGAAGTTTTCAGCTCTTGTTTTGAAACATGAGAACTCTTATGTAGCATATTGGAATCATATTTTTAAATAAATAATTATATTTATGCTCTGCTTTTGTATAGAGCACTATTTTTTAAAAATAATATATATATATATATATATGTGATAAAAATATAGTTCTTAGTTATGCTATATTTATATGGATGAAAGTGATCAATATCAGGGGTAGGGTGTGTGTAAATATTTAAATTTTTTCCAGAAGTTTAAAAAAATTAAAGATTTCAAAATTGAGAAAATAGTTGTGTAACACACACACTAATCTTGGTTTAGGGTGGCTTAGGGTGGAAAGTAAAATATATGAGACTGGCTGGTGAAAAGTGGGACCGAAAGTCCTTACAATCATCCTCAATATTATTGACATTGTTATAAATGGGAGATATATTTCTTTCATTTCAATGGCAATGGTGAAGTGTTCCAAAAGACAGGCTAACCTTGGAAATTAAGTTAACTATCTCATTCCCTAGGGACGTATGGGATTTGAACAGGTTATGAAAAAATAAAAACAGAAAATATTAAACCAAACCAAAATAACATAAAATTGAGAATTTTGTCTTTACAGTTATTTTTCATGTTAATTGAAATTCTTTTTAGTAAATATCAGAGAAAAAATTTAACTTTTAATCAAAGAATCTAGCTATCCTTCTTTTGAAAAATCTGGCTATAATACTCTTTGATAATATGGCTATCCTTCTCTTTAATAATATGGCTATTCTTGTCTTTGATAATCTAGCTATTATTCTCTATTAGAATCTGGCAAGCCTTCTCTTTGATAATCTGGCTATTAATCACTTTGAGAATCTGTGTATACATCTCTTCGATAAACTGGTCACCCTACTGTTTAAGAATTTGACTATCCTTCTTTTTGATAATCTGACTATTAATCTCTTCAATAATCTGGTTATTCTTCTCTTTGATAATCTGGCTATCCTTCTCCCTGATAATCTGACTATTCTTCTCCCTTGTAATCTGACTATTCTTCTCCCTTGTAATCTGGCTATTCTTCTCATTGATAATCTGGCTGACCTTCTCCCTGATAATCTGGCTATTATTCTCCCTGATAATTTGACTATCCTCTCCCTGATAATCTAGATATCCTTCTCATTGATAATCTGGCTATCCTTCTCCCTGATAATCTGACTATCCTTCTCTGATAATCTGGCGATCCTTCTCCCTTATAATCTGGCTATTCTTCTCATTGATAATCTGGCTATCCTTTTCATTGATAATCTGGCTATCCTTCTCCCTGAAAATCTGACTATCCTTCTTGCTTATAATCTGGCTATTCTTCTCATTGATAATCTGTCTATCCTTCTCATTGATAATCTGGCTATTCTTCTCTTTGAGAATCATGTTACCTAAACTGCTCACTTTAGTTTACACTTAAATCCAAACAGATTGAATTTGACAGATGCTCAATTATTTTCATATTTCTTCATACCAATATTCTCTGGTGAATATTAAAGACCTAGCTTTCAGCATTTCTAAATCCCAATGGATAAATATACCAATGTCTAATATTCACAACACACAAGAAAATGCAATCAACCCAAAACCTAGAGGATAATTAATTGCCTTGTAATATTTCCATTATGGAAGGAATTAACTAAAAGAAATCAATTCTTCTATTCAATTCTTCATATATTTGAACATATGAAGAGGTTCTAGTTGACATGGCTAATAAACATCAACTCACAATACATACCTAATCATCATAGCCCTTGCGATGGAACTTCAAACATATTGCCATTTTCTCCTCTGCCATTTGAATTTAATTCGTAAGCTACAATCAATGAATCCAAGTGGTACTGAACCTCAACTTTTTGGCTATTTTTTACCATTTCCAGCAAAAGTCTATACTTTTGTTTCCATTTTCCTAATTAAACTTACCTCCCTTGGGGCACTCTCTTGCCAATAATGTTTCCCACCGCTCACCTATGCTTATCTTTTAGTATCCCCCTCTGAACCAAAGATGTCAGCCTAAGTGTTTACAGTTTTATTGCAAAAACAACATAAAATTTTCAGACAATACACAATGGCATTTTTCCACATGACCCTTTATTCAGACATTTGGTTAATTTTTCTTCCTCACCCAATCAGTTTCCCACTTTCTTGATGTGCAAGCAGAAATCAATAAACAAATAATATTATTTCTCATTTTTACAATCTGCAGCACTGGAAGAAATAGAGAAAGCTATTTTAGCAACAAAATGTTTAAGTCACAAACTTGAACGAATTCAAATATTACTAATTTTCAACACATCTGACTGACAAAAAAAATACATATGTAAAAAGAGGGACAAAAATATATACAAAAGTGTTGGCTACAGTTACGCATCAAGAAAGAACACTGAAGATATGAAGATAATATACCACAAAAGAGTGGATTCCAGAAATTTAAAATTTAAAGTTTCTTCTTCTTGAGGATGTTGGCAACCATGGCTCTCCAGAATTTCCTGTCCTTTGTAGCTCTTAATAAATTTTGTTTTTGTTTGTCCCCCATAAACACTGTTTAGCAGTCCATTTATACAAATTTGTTATTCTTCTTCTAAGAGCCATATCCCTTCAGGTTGTTGGCAACCATAGCTCTCCAGAATTGCCTGTACTTTGTAGCTCTTAATAAATTTGGCCTTAAAGTTATCCTTCCTAAGCGCTATTCTGCCATCCATTTACTCAAACTCATTCTTCTTCTATGTGCCATTTCCCTTCAAGACATTGGCAATCATGGCTCTCCACAATTCCATGTCATTTATAGCTCTTAATAAATTTTGTTTTTTTGTTATCTCTCTTAAACCCTAATCCAGCTAATTATTCTTCTTCTATGTGACATGTCCTTCGGGACATTGGCAATCATGGCTCACCACAACTTCCTCTACTTTGTAGCTCTTAATAAAGTTTGTGTTTTTTTATCTCTATCTATAAAAGGCAGGATGTGTATGTGTGTGTAACGAAAGCACAGCCACAATTTTCGACGGATTTGCACCAAAATTTACATGTACATGCTCCAAGTTAGCGAGAATGCCAAGATTGACTTTGCATTTCCCAACTCCCATCGATAGTGGAAATAATTGATTTTTTGATGCTTCTACAGCAGTTTTCATGTAGTTTGCAGCCATTTTCTACTGGCCAGAGTGAGAGCCTATAGCTGGCTACCATGAATAGGCAGGAAGATTCTATTGGCCAGAGAATTGGTGAGATCGAACAGATGACTGACAGGAATGTTAACTAGCATGCTAGCATGCAAAAAAAAATCAATAGCTTCAGTCATCACAAGTGGGAAAAATTTAAATCTGCATGGCACTTTACTCCAATTGGCTCATTTGCTTGCTTAAACTCAATGTTGATTCTGATTCCGCAGAACTGGGTTGGGTGTAAAAAAGTATCTGTTAACATTCTTTTTTCATTCAGTTTTTCCAGTTACAAGTTCTTTATTAAAGCTGATCATTTTGTGTTCATTTTGTTTAGTTCTTTTTTCGTAACAGATTTAATGTTTAGTATAGAGCTTAGAAAAAATTTGCAGTGTGAGATAGGCAAGAAGACGATGATTAGACTTAGGGTGCATATACAAAGGATTAGTATTGGGCTTCTTGTAAGGTACGTACATATTATTCATTAAATCTAGTGTTATATCAAGGAAGTTCACTATACTATAAAACAGTAAAATTATGCCCTACTGTTTTTGTATCAAGCACTGTTTTTTAAAATAACAATAATTACCGGATTGTAAATCTTACTGTTCTTTCTTATCATTTTAATATATATATATATATATATATATATATATATATATATATATATATATATATATATATATATATATATGTGTGTGTGTGTATGTGGTTGAATGGATAGTAGATTGTAACCCTGAGTTTCATGAAAATCATGAAAGAGTGAAAACTGGGGTTACAAACTACTATCCATGCAACCACATAAATTATCCCTATCATGGATATTGAGCACTTTCTACTAAACACACACACACACACACATATATATGTGTGTGTGTGTATACAGTCAACAAGGTAATTATTTATACACCCATCAATTTTTTATATTTTCATCCACTCCTCAGCATCTAATGCCCGTATGATGCCAGGTTTTTTTTTATTTGTTAATAAGCACAAAAAAGGGAATATAAAACTCTATTTTCAGAACAATAGGTCAAATACAACAAATATGGATAAAAATCTACAACTATCAAAATTTTCATCTAAGTCAGTGATTTACTTTCCAGCAAGATAATGATCCTAAACATATGTCTAAATCAGTGACTGCTTGGATTCAGAAAAAGAAGATTACAGTTCTGCCATGGCCTTCAATGAGTCCTGATTTGAATCCTATTGAAAATCTATGGCAAGAAAATCCCAGAAAAAAGTTGATCAAATCTCATCAAAAACTTTAGAAAATGATTGCAGCAAGTTATAAAGATGAGAGGTTATGTTATTATGAAGATTGTTCAATTTTTTATATTTTTCATACTGTACGAATAATTTTGTATTTTCCTATTTTGCAGAATTTGCCTGTCAAATCTGTTGTATTTAATGTATGCTTCTGAAAATCGAGTTTTGTATTTCTTTCTTTGTACATGGCATCAAACAGGCATTAGATTCCGAGAAATGGATAGAAATATTCAATATTGATGGGTGTACGAATAATTATTTTGTTGTTGACTGTGTATATATATATATATATATATATATATATATAAAATTTCATATATTTATGAACAGGATTCAAGTGTGATGAAGTTCTTTTGAAGGATGGCATTTTGCTTTCTTAGGCTAATGTTTTCTACTGACACGAAGTGGAAAGATTATACTGAATCCATTTCTAGGTCTGTTGCTAGGAAATTTGGTTTGCTGCATCGTGTGTGACAGATTTTCTTGTCAGAATCTATCTTACTCATTTATAAGTTTACCATACATTCAGGCATTGAATATTGCTTCCACATCTGGTCTGATGCTTCTGCTATGTATTTAGAGATTCTTGATAAAATCCAAAAAAGAATCTGCAATGTTACTGATCCTGACCTAGCATCTCACCTATAGTCATTTTCTCATTGCCATAATGTAGCTTTCTTCTGCCTTTTGTATAAATACTTTCATGGTAATTGATCTGATGAGATTTCCTCTTTGGTACTTTGAGTTTACAAATTTAAGCGCAGTACTAGATTGGCAGGTAGGTCTTATCATTTTACATTTAAAATGGCTAAATGTAACCATAAGTTCTATGCTAGCAGTTTCTTCTTTTGCACTTCTCACTTGTGGAATTCCCTTCTGACTTCTTGCTTCACAGTTAAGTTTGATCTTCAAAAATGTAAATGCAATATCAAACATTATCTCCATTTTTTTTAATTCCTGTTCTTTTATTGTTTTCTATGATTTATAATGATTTTTTTCTCATATTCTCTAATAATCATTAAACCCTTGCATTTTAGTGGCTTTATTGTCTTGCTTGGAGTGAAATGAATTTCTTTTTAAAAATGAGGCATATTACATAGAATTTTTTTTCCATTCTGTCATTCAATTAACTACTAGAACAAAAAATCAATCATTGGAATCCAAAGTTGAAAGCAAATTGATTATAAAGGAATAAGATACAATTTTATTTAGAATATATCAGTGATTTTATTAGAATAAATAATGTCATACATTTTACCATTGAAAAATCAAAAAAGAAATTTTAAAAAGTTATTAATCATTATTTTTCATAAGCTTTCAAACCAAAAATAATACAATGTCAATTTGTATCTTCTTAATTCTTGTTCTTTTATCATTCTCTAAACTTAATAGTATTCTTTTTTTTCATATTTCCTAAAACTCAATAACTCCTTGCATTTTACTGGTTTTATTGCCTTGTTTGAGATGAAATGATATAAAAAAGTTAATGTAACAAACTCAACTGGAATTCAAATTCAGCGCTCAGATTTCTTGTCACAGATCTGCTAACCATTAAACTTCTATGCTAACATTTTCTTCTCTTATACTTTTCACTTGTGGAACTCTCTTCCGACTTCTTGCTTCCCAATCAAGTTTAATGTTAAAAATTTAAATGCAATGTCAACTGTCATCTTCTGCCTTTTAATTCCTGTTCTTTCATTGTTCTCACTCCTTAATAATGTATTTCTTTCATAATCAGTAACACTGAGTAGCCCCTTGCATCTTAGTGGCTTTATTACCTTTATTACCAATCTTCACACAAAACTTGGCGTTAATCCACAATTCCTTTCATTCATTTTTCTGCTAAGCATATTTCTTAATCCTTGTTTTTTAATGTTCTCTTTCCTTAATAATGTTTTTTCTCATATTTTATTACACTTAGTAACCTCTTGCATCATAGTGGCTTTATTGCCTTGCTTTCAGTGAATATATATATACTTGTGGAACTCTCTTCTGGTTTCCCAATCAACTTTGATCTTCAAATATTTCAATGCAATGTCAATCGCTATCTTCTGTCTTCTTAATTCCTGTTCTTCTATTGTTCTCTCTCCATAATCTTTTTTCTATCACATATTCTCTAATTCTCTATCATCACTTGTATCATAGTGGCTTTATTGCCTTATTATTTCTTTTGATTTTACACCTCAGAGCAAAAATGTATGTCTCTTACACAGAATGTTAAGTTTTCTTTGACTTCTTGTATGTGCTATGTCCTGTCAGCATATGAGCGATCATGTCTCTCCAAAACTTCCTATCTCTTGTGGCCCTTAGCAATGTTTCTCTCTTTGCCAAGGCAAATCAGTTATCAACAAATCAATCATTTCAATTCAAAATTGAAAGCAAATTGGTTATAGAAGGAATAAGACTCAGTTTTATTTAGAATATATCAATGATTTTATTACAATAAATAATGTGATAAATTTTACCATTGAAAAATCAAAAACAAATTTTAAAAAAATACTATTCATCATTATTTTTTTTCATAAACTTTCACAAGAAAAATATGGCTTATCTAATTAAAATGGAATAATTAAAGCAGGAAAATTAAATTAATTTGATGAGGTTATTGAAAAGGAAACCTTTTGAATGAACAGGATTTTTTTTCAAATCTTGTTATCCTAGATAAATAAATGAACTGAAACAGAATTTATTTTTTTCTTTAGTAAACATTATGAATTTAAATGACTCAAATTACATACCTTGCATCTGCTCCATTTATTTTTATTTATTTTTATTTTTATGACTCATATTTTTAGCTTTTATAAATAAATGCCATGTGAAAGATTTTAATTAAAATAGTTTTAATGCAATGCCAGACATTTTTTTCTTTCTGTATTGATGAATCTGAAAAAAATACTAATTGGTAATAGACTAGATTAAGTTTTCAGCTTGGAAACCCAGGCATGGGGCCCCACTTATGCACTGCCCTCAAGCACTCCAGGTCCCAGAATTCATAAATCAGTGTCAGATTTTCAATAATATCCTGAAGACATTGGCAAAGTTGTTCAGCCTGCAAGAAAAACAACAACAACAAAAAAAAAAAAGAAAGCAGGAGGACTCTGAGGTTGTTTTAGAGTCCAAAGTGTTATTTGGGTGACAAGTGGCTAAAGCTTTATTTCTTTGGCACCATACCAAAATGACTAAGCAAGTGACTATCAGACAAAGGAAATCAGGCAGAAAGATTTGGAACAAGCAAGAGTAAATTGTTGGAGTATCTTCAATGACAGAAGTAGCTCATCATGAGAAATTTAGATCAGATGACATTAAATATTGGGAAGCCTTCAATGACTAAAAAAAGCAACATTGTTAATTCATATTTTGATTAGAAAAAGAAGCCTCTTTTCCTAGAAGATGCTTGTTGTATTTTCAATGATTTATTAGCAATTCTAACTGGTCTGAACACATTAAATCAAATTCTGTAAAGCTGTGGTTTCTCCAATGGGAAAATGATATATAATTTTTTTATATATTAAGAACAATTTTAGGGCAAAGGTTTCTTCAAACTCACACCTGACCTCAAGTGTAACTCGTACATACGATCCATCACTAAAGATGCAGGTAAAATGATCAGCTACCTTAATGCCTCCAAAATGAAACTGCTCTCCTATACCGACCACAGAGAACCCTCCCTGCCTCCCATTAGAATGGCTGATTCCCAAATCCTTGAGAGCACCTTTTTATGCCTGCTTGGTCTCACACTGTCCACTGATATGATGTGGAATAAATACATTGAATCAATAGCTTCATCTACCACAAGGAAAGTTGGTTTTCTGTGTCGTGCCAGAAAGTTTTTCTCATCTAAGTCCATACTTCAAATCTATAAATCAACCATCTGTCCTTGCATGGAATATTGCTGTCATATATGGTCTGGTGCCCCCACAGTATGTCTCAAGGACCTTGACAAAATCCAGAGATGAATATGCAATATGATAGGCCCTAATCTGGCATCTAGTCTACAATCACTATCCCACAGACATGCTGTGGCTTCGCTCTGTCTCTTCTACAAGTATTTTCATGGCAAATGTTCCGATGAGCTACTTTTCCCAGACTGCATGAATTTAAGCAAGCTACGAGGCTCTCAACTCGGTCCCACCCTTTCACTGTCAAAATGGTTAAATGTAACTGTCTCTTCTACTCAAACAGCTTCTTCTCTCATACTTCCTGTCTGTGAAACTCTCTTCCCCTTACTTGCTTCTCCGATGACTATAATCTTCAAATATTCAAATGTAATGTCAATCAACATCTGACACCCTGATCTTGTTCCCCGTCCTTCTCTGTATCCTTTCCGCAAACACTCCTCTTTACTCTTGTTCTCAATCCTCTGTAACCCCCTGCATGCTAGTGGCACTCCCACCTTGCTTGGGGTGAATTGCCTTAAAAAAACGTACCTGACTCCTCAATCTATTCTCTGTCTTTACAAGACCCAGATCAAGGCCAAAATGGCGTACTGTTGTCATACTTTGGCAGGAGCTGCCCAGTCATCATTTTCCAGTCTTGATAGAGTTCAAAAGCGTCTCTGTATCCTTCTTGGAATAAAATTATTTTCCACCCTCCAGTCTCTCTCTCACAGGTGGAATGTGGCTAGACTCTCACTACTTACACAGAAAATGTTTGGACAAACTACATTCCTTGGTTCTGCCAGGTCTAACCTTCACAGTTACAGACCTGCCACGACAGTCATATTGTAGCAAACCACCCACAATCCTTCTGTATTACATCAGTGAGAAGTAATTTTTATTCAAACAGCTTCACCCTGTGAACCACTGCTCCATGGAACAGACTCCCAAGAGGATATTTGCACAATCACTACAAGCTTAACCTGTTTAAGTCTAGATTTAACCATTATCTTCCCCTCCTATCCATATAAACTACACTTTAATGTAACCTCTACCTCAAGTGGCTCCCAGGACTTGTACAGGGTGATCCTTACTGTAAAGAAATTTTCACCAATGGAATATGGAGGGAATGTGGGAGATCTTCTATTATCACAATGTGGGATATTTTAAAACAAAGGTGATAAAAACATGAACAAAAGGAAAAAGAATCTAAATCAGATCAGCCAGATTATATACAGAAAACATACATTATCTACAGAAAATATAGATTATATACAGAAAACATAGATTATATACAGAAAACAGATTATATACAGAAAACATACATTATATACAGAAAACATAGATTAAATTTAAAAAAAAAAAAATTTAAATTCTAACTGTCCCCTTTCCTTTATCTGCATTGTAAAAAAAAATTTATCCACTACTCTGCAAAACAGACTGCCAAGAGGGTGTTTCCCTCATCACTACAATTTTTTTTTAATTTAATGTTTCCTGTATGAAATTTATCCAATTTCATTTAGATTCTTTTTATTTTGTTTATGTTTCCATCACTTTTATTATTAAATATCCCATAATGCAATTTCCATCACTTTTATTATTAAATATCCCATAATGCAATAATAGAACATCTGCCAAAAAAGGTGAAATGTTGTAAGAAAAACTGATTGCAAACTTATTGTGGATGATCTAGTCATTATGATACTTTCTAAACGTTTTTGTCTTAATAAATTGACTTTTCTTTTAACTAACAATACAGACACAATTTTGATTTAAAAATGCTACTCTAATTAAAAGAGAAAACATTTTAATAAAATAAAAAATGTTCAGAAAGTCCTTTAATTGCTAGATCATCCACAGTAAGTTTGCGTCCAGGTTTCACCTTTCTTAGCAGATCTTCTAGTATCATAATCGGAGATATTTAACAATAAAAATGATGGAAACATAAGCAAAAAGAAAAAGAATCTAAATGATATCAGCTAGATTATATGTACAAAACATATATTAATTAAAGATATTTTAAATTCTCAGTGTCTTCTTTCTCAACATATTAAAATTTTAAATTCTCAGTGACTTCTTTCTCAACATATTAAAATTTTAAATTCTCAGTATCTTCTTTCTCAGCATATTAAAATTTTAAATTCTCAGTGACTTCTTTCTCAACATATTAAAATTTTAAATTCTCAGTATCTTCTTTCTCAGCATATTAAAATTTTAAATTCTCAGTGACTTCTTTCTCAACATATTAAAATTTTAAATTCTCAGTGTCTTCTTTCTCAGCATATTAAAATTTTAAATTCTCAGTGTCTTCTTTCTCAACATATTAAAATTTTAAATTCTCAGTGTCTTCTTTCTCAACATATTAAAATTTTAAATTCTCAGTTTCTTCTTTCTCAACGTGCACATATGTAGTTGCATCAAAGTAAACATAAATTTAGACTGATGAAGTCCGAAAGGACAAAACATATCACATGAAAATCTCTTGAAACTTTGTCATACTCCAAATGTCTTCAATGAAATGCACATGGAAAAAATTAAACTATAATGGTCATTTTTTATATGATATCAATTATCAAATAGGAATTAAAACCACAATGTGCATTAAGATAAGAATAATATATTATATAATAATAACAACTGACAAGGGCCAGTCCAACATGGAAAATTTGAAAGACGATTCTTAATTAGACCAAGACAGTCTGTGTACAGATATTTAAAGATGCTGTGGATGATAGTTTACCAAATGAGTGAAAACATGAAAACTGATGAAGTGAGTATCAATCAAATGCCAAAAAAGGCTGGATGCCCATCAAAGAAAAAAATGTATGAAAGAAAATGCTGCCATTTTACTAAGATCAGGGCAAGAGATAATGTGAAAAGTGGCATCAGACAATGATACTTATTGGAAGAAGATGAAAGTTAATAGTCGTGTTGGAAAGTCTACTGGCAAAAACAAAAATATTATGAGTGTATGTGTTGAGGGTGAAGATCCATTCTCACTTGACTTTGAGAAGAATCTGATGGAGTGTAAAGACATTTCTGACTATGAAAAGGAAAGACTACAGGTAGACTTTTAGGAAAACATCCTCTTGAAAAGGAACACTGACAATAAAGAAGTACAGTGTGAGCTCATTTTTAATTAGTAGGTGGAACAGGGTAATTCAACAACATTTGTTAACCAAGGTTAAAAAGTTCAATCCTTGGTGGCATAGTCAACAATTTCTACAAAAATTTAAATGCAATGTCAATCACTATCTACTTTCTTCCTGATTACTCTTCTACTGTTCTCACACCTTAGAAATGTTTCTATTTTCTACTTCTTCCACACCCACTTGTGTCTTAGTGGCTTTACTACCTTGCTTGAGGTGAATTCAATTTAAAAAAAACAGTTTTCTACAATGTCAATGATATCTTTCAGCAGGACAAGGCACACTGCATCTCTGTATAAATTTTATAGCAATGGTTTCAGGAACATGAAGTCTTCACAGCATCACCCTCCCCAGATTTCAATCCCATTGAACACTTATGGGATTTGTTAGACCAAAGTTCAGAACCTCCACTACTTAACTTGCAGCCATTAAAAGACCTAAAAATAAAAATCCTGGAAACAGATTCCAAAGGATATAAAAAAAATTTTGATTCCTCGCCTAATTAGATAAGAGCTATTTTTTTGGTTAAATGAAAGACCAACACCTTCTTAGGCAGGAGGTCATAATTTTGCAAGTCAAGGAAAAGAAATGATCGGTATTTGGATGTAAGTGAATGTAATAAACCTAACAGGAAATCAAATTCAGCTCTGTTGCATGTCATTGAGCAGAAAGGATATTTCTACATTTGACCCAAAAAAAAAAAAATTATAGTATCCAAATACTATCAATAGCTTTTTATTTGAAACAAAAATTGATATACAAAATTTTACATTATGGAATATTTCAGTACACTTTTCTTTGTTGCTGAGAAAATTTTCCTGTTAATGTTAAGTCTTTGCATAGTTTTCAAAAGACATCTTTTGCTATCTCCATGCACCTTCAGATTTCAGTGTCACACTTTCCATCCTACGTGAAAAAACTTCCTAGATATATATATATATATATATATATATAGCTATATATGTATATATATATATCAATATATGTATATATATGTATATATATATATCAATATATGTATATATATGTATATATATATATCAATATATATATATATATATATATATATATATGTGTATATATATATATATATATATATATGTGTATATATATATATATATATATATATATATATATATATGTATATATATGTGTGTATATATATATATATATATATATATATATATATATATATATGTGTATATATATATATATATATATATGTATATATATATCTATATATATGTATATATATGTATCTATATAAATTTTTACGTTTAGAAATGCTCATAAATATTCATCAGGTTAGCTGAAAAGTCATGGAAGCTGTGGAGGACAAAGTAGCACAATTCAATGTCTTATAAATGAATGTGAGTAAGCAATGTTTTTGAAATTTTCTTTTAGAGGATAAATCAGCTTGAACTGAAATGACACATGGCTACTTAGAGGATAAATCAGCTTGGACAGAAATAACACATGACTACTTAGTGGATAAATCAGCTTGAACAGAAATGACATATGACTACTTAGAGGATAAATCAGCTTGAACAGAAATGACATATGACTACTTAGTGGATAAATCAGCTTGGACAGAAATAACACATGACTACTTAGAGGATAAATCAGCTTGAACAGAAATGACATATGACTACTTAGTGGATAAATCAGCTTGGACAGAAATAACACATGACTACTTAGAGGATAAATCAGCTTGAACAGAAATGACATATGACTACTTAGTGGATAAATCAGCTTGGACAGAAATAACACATGACGACTTAGAGGATAAATCAGCTTGAACAGAAATGACATATGACTACTTAGTGGATAAATCAGCTTGGACAGAAATAACACATGACTACTTAGAGGATAAATCAGCTTGAACAGAAATGACATATGACTACTTAGTGGATAAATCAGCTTGGACAGAAATGACACATGACGACTTAGAGGTGTTTCTGCCATTACATATGTCAGGGGTTTCCGTTAGGAAAAATACATGCCTCCTAGAATACCCACAACAATATGGTGGACTCAGTATGTGAGTCCACATGAATAAATGCAAAGAAACAATACGAACCAACACATGTACAAACAAATGATAATGAGTTAACAAGAAAGGTATACAAGTGACAATGTATGTAACAAAAGAATGTGAAGTGATTGAATGTGTGTATGTACATTGTGTTGTGTGTGTGGTTTGTTCATGCATTGGGAAACGCATTTTTCCGTAAGAGACTTACATGTTGAGGTGTAAGCGGAAAATGAAAGAAGAGTTTACATAAAAATTATCAGAATATTTATAGTGCTGGAAAGCATCCCCCAGTAGCAGTTTCTGGAAAGTAAATGGAGTTTTTACCCAACAGAGGATAAATCAGCTTGAACAGAAATGACACATGGCTACTTAGAGGATAAATCAGCTTGAACATAAATGACACATATGTGAGTTGACAAAACGATTTTAAATTTGTTTTTGATATGCCTATATGGACGGACAAATCTGCACTCTATCTCTCTCTCTCTGTTTGAGCTCCCCACTTTAGCACCTGGCCATAGGCTTGGGAGGGTAACGGAATGCAGCCTGGAAGATAATTCCACTTCTTAATAGGCACCAACTTACCAAATGTTGTGATTTTCATCTAAATTGAAAGATTCTTTAACCATAGGTTTATGAATGTCTTGTTTATTTTTTTGTTTCTCTCTTCTCATTTGCTTCATTATTTATCTGTTTAATATAATTTTTATGGAGTTAAGTATTTATGTAAAATATATATAGTTTTCGTAGTTCTTTAGTGGACTAATATTCATATAAGATTTATTTCAGGCATCATCACCAAATATTAGTTATTCTAAAAGAAATATTAGGTTGGTGCAAAAATAATGACGTAATAATGTCGTTTTTTGACGTTAAAAAATACGTCAAAAAACGACATTATTACGTCATGATTTTTGCACCAACCTAATATTAAAGATAAATTCTGTAGAAATTCTTATAGTTTTCTTTCATTGTCTGCTATCAACATGGTGTCATCTGCGTATTTTATACTTTTAAGATTGTGGGCCGTAAATAATGAATCCTGGTAGGACTTCTAATTCTCTCACAATTGCCTCACTGTATAGGTTGAATAAGTTTTACACCTCTTTCTAATTTTTGTACTGAACTCATTTTCTGTTTGTATGCAAGCAGTTTGCTGCTACTATAAATTCTGGGTTATCCTTCCCAAATATGCCAAAGTTACCTACCAGTTGCAACAGTTGTTTGTGATGTACTTTATCAAATGCTTTTGTATAATCTATAAAACACATGTCCACATTCTTGTGCATCTGTATTGCTTTTTCTGATATCATTTTCAGCATATTTGGGGTGAAAACCAAAAAAAAAAAAAAAAAAAAAAAAAGAAAAATTAGGTTAAGAATCCCTCAATTATATTAAGTAAATATTAGACGTTATTTATTATAATCTGTGGGTTACCCATTTGACTTTCCTAAAAAAACCATCATGAGTGGGATGCGCCTTAAGCCTATTAATAGGGAATGATAAGTCTCTTTCCTCTTTTACAACTCTGGCTATAAGATGTAGTTGCACATAGGGGAAAAAAATGTCCCCCACTGGGGTACATTCATTTTCACCGTCTTACTTTTCTCTTGTGACTTTTTGCATTCTTTCACACATGTGTCTACAACATAGACCCATACAAACTTCACACACACACAAGCACCCATTGTCTAATTTAAATATTTTCTATGTAACGTATATACTCGCATATCATGTGACTTTTAAAGACTTAATTTTGAAGCAAATTTTAAGGGGGTTGCATCATACATGAGATATAAAATTATCATATGAACTATTGGCTCTGGCTACACTTCTGAGCAAACTATATATCTATTTACTGTAGTTAAAAGTACAGCTGTATTTAAAATGAACATTGCATGTTACACAAGTATATATGGTAATTAGCTTTTAAATGTTTTCTTCTTTAATTGTAATTCTTTTGTTAATACATGCATTATCATTTGTTTTATATTATTTTTGTGTTACTCATTTATTACTTGGACTCATATTCGAATCTGAAATAATTGTTACGAGAAAAATAGTACCAGGAGACATGTGTTTTCTACTTAAACATAACAAGCATTTCCGCAACAGTTTTATACTGGATTTTTGTCCTTTACACAATCCTTCATACCGTCACCAAGAATAAGTTAAAATAAATGAATGTGCCCATCTTCACCAAACCAAATGTCATATGACAGATATTATATGATTACATGGTACCAAAAGTAGAAAAGAATCTTTGAGCTATTAGTTTTTTTTTTTTTTTTCCATCAACCACTGTAGCACAGGGAGAAGTGATTCATGCCTTTTCCCAAGGTGAACAATGGTGGAATTCAGGCCTGGTTTTCTCTTTGTATTTTTTTCTACTGGAAACAGACAAAAATATATATTGTCAGGGAGATTTAGGGTTTTAACTGCCAATGAAACAGCTAATCAATTTGCTTTGTGAATTAATTTTTTTTTTTATTGTTAATTTTTTTTAGGATGCAAAGTTTGAAGCTTACACTATGCATCAGGAAACAATGAGAAAATACAAAATCCTTGAAAAGAAGTTTCTAGCTTTGGAACAAAATAACATGCATTCTGTATCGGTAAGTATCATTTATTAACCATTTTCTTCATACTGCACAATGCCATCACTCATTAGAAAAAAGCCTTGCAATTGGTATGTCATATAATACAATTCAGGGAGAATTATATTGGCACTCACTGTTAAGCTTTTTGGAGACTAAGAAAGGAAATAGATGGAATGGCAGGAAATACCAGAAGCCTGAAACACTGTCCATCAGGAACTTTGATCTAAGAAGAGTTGATCTGTGGTGACCCTAGTATGTAATGGATTCACTCTCACAGATGCCAAAGTTCAATCCCTCACACTCTTGAAAGAACATTGAACATTTGAAGAAAGACCTAAAACCACATACCCTTGATTTAGCTGACATTGATTTGATAGTGTTCAGGCTTATCCCTTATTTCCTGTTTAGGATTTTGGTTTCCACAAATCTAATTCAACTCTATACTACTAATACTTCCACTTGAATGTGGAAATTTTATTTAACAATGATTTTTTTTCTGTATTCTGAAATATAACTTCAACAAAACTACAACATAAAACACGCATATCACCGCCTCTCGTAATTATGTCCAGACAAACACACAGGGTGTGTGTTTGGGTGAACAAATATTCATACACACACAAATTTTTAATTTATTTTATTTCCAACTAATGAATAAAAACACTTTTTTATATAAAAGAAACAGGAAAGATAATTTACATTATTTTTTCAATCTAGACATATACAAACTTCACACACATTCTCTAATTTAAATGTTTCTCTGTACCATATATACTCATGTATCATGTGACATATGGTATATACTCATGTATCATGTGACATGTGTACCATATATACTCATGTATCATGTGACATATGATATATACTCATGTATCATGTGACTTTAAAAGACTTAATTTTGAATCTAATTTTAAGCAACAGAGGTGTGGTTCTACAGAAGGATGCTAAGTATACTATGGACCAAACATATGAGCAACAATGAGGTTTTGGGGAGGATGCAAACAAAGAGGAAACTTATATTTAACATCAGGAAGAGGCAGCTGAAATTTCTGGGAAATGTAAAGAGAAAAAAGGGCTTGAAAAATCTGATACTCACAGGGTGGATAGAGGAAAAGAGGGACAAGAGAAAGAAATGCATGACTTGCTTAACGGGTTTAAGCAAGTGGATAGAAGAGCAGGGCCTGTGAGAAATAACAAAAAATCAAAACTTATTGAGAGTTACAAGGGACAGGAAGAAATGGAGAGCCATGATCGCCTACTTCCTGTAGGGATATAAAAGAAGAAGAATTCTTTTGTTGATACATGCATTGTCATTTGTTTTATATTGTTCTGTGTTACTTGTTTATTACTTGGACTCATATTCGGATCTGCAATAATTGTTATGAGAAAAATAGTACCAGGAGACATGTGTTTTCTACATAAACACAAGTATTCCTGTTATAAATTTAATAATGTGATATACAATATAACATTATTAATTCCTTTATATACAATACAACATTATTAATTCCTTTATATACAATACAACATTATTAATTCCTTTATATACAATACATTATAATAATATTAGGTTGGTGCAAAAATAATGACGTAATAATGTCGTTTTTTGACGTTAGAAAATACGTCAAAAAACGATATTATTACGTCATTATTTTTGCACCAACCTAATAAATAATGTCTAATATTTACTCACATTTCTAACAATATAGTTTAGTAGTTCTTAACCTTTGTTTGTTTGGTGTTCACCCAAAATCTTTTTTATAAAATCTAACAAAAAGACTAATGTTCTCATAAGATTTATTTTAGACATCATTACCATATATTGGTTTTTATTCTAAGGGAAAAATGAAAGATAATTTACATTATTTCTTCAGTGTGGTCCACTGCTCAGCTTTTTGATAAGGTCTGTTAAATCTGAAATCAATTATAAGATACATATTTCATCTATGTCCCATATCCCTTCAAGACACTTGCGTTCATTGCTTACCACAGTATTCTCTCTTTTGTTGCTCTTAATGAATTTTGTCTTTTTGGGATCTCTCCTAAACTCTGCTCCACCATCCATTTTTACTCATTTTTCTTCTTCTATGTGCGATGTCCCTTCAGGATGTTGATAATCGCGGCTCTCCATAATTTCCTGTCCTTTGTAGATTTTAATAAAATTTGTCTTAAAGTTAGCTCTCCTAAACCCTATTCTGCCATCCATTCACTTCTGTGTGTCATGTACCTTCAGGATGTTGGCAATCATGGCTCTCCACAATTTCCTGTTCTTTATAGGTCTTAATAGATTTTGTTATCTATCCTCAACCCTATTCTGCCATTGATTTAGTCTCCTTCTTCTTCCATGTGCCATGTCCCATTGACGATCATGGCTCTCCACAATTTCCTGTTCTGTCTCCTAAACCCTATTCTGCTATCCATTTACACAGTCTTGTTGTTGTTCTTCTATGTGCTGTGTCTCTTCAAAATGTTAGCAATCATGACTCGACAATTTCCTGTCCGAGCTTGGTTGGTATCTTGATGAGTGACTACTTGGGAATACCAGATGCTGTATGCTTGGATGTGCAGGTGGTGTAATGAATAATGGCTTGGAATTGTTAATCAGAGAGCCTAGTTCCAATTCTATTTGTGCTCATTATATTCACTTATGCACAACTACTCTTGAGAAAGGGCATGAATCCACCTCTTCTCCCCCCAGCTATGGGATAATTAAGACTTGTATCACTAAATCATTATTATCTCAAAGAAAAAATTCTTACAATCTAAAAATATTTTCTCCCTTCAAATAACATGAAAATGATTGGTAATCCATAAAAAATGAATCAAACAATCAATTTCCTGTCATTTATAGCTCTTAATAAATCCTTTCTTCTTCTGTGTGCCATGTCTCTTCAGGATGTAAGTGATCATGGATCTCCACAATTTCCTGTCCTTTGTAGCTCTTAATAAATTTTGTTTTTTGGTTATTTCTCCAAACCCTTGTTCCACCACCCATTTACTCAAGTATGTTAGGTAGCTTATATGTTGTTTTCCTTTTTTTCTCTCTTGACTTCAGTATGTCCTGTGAGTGTCAAATTTTCCAAGCCCTCATTCCTCATTATGTGCCCAAGAAATTTCAACTATCTCTTTCTGATGTTAAGTATAAGTTTCCTTTTTGTTTCCATTTCCTCCAAAACTCTGTTGCTACATGTTCGGTCCATGGTATTCTTTGCATCCATCTGTAGAACCACATTTCTGTTGCTTCAAGTCTCTTCTTCATCTGAGAGGAGGTTGTCCAGTATTCACCCTTTTCTTTGCTTCTTATGAGATTTTTCTGTTTCTTAATACTTGACTTAACTTTTGGATAGGCATCTTTCTATATCCGAATGCACCTTTGTATATCAGTGTCGCAGTTTATGTCCTCTGTTAAAACAGTTCCCAGATATTAAGATTGTTGTACTTACTTTATATGAAAATACACAGTGTAAAATAAGCTAAGAAGATAAAATCTGATAGGAAGACATGATAAAATAAGTGAACAAGTCCTTTGTAGCTCTTAATAAATTATCAGATTATTATTAAGTATTATCAGAATTGTTTTTTTTTTGTTGAGAATCTTAGATTCTTTCAACAAAGAATAAAAACAAAATAGTTTTCTCATTGCCAATCATGTTCTTGACAAATATATTTTTTATGTTTATTATATCTGGGTGGGGTTTTATACTGTCTCTGAAAATATATTACTTCATGAATAACCTAATTCTTGAATTTATTACCCCAAACCTTTGCATAAAAGCTGCTAAAAATAAATGAACTATTAATAATTCTTCATTACTAAAAGTTTATTCACTTCCTCATCAAAGAGCAACTGACAAACTATTAGAAAAGAGTGGGAAAATTGGAAGATTAAAAACAAGAAAAGGCATTGTGTCTTTTTGATTTGAAGACTATGGAAGCCTGAAAGAGCACAAAACATACTACACTCTAGACCAGTGGTTTTCAACCAGGGTTCTGTGGAACCCTAGTATTCTGCCAGTAAAGCCCAGGGGTTCTGCAAGAAGTTACACAAGTATTATGATTGTAATTTGAGCCATCTGAATAACAGTTTACATTAACAGAAGAAGAAGAACTTGCCAGTGTTTCAAGTGACAGAAGATTAAAATTGAAGCATTCTGAGCTTAGCCTGGGTGCATTCTGGTTGCTGGTTAAAAAGGAATATCCTGCAATTGCCCAGAAAGCACTGCGTCTTCTGATGCAGTTTTCAACATCCTACTTGTGTGAATTTGGACTTTCAGCTCTGACAACCATCAAGCACAAGACGCGAGCACAATTGCTGTCTCTGGAAGATCGTGTTTGTCTGTCAAAAACACAACCCAATATTAAAGATTTGTGCAAAAAACATCAGGCTCAAGTTTCTCATTGAATTTTTAATGAAAATAAATATAATCCATTTAAACTGAAGTTTTTTAATACATGTGTAATAACCATAGAAGCAAGATTAAAATTGCGTATGTATGTAAACAATATTTTTTCAGTTTGTCTTTGTATAAGATAAGTATTTTTTATTTTATTTTAATAATTGAAAACTTTCTTTTACATAAGACAAATAATTTATTGCAGGGGTTCCTCGAGCCACTGGAATGTTTCCTTGTGGTTCCGCTCCAGCAAAAAGGTTGAAAACTACTGGTCTAGACTATTTAGGTAACCCACAAAAAAAGAAATACATTTATAGAATAGACTTTATGATAAGGAATTCAGTCAATACATGGTGAATGCAGCCAAGCATGAAGAGTAGCAACAGAATAAATAATAGTATCAGCAGTAGTCAAATTATGTTTAAGGCTCCAAGTTCTAGACTCATGATTGTCCCACAGAACAATAGTCTAGCAGATTAAGGCATTGGTTTATGAATCTGGTGATATAGTAATTGTGGGTTCAATTACTGGATCAGGAAGTGCAGACATTAATTCAATGGGCAATAGCTATACATAATATTCTTCAGTGTATGCTCCAATCCTTCAAGCAATAACATATTGCCTGATAAAACAGGATCTTGCTCAAGAAACTGAGTGACAGTACTTCACCAGTCAGCTGAAAAATATTCACCAAAGAGAAATTTCCATAAATTTAAATAATGCCTAAGGGTTAAATCCACTTTGGCAGGAAGGGAGACAATTCTGCTACTGCCACTGCTTAGAACATATCCATTAAGCTGAGGAGC
This sequence comes from Acanthosepion lycidas, assembly GCA_963932145.1. Lineage (NCBI taxonomy): Eukaryota > Metazoa > Mollusca > Cephalopoda > Sepiida > Sepiidae > Acanthosepion > Acanthosepion lycidas. The sequence continues at coordinate 46,999,497 of OZ010612.1, forward strand.
GGGAGTAATATCTTCAGAAACTTGTTAGCAAGGATGGTCAGTCCAATCCTTGCTAGGACCACAACAGTCAGCATAGTTAACATCAGCTTCAGTCACTCTCTCACCCCTGTAATATTGCTTCCCTGTGCCTTTTCTATAAATACTTTCATGGTAACTGATCTGATAAACTTTCCCCAAATATTTGTGTATTTAAGCACAGTACTAGATTGGGAGCTAGGTTTCATCATTTTACAGTTAAAATGGCTAGATGCAACTTGCCAGTGTTTCAAGTGACAAGTGACAAGTTTCCATGCTAACAATTTCTTTTCTCACACTTCTCATGTGTGGAACTTTCTTCTAGTTTCTTGCTTTCCATTCAACTTTCATCTTCAAAAATTTAAATGCAATGTCAATCATTATTTTCTGTCTTCTTGATTCCTCTTCTTTTATTGTTGTCTCTTCTTGATAGCATTTTTTTGCTCAGATTCTCTCACATCCAGTAACCTTAACCATCTTTGTATTTAATTCCTTGCTTGAGGTGAAAATCAAAAAAAAGATTCAATAGAGAAAATTAGATTTTTACAACCATTGCCAACTTCAAACAAAAGTCCTGGTGAAAGAGAGAATCATTGTACTAAGTAAATTCAATTTATAGTATGTGGAAAGGAGTCTTTGGAAAATACAGAGAAAGCACAATGAAAAGCCTGATTTCAGGTCCTGCATGGAGCAAGTACAGTGCATTACCAACACAATACTTCAGTTGAAGGATAGTCAGAAAAGCTAATTTCTAATTTCAACTTTTTTCTCACCAAATCTTCATTATATTAAGAAACTGATGAGATGCTAAAGGATTTTCAGATCAACTGCATAAATAGATCTTAGCTACATTTATGAAAATGAAATGAGGCCAGAAAGAAAGGGATTGCTATTTGTTAGGTATTAATGTAAGTGTTTCTGAGAGAATAGTGTTATTAGATGTAATGTAAATGTAAACATTAACATTACTAATAATTTTATCAAGGAAATTAGGAAGAAAGTAATTATAGTCAGGAATAGGCATATTAAATGTAGAATGTAAATGCACTGCTAATAATTTTACTATAGAAATGCATTGTAAGTCAGTCAGAAAGTTATGGATAATGGAATGTAAAGAATCTACCCCCACAGATTAAATAAAGGGAAGAAAATACATTTCAACCCTTTGCCTGTCCTATGCATCATATGTAATACAGAGTAATGTGATTTCTACATCCGTGCAACATATGTGGTACACAAAAGCCAAAATTTTAAAAGAGTGGTAAATCTAGAGATGCTTAAGAAAAGAGTCTACTACTGAGCAGGACGTCTGAGGCCTAATCTAATATTTTGGCCATCATATATGACCACAGGTCACTTGACTGATAATGTAAGGTCTCAAGTGAAAGATATCTATTTTTCAATTTTATTGAAACGATTATAACCTTTCTTTTGGAAAAAGAAAAGTTTTAATCCCCAAATTCATCTTCACTTTCATGAGGGGATGAGATATCATCGGGACTTAGATCATTATCATCAATCTTTTCTCAAGTTCTTTTATCATAAAAATGTATAGTATTCATTATAGGGACTTGGTTTATTTCTCTATTAAATTCTGGAAAAGAAATATAGATTGATTAGTAATAAAAATAGAATTAAATGTTTTTTTGTATGCTGTTACCTGTTTTCAGATTTTTAACTATTGCAACACAAATCAGCTTATTTGGCAAATAGAAGGTGCAGATCTATAGCATTTCACATAATAAAAACATGTGCTTCACATGTGATGCACAGAGTGTAGTGTTAATAACTTATGCTTTTTATTATGTGAAATACTATAGATCTGCACCTTCTATTTGCTACATATGCTGAGCTGCTTTGCAATAGTTATAAATCAGAACACAAGCATCACTGTTTTTGTGGATTATTGATAATTGCTATACACTATAGGACACCTTCATAGAACAAACTTTTGCTAAACGATTGTAAATGGTAGAGGAGAAATGAAAACATCACTAAACATCAATCCTCTGTTCCAAACCCTACAGCTCCATGTCCAACTTTTTTGCATATTCTGAATCAATTAGGCAAAAGGTTCTGCGTCAATGTAATGAAAACTTGGAGTCTAGTTCGGCTTAATGTGCCTTTATTGAACATAACTGAAGAGTCTTGCCATTTTGGTTAAGACAGCATGACTTATTTATACAAGTCATAAATCAGGGGAGGTACATGAACTCTGTCATGATAACCACAGATAACCAGTGAGACTTGTTGAGGTATTGGATAGTGGCTAGGATTGAAGAAATTGGAAAGCCAGGTTCAAATTCCAGTCAAATCCATTACATTCACTTACGTGCTAAGGAATCATAGGGAAAGGTATGATTCCTCTTCTTCTCCTCCCAGCTATGAGTAAATAGCAGGACAGTCCGGGTTTTATACCCTTGAATGGCAACTGGTCTACCACAGAAAGAAATAGCAGGGAAAAAATCTGCCACATCAGTCATTTATTGAAAGATACATGATTACCTAACCTGTAAACACATATGACACATAATTGATGATAACCAAATTACTCAGTCAGTTATGAAAAAAATTATTAATTTTATTTTTACTTTTTTGTAGAAAATTTGTTTCATGACTTTTTAAATAAAAAAATCAAATAAGAAATAAATTGATCAATTTTATTCTCACAAACAAAATTCATACTCCTTGCATCTTTCTATAAATATTTCTATGGCAATTGTTCTGATGAGCTTTCCTTTTTGGTACCCAGACATTATGAATTTAAACACAGTACTAGATTTGTTGTTAGCAAAAGGGTGAGTCAAAAATGCAAATTACATACTGGGGATACCAAAATCAAACAAGTATAAAAATTTAAATATCCATGAAGTGTTTTAACAGATTATGTAAAGTGCAACACTGAAATTTGAAGGTACATTGGGATAGCCAAAAATGCATTCCAAAAGCAAAGCTAAACAGAAAACTTTCATTAGAAACAAAGAAAAGGGTACTGAAATATTATGCAATACCTGTCTTTCTATATGGCAGTGAATGCTGGAAATCTCCTCAAAGATAAAGAAGAGACTTGAAGCAAAAGAAATATGGTTCTACAGAATGATGCTGAGGATAACAGACTGAACATGTGAGCAACAACAAAGTTTTAGAGAAAATGGAAACAAAAAGGAAAACTTATACTTAACGAAACAGGTGAAATTTCTAGGGCATGTAATGAGGAAAGAGGGCTTGGAAAAACAGATACTCACAGGACAGATTGAAGGCAAGAGAGGCAAAGGAAAAAATCCATAATATACTTAGTGAGCTTGAGTAAATGGATGGTGGAACAAGGTTTAGGAGAGATAACAAATGGACAACATTTAATAAGAGCTACGAATTACAGAAGGTTGTGGAGAACCATGAACGCCTACATCCTTAGGGGAAATGGTACATAAAGGAGACTAGACTTGTGTCAAGGTTTCATTATTTTACAATTAAAATGGCTAGATGTGACCCTAAGTTCTATGCTAACAGTTTCTTCTCTCGCACTTTTCTCTTGTGTGTAACAGAGAATTAGGTCAGCCCAATAAAAGGCTGGTTGTATGTGATGCTGTAAGCACCAGGAGTTGTGTCCCCTTCCACAACAGGCTGTTGAGACAAGACCTTCTACTTAAGAGTTGGTGGTGCGGACTATTTGCATATGAATGATACTAGGCAGGTATTAGTCAGTGGTCAGTGTGGGTCTAGGACTGAGATAGCTATATAATACCAATGTTTTTGTCAGTCAGGAGGAATGCTCTTGATGTACGGACATACAAATACCAGACAAGAACACATTATAGAACACTATTCTGATTTTTAGCTCTCCAGCCAATTTGGATTGGCAAAAATTTAAATTAAATGCCAATTGTTATCTTCTGTCTTAATTCCTGTTCTCTCTTCTTAATAATGTTTTCTTTTTCTCATAATCTCTCACATGTTGATTATCTCTCACTTTCAGTAAACCCTTGCGTCTTAGTGGCTTTATTGCCTTACTTGGAGGGAAAGGGTTAGGCTGCTTTCCTCTGTCCCTCATGTCTTTAATGTGTCCTGTGAGTGACATATCACTAAAAAAATCTATTATCTATTATCTTTTTAAATGAGTTGCCTGTTGTGGGATGATGAAAGTCGGAAAGTGGTTGGCTCAGTTTCTAGAGCTGGAATATGTACCTTCTTTTATGTGACATATCTCTTCAGGATGTGGGCGATCATGGATCTCCACAATTTCCTATCCTTTGTAGCTCTTAATAAATTTTGTCTTTTCTCTATATCTCCTAATCCCTGTTCTACTATCCATTCACACAAGCTTATTCTTCTTTTTCTTCTATATGTCATGTCCCTTCAGGATATTAGTGATCATGGCTCTCCACAATTTCCTGAGCTTCATAAGTCTCAGTATACTGTCTCTCCTAATACCTGTTTTGCCAACCGTTTAGACAAGCGCATTAGGTAGGTTATGCACTGTTCTCCTCTTTCTGTCTTGCTTTCAAGTTTACTAACAAAATTTATAAGTACCAATGAGAAAAGAAGGCTTAGAGAATTTAACACTGACAGGACATAATGAATGCAAGAGAAATCTGAGAAAACAGCAAGTAATGAGTTTGTATATATGGATGGCAGAACTGAGACAAGAAGATGCTAGTAAAGTGTGAATAGGAAGTTGTGGAGAGCCATGTTCATCCATGTCATGAAGGTAAGTGATGCATAAAAGAAGATGGTGAAGTGATGGTCCATAAGATTAGCCTGATAACTATTATTCTATATCAAGATGAATTCATCATTATGAAACAAAGCATTTCACCTGTCAACCCAAGCTAATATGTAAAACTTACAATATACTTTAGAAAATTAAAAACTGCTTACCTCACAATTACCAATAACAACATGCCTATTAAATCCAGACTTTTGCTGCTCCATCCAAGACCATGACTCTTGTAATAAATGGAATGGCTACATTGATTACACATCAGTGTCATAAATAGACATCAAAGATTGACAAACCACTTAAGTAATCTCAATGCAATAAAGAGGAACTAAAATACACACACACATATATGACCCTATAAGAAAAATTCTGGTAGATAATTGAAGCACTTTATATAAAGCAGTTTTAGTCAAGTTCCAATCTTACTCTATTGGAGAATGGGTAAAACATGTTGATGGTCTTTATATAAAATAGTTTCAGTCAAGTTTCAACCTTACCCTATTGGAGAACAAGTAGAACATGTTGACGGTCTTTTAAAGACATCACCTACATTGAATGACTACTAAGCATCTCCGATCCCTTGTAGGTGATGAATTATTCTCCACTCTCCAACCTCTCTGCCACAGGTGGGATGTGGTGAGCCTCTTACTGCTCTCTCACTATTTTCACGGAAAGCACTTGAATGAAGTATATTCGTTTGTCCTGCCAATTCAAACCTTAAGGACCTTAGTAGCAAACCACCTACATTCCTTGCATACTCTATTGGAGAAAAATAAGTTCCACTCTAACATCTTCCTGTGAACCACTACTCCATGGAACTGACACCCAAGAGGATGTTTCCCTGATCACTACCTGTTCAAGTTAACCATTATCTTACACTCTTGTATGCACAAATTGTCTCCTAATCTAACCCTCTACCTCAAGTAGCCTCTAGGCCTTGTAAAGGGTGAACCTTATTGTTAAAAAAAAGTTCAATATAACCTAGAATATAAACATAGGAAACATACTGACAACACCTTTGAAAATGACTCATAAATTAGTCAAAAGTAAAAAAAAAAACCTTATGGACTGTTTCAATACTCTTTTAGTCCCTTTGTAAGGAAAATTGTAGCAATTGAAAAACTGAATAAAAAACTTATATTTACATACATACATGTTACATTCAATGAAACATGTATTCTATCGCAGTAGATATTTGCTAAACTTTCTTTAGCCTGGTTCAAATTTCCAATAATAGGACAATCAGTCGGTCAAAAACAAATTCTTCTAACTTACTTGAAATTTCTTGAAAGTGCTACTATTGAATCTTATCAAAATATAAATCTGCACCCCAGATTTTTTCCAATATCTTCATTCCTGAAAGAATTACTATTTTCCCAAGTCAAGAAAGAATTACAACTTTACCAATCCAAGATACATAACTACAAAAATGTTAAAGATTTAAAAAAAAATGGTTAAGCCCATAACTTCATGTTATTTAAAATATATAAAATGCATATTAATCCCAAATTAAATTAATTTAAAACTAGTCTGTACAAAAAAAAATTCAAAAACATCACTTACTCACTTTTGTTTATTAAAAATTGAATTGCATCACTTTGCATCCCCCATAGTTTGCCTAACATTTCAACTAACTTGATGAGTGTTCCTAAACTCAAAAATTTTGAAAAGACAATAACGTTTTTGCTCTTGTATATAAATACTTGTTACAAAATAAAATCCTTGCATTTACCTTGATAAAATCTCTCAGTGGTTGAAATATGTTGGCCAAGATAAATTTTCCTTTTGTCTTTATTCAGAAATCTGCTACCCTGGCAAAGAGTTCTCCAATAAATGCTTAACCCTATGGTTGTTACACAGCTGAAAAGCCCTTGAAGGGAAATTAAACATGAAAATATATCATACGATTGGCCCAGAGTAATTTCCTCATCTTTGTTTTTATCACATTACCATGTTGTTAAATATACTGGAATGTTGTTGAACAAGGTTTGACAATATTCCAAAGCACTTCAGACACTCAAGGGAAACCAATGGCCAAAATCAAAAAAAAAAAAAAAAAAAAAAAACACCCACAAAAATTCGTCTGAACCAACTATATACAGTATAGGATAGATAAATCTGAAAAAAAAATTAATGGATAATAAAAACAGTATTTTTATATAACAAATTAATCTATTTCAAGGAAACTTTATACATAGTTAGGTACATTTACAAAGTACAAAAATCACTTGATCTAGCCATCAATGGTGGCCACAACTTTCTCCAGGCAGGACCAAGCCATGGCAATAGTGTCCATGGCTATGTTGGCGATGGCATCCCTGATGGCTGCCTTGAGAGCCTTCTTTGTGTTGTGGGGCCTGCTGTTTACCTCCTTCTCCAAGACATCCCACACAATTTAGTTGAGAGGATTGCAGTCTGGCAATGAGGCGGGCCATACGTCAAAGAACCAGTATAGTGTATAAGTGGTGCCTCTTGAGCACATAAGATTTACAATTCAAGTCCTTCTTGAAAATATGTCCAATTGTTCACCTGCAGGTGCCCATTTTCCTGGGGTTCTCCTTGAAAAAATCATCAATGTCAGTGATGAACACAAGTATCCTGGTTGTGCCAGAGCACTTCTTATGAGTCTTTCGTTCTGGCCAGAAATTGTCCTTGTCTGATGCCTCGTATACCTTTGCAGGTTTGCAGACCATGATTTTAGAGTATTTAAACCATTCAATGATTTCCTTGGCTTTGTGGTCAATGTGAAGGCTCTCCACAACAGCAGCTCAATGACTGTATTCTGAAGATATGTCAATTACTAAGTATTTTGTGCATCATTGGTCAGGTGTAGTACTTCCTAATGGTGCTCTTGAAATTTTACTATGTTGTGATGTCATAGTGGTGTTGCTTCATAAAAATTCTGGATTTATCTGTGCTTCACTGTACAATGATTAAAACATCTCATCTAACAAAATTCAGAAAAGGTCCAAGTATACTAAGTCATTGATTTGTGTAAACACATGACAGTTGAGGTAAATAAAATGACCTTAGAATAGAAAAGTAGAGTAGGACAAAATCAGGGGCCAAGATAATTTTAATCAAAACAATACAGCGTTTGATGGGCAAACTGTGTGATGTCAATGTGTGATATTATATATATATATATATAATCTTAAAACACTTAAATAAATAGCTTATTAAACAAGAGAAATGAATTGATGTTTACATATAGGCATAAAAATAAATATCTACTCAAATACATTGATCCAGATTAATTTTTAATGTAAATTATGGTTGTTGTTTTTTTCTAAAAAAGAACAAGTAATCTCCCTTTATGCTTAATATAAAAATAAAAAATATTAATATTCACAGCTATATATATATATATATATATATATATATATATATATATATATATATATATATATATATTATGAAATGGACAAAGTCCGACAATTATTTTAAGACATTTTTATGTTTAACATTCTTTTTATAGATACAAATATTTAAGTAAATGCTCTGTTGATAATAAACAGTATTAACGACATTTAACGGCCTGAATGTTCAAGAAATTTTCATAGAAAATCTTTGTCCTCCGACAGGATTCAAACCTGTATTCTATACGGAACCATCATATAGACTGACATGCTTTTACCAATTTCACCACAGATGATCGATCCATTATCAAAGTCGAATTTTCTGCTTTTAAACTTCAATCATGCATGAATCACTCACGTACATTCATGTCTGCTCATGGTGTATCAAACGTAAACAAATGGCGTCACACATTATGAAATGGACAAAGTCCGATAATTATTTTAAGATATTTTTATGTTTAAACATTCTTAAATTTCGTAAAATATATATATATATATATATTATTTTATAGCTGTGAATATTAATTTTAAAAAAAACATAATTTACATATATTACATATATATTACATTTATTTACATATATTTACATTTATATATATATATATACAGATGTATATTTACATTTACATATATACAAATTCTGTTTATTTTAAATGCTAAATATAATTTTTCAAAATAAAAAACTGTAATTCCAGTATAATATATAACTGCACCAACATTGTGATAACCAGATATTTTTAAAAATTTAAATTACATAATGGTCAGTCTATACTCAACACCTGAAGATTGTGTTGTGCTCTGAGTCGAGTTGATTGGTGAGGGATAATATGTATATTTATTAATATATATATATATATATGATTTGATATCATTTGATACCAATCTGTCTTGTCCACAGAATTCATCTGGGAATTTAACTATATTGTCGACATGGAAAAAAAAAAATAATAATAATCCCTTACTATAAAGGTAATTTACAATAACCAGAAAAAATGGCTTAGACAGAAGCATTTGTGTTTTTAAATTTGGATTTTTAATGTAACTATAACAACAAAAACATTTTGATTTCATTTTTGCCTTGAAAAAGTCAGAAGACGAAATGAAGACGAGATTTTTTTCCAATTGTCATTTGATACCAATCTGTCTTGTCCCCAGAATTCATCTGGGAATTTAACTATATATATATATATATATATATATATATATATATATATATATATGCATGTATATTTATTAATATATATAGGTTGCGATGGTAAATGGGTGCCATTTTATATTCTTAATTTCATGAATTGAGCTCTGGTTACTTTTGATTTTGTCAACTGCCTAGTATAATAGGACACCATCTATGAGAAAAAGAGCACCATGACACAATTCACTCCAATAGAAATTTGGGAATGGAATGCTGTACTACTTGGTATTTGCACTGGAAGCTCCAATATGAACATTTCAGAGTATTTGGGTGCCAATCTGAGGACAGTGTACAGGATACAGAAGGAGTTGAATGAGTCTAATGGTGATTACAAAGGTATGACAGCTTAGAAAACTCACTCTGATCATTATGATGAGAAAAGAACTCCAGAATTTGTTGATGAGGCTCTCAAACTCAATATGCAGGCCTACATCAAGTGCCTGAAGAAGGTAGTGCTGCCCTGGGTCAAGAGGGTGGCTGCTAGAAGATCCTATGTCTGGCAATAGGACTCTGCAGCATGCCACACAAGCAGGAGAACCCAGTTATGGTTGCCAGACAATTTCTGCAGCAACATTAGATCTTACAACTGGCTACCTAACTTCCAAGACTGCAACACCTTGATTTGGGATGTAGTTGAGCAAGAAGCCAACAACCATCCTTGTAACACTGCAGTTGATGAAGTGAAGGCAAGGATTATTGCAGCATTCACCAATTTAAACAAGGACACCATCCAGAAGAGTTGCAGGAGATTCTGAAGTCATCTGGAGGCCATGGTTGAAGCCAATGGTAATTTTATTGAATAAATTTACTACTTAGTATTTTATTTGTGTATAATTTTGGCAAATATATCTGTTAAAATGAGATGTCAGTGTTATTTTCATTTTTGTTTAATTTAGACAACAATATATCCATCACACCATGTATAACAAAAAAATATACGAAACAAAAATGAACTATTTAATCCAAATAAAATCAAAGTTTTGCTTATTGTGATTAAAATTTAAAAGATTATTTGTAGAAATATCAGATAATTATATAAATCACTGTAGTGTGGATTTTAGTCAAGAAAGAGCATTGACACACCTTAAAAAAATGGAATCACCTGTGTTACCTGAATTATTAAAAATAGAATCTTGTGAGTTGCACACCACCTGATTGTTCTAGAAGACATTAACCTGGTAGATATGAATATTGGTAAAGTGTTACAGTTTCCATGGTGATCATGAGTTCAATACTTGGATCAAGCAGGTGAATACAACAGAATGAGCAGAAGTAGCATCATAAACAAGAAATTAACAAAATAGTTCAAATAACAGAATAATTAACTTGTAGAAGAGAGCTCCTAGCAGAGATAATAGGATAAGAAAAGGATTACTCTCCAACCTTGTTTTATACCACTTTCTATTTTTGTGTACCTATTCATTTTCTTTCTATACACAGGCAGTTTGCTCCCAGTTCTGGATTATTCTTTGAAAATAAATCTAGTTTTCTTAATATGCCTTGATAGCCAATCTTCTTTTTATCTTTCTCCGTTCTTCTTTTTATTCTTTCCTCCATTCCCCCTATAACCAGTCTTTTCTTTTACTTTCACTCTCTATAGCCTTTTGCATACTCGTGGCACTCCTGCCTTACTTGGGGTGAAATGATCATAAAAAGTTCAAATAGATCTTATGAAATGATTTTGCATAATCTATAAAGCATAAGTGTACTTAGTTCTACAGTTGTATTGCTCTTTCTGATATCATAAACATGACATTTCTTGTTCCAGTGTCCTTGACAAAGCCATATGTCCTATTTCTGGTCTAATTCTGCTTTACACTATATTTCTCAGAATTTGGATTATTATTTTGAGTATGTGGCTCATTAAGCTGTTTGTCCAATGGAGCTTGCATTCATTCACATCTGATTTCTTAGGTAATACTGACATGAAGTGGAAAGACTATACTGAATTCATTGCTAGGTCAGTTGTTAAGAAAGTTGGTTCACCATGTTGTGTAAGACAATTTTTTCTCTCCAGAATCTATTTTACATATCCATAAATCTACATTTGCTCATGCTTAGAATATTGCTGTCACATATGGTCTATTCTAGTGAACCTGCTATTCACCTTGATAAAATTCAAAGAAGAATCAGCAATATTATTGGTCTTGATCTGGCAGCTTAAATTCTGTCACTTTCTCACTGAACTAAGGTTGCCTCTCTGTGGCTTTAAGCACAGTCCTAGATTGTCATCAAGATCACATCAATTTACAATTGAGCTAGCTAGATGTAACTGTAAATTCTATGCTAACAGTTTCTTTTCTCCCACTTCTTGTTTGTGGAACTCACTTCCAACTCCAGCCTCTCCAGCCAACTTTCATCTGCAAACATTTAAATACAAGGTCAATTACTATCTACTGTCCTCCTGATTACACTTTTCTCATTATTAATGTTTCTGTTCCTAATTTTTCCACACTCTCTAACCCCTTGTGTCTTAGTAGCTTTACTGCCTTGCATGGGGTGAAATCAATTAAAAAAAAAGGTTGATAAGCCATAAAAAGGTACAACTGAGATGGATCTAGATAAAGTTCGATCGTATGTCACCTTGTCATATATTTCATTATTATTTCTGTGATCTCGTTAATACCTAAATCATCTAAGGATATTTGACACTAGTTTCTGTAAAAAGAAACTCTTCACTGGACATATACCCAACCCTTGGGCACAGCTGTAGTATAGAGTGGCCAAATATGTGAATAAATAAATAAATGCATCAGTCTGAACAATTTCAAAGGATAATGACACTTCCCAAGATAACAGAAGGAATATTGATTTTATTGTTCATGTTTCAAAGACTTAAGGGTCCTTTTTCCTCTTGAATATAAGTGTTCTTAATTCATTAATGGGTTCTATTTGGCTGACTGCACAAAACAAAGTACAAAGCAGACATCACTAATATGTCAAATGCATTTGGTTAGAATGAGAAACTGCCCAACTGTCAAAAATGCACTCAACTTAAAAATATGCACTTAATCAAAGACTAAAACAAATTTAGGGATTCAGACAAATGTAATTGTTTATGGCAAATCCTTAGCAACTGAAAAACACAACATCTACAATTATCAGACTATTTGTCATGGTTGATACTAAGATTACCATGAACTGAACATGCAAGACAATGGAAACAAAAAGGACATTTATACATAAACATCACAAAAAGAGAGTTAAAATTTCTAAGGCACATAATGAGGAAAGAGGGCTTGGAAAATTTGATACTCACAGGACAGATTTAAGACAAGAGGAACAGAAAAAAAACAAGATGTAAATAAGTAAATGCATCACTGAACAAGGTTTAAGAGAGAATAACAAAATGACAAAATTTATTAAGATCTATAAAGGACAAGAAATTGTGGAGAGCCATAACCACCAACATGCTGAAAGGATATGGCACAATGAATAAGAAGAATATGATTCTCCAGAAGGATTCTGAGAATACCATAGACTGAACACTTATACTTAACATCAGGAAGAGACAGTTGAAATTTCTAGGGCATATAATAAAGAAAGAGGGCTTGGAAAATTTAATACTCACAAGACCAATTGAAGACAAGAGGAACAGAGGAAAACAACATTATAACTTACCTGGTGAGCTTGAGTGAATGGATGGTGGTGGAGTGTTTGGGAGGGATAGCCAAAAGACAAAGTTTATTAAGAGCTACAAAGGACAGAAAATTGTGGAGAGCCATGATCACTAACATTCTGAATGAACACAGCACATAGAAGAAGAATGTTTAACACTGTACAAGCTCTTAATAACCTAAAATTATAGATTTTAACTTACCTAAAGTGAGGGCTGAAATTCAGCACATGGATCAGATAAAAACTTCATGATCAATTGAACCATTTCCTAAAACCGTTTTTTTTTTTTACTATACATAAAGTGGAGGTTCATTTCAGTAACTCTGATCCTCTAATTTTATGATCAAACATACTAGTCTTTAATATTGGTATTTCAAATCTTTATGTTTTATAGTCAAGCGTAGCCAAGATTCCTAGATGTAAGGTTAGTCTAACAGATATTGGTGCAGTGGTATTGACAAACCGGGTTCAAATTACAGGCTAGTCTTTTGTCCTCACTCTTACATAAATGACCTTGGAAAAAGTACAAATCCATTTCTTTTCTCTCCAGCTATGTGTTAAATAGCAGTGTAAATTGGGCTCTCTAGCCTTAGGTGGTAACCAGTTAAAGGGAAGGGAAGCATTGTAAGCATGGAGAAGGCAATAGAAAACCACTCCATTGTGTTTCGCAAGAATTCATGGCAATTAGCAGATAATAAAGAAGTATCTGTGAAAAGTCTGTATCTGTGATTGTCTACACCTTGAAGGGGGTGGCATGGCATAAAAAATATTTCTGCACTCTGTAGTCATTTATTCTCTCTACAGCTATGAGTAAAATAGCAATGTAGACTGGACGCACTAGCATCAGGTAACAACAGAAAACTACTCCACTATCTATGCTATAATGTGTTATGTTAACTTACGCATGCACACATGGACTCTCCCAGCTACAAATAGGAGCAGGTACTGCCTTTTATGGGGTGAAGTTTCCAGCAGTCAGGTCTGACAATTGGACTAAACATTCCTGCTATAACATTCTCATTTGTATATGTTTGTATTACTGTTTCTGTTGATATATTTGTTTAACTCAATTCCTCTCTTGTGTCTTTATTTCTGGCCCTAGCAAAACTGCAACATAATGCATGGCAGTTAAGAGATAATAAAGAAAAAACCTGCGGAGAGCCATCATCAACTACATCATCAAAAGGCATGGCATTAATAGAAATTATTTCTGTTTTCTATAGTCAGGTGTGTAACATCAGTTTTGTTACATAAATCTACTAAATCTGATGATTATTGTCTGATATAATCCAAAACAATAAAGATGAAGATTATTGTGTATTATAGACATTTTCTTAAATCAAAACTCTTATCTGATCAACCATTTGAGGATGTGAAGTGAAATAATTTCTAAAGCATTATTCATAGATCATTGAATCAACAATCCAGAATCAATCATGTCACAGTCACAGAGCAAAGAGGCAGCTGGAAGTGTTATCAGGAAGCCCCTCCCTCACATTCGTGGTGATCCCAAGAAATATTGATTAATTTCTAGCAAATTTACTTCCTGGCTAGACACTTTTTGCACAATGCGAACAGTCAATGACCCGAGGTTTAGTAGGAAAATGTACGATTAACTTGACCTATTATATCATCCTTACTTAAAATGAGTCCATTTGAAAGATCAGAGAGGAAAGCTGTGCTTTGCCTGGTACTTAGGAGAGCAACAAGGCAATCCCAACATTTTAGGCTGTAATAGTGACCCCTTTGTAAGAGAGAAGGGGAAAGAATGAGAAAAGAGAAAAGGAAACAAATGAAAAGGAAAAATAGAGAAAGAAAAAAAATGTACAAGAAGTAAAAAACAAGTAAAATGAATGAAGAGAAAGAGAAAGAGAAAGAGAAAGAAACAGAATGAAGAGGAAGAGAAAGAGAAAGAGAAAGAGAAAGAGAAAGAATGAAGCAGAAGAAAAAAGTTAGAAAAGGAAAAGCAATAAAGAAAAGAAAAAAGAAAGCAGAAGGAAAAAGAAAATGAAAAAGTTACTGAATGAAAAAGAAAAGGATATAGAAAGAAAAAGACAGAAAAATATAAAACAGAAGAAAAAAAGAGAAAACCGAAAAAATAAAAGAAAGAGATGAAGAATAGGAAATAGAAAGAAAAGGATGAAGAATAGAAGAAAAAGGAAAAAGAAAAATGGAACAAAAATGGGACAACCAGAAAAAATATAAAGAAAGAAAATGAGGAAAGGCAAAGTAAGAAAGAGAAAGAAAAATGAATGGAAATAAAAGAAAAGGATTGAATAAAGAAAGAAAATGGAGGAATAATGAAAGAAAGAAAAGCATTGAAGAAAGAAATAATGAAAGAAAGAATAAGAATGAACAAAGAAAAAATGAACAAAGAAAAGAGAGAAAGAATGAAGAAAGAAAGAAAGAAAGAAAGAAAAGGAATGAATAAAGAAAGAAAATGGAGGAATAATGAAAGAAAGAAAAGCATTGAAGAAAGAAATAATGAAAGAAAGAATAAGAATGAACAAAGAAAAAATGAACAAAGAAAAGAGAGAAAGAATGAAGAAAGAAAGAAAGAAAGAAAGAAAAGGAATGAATAAAGAAAGAAAATGGAGGAATAATGAAAGAAAGAAAAGCATTGAAGAAAGAAATAATGAAAGAAAGAATAAGAATGAACAAAGAAAAAATGAACAAAGAAAAGAGAAAAAGAATGAAGAAAGAAAGAAAGAAAGAAAGAAAGAAAAGGAATGAATAAAGAAAGAAAATGGAGGAATAATGAAAGAAAGAAAAGCATTGAAGAAAGAAATAATGAAAGAAAGAATAAGAATGAACAAAGAAAAAATGAACAAAGAAAAGAGAAAAAGAATGAAGAAAGAAAGAAAGAAAGAAAGAAAGAAAAGGAATGAATAAAGAAAGAAAATGGAGGAATAATGAAAGAAAGAAAAGCATTGAAGAAAGAAATAATGAAAGAAAGAATAAGAATGAACAAAGAAAAAATGAACAAAGAAAAGAGAGAAAGAATGAAGAAAGAAAGAAAGAAAGAAAGAAAAGGAATGAATAAAGAAAGAAAATGGAGGAATAATGAAAGAAAGAAAAGCATTGAAGAAAGAAATAATGAAAGAAAGAATAAGAATGAACAAAGAAAAAATGAACAAAGAAAAGAGAGAAAGAATGAAGAAAGAAAGAAAGAAAGAAAGAAAGAAAAGGAATGAATAAAGAAAGAAAGAAAGAAAGAAAGAAAGAAAAGGAATGAATAAAGAAAGAAAGAAAGAAAGAAAGAAAGAAAGAAAGAAAGAAAGAAAGAAAGAAAAGGAATGAATAAAGAAAGAAAGAAAGAAAGAAAGAAAGAAAGAAAGAAAAGGAATGAATAAAGAAAGAAAAGAGAAGAAATAGAAAAAAATGAAATGATGGAAAAGTAAAAGAAAATTACAAAAAGAGGACAAGAAAAAAAGGAAATGAATGACAAGAAAAAGAAAAAAGATTTTTTTAAAACTGAATGAAGAAAACAAGAAAGAAAAAAAGAAAAAATGAAATAAAAAATAAAAATAAGACAGTGAAAACTTATCAGGTGCTTGTTGATCCGAGTAAACTTCAAGGAATTTTGAACTGAAGCCTTCATTTAAACTACGATGATAAATTATTCTTATTCCACTAACTATGCCTAGGGATATCTAATCTAGTTCTTATTTAGTATTTGTTACTACTACTTGGCCCAGAGATTGAACTTACTATTACCATGTGATAAACTCATAAACCAATATTATAATTCACTAAGTTATTGTCCTATAGGGAAATATTTAGTGTATTTTATATATTGTAACCCTATTCTATCAGTAATGCTTGCTTTTATGTCTGACCATTAACAAAATGTTTTTATGATTGTCAATGCAATTTTTATAATAAAATTAAAATATATAGTAAAAAAAAAAAAAATTAATTTAAAACTTTAAAATTTCAGGGTTCCAACATTTTCAAACATTCCTATTAATTCATAGTTATAAGCAATATTTGCATTTTAATATTCCCCCTCCCCTTCCTACACATATATAATTACATCAACAAAAACTTTACTTTAGTCCAAAGAAGTCCCAAAAGATGAAATGTGTCACAGAAATTTTTTCCACTTTGTCTGGTAAGATTTTTGTAATAAAACCTTCCAACAATTGTTTTATCCCTATATATTTAATCATTAGTGTGAATAAAAGTTTTGATCTGTTCTTTTTTTTAATAAATCCTACCCATGATAACGCAGGTTACAACAACAATTAGTTCTAATAGTTACAGGCAGCAATCAAGAGAGAAAATGAAGGATATTGCCAAGGGAGGAGAGAAAAAACTCAAAAAGGATAAATATTCAAACTTTGGGTAATTATTTTAATCTCGATAATTGCACAACTGGCTGCTGCAAATTATCTACATACAAAAATAATGGAAAATAATCAAAGTTAAATTTCAAAGTCTTTTGAAAAATCTGTTTTGATTAATTGGGTTTGGTTCTGGAGGGAAAATATTTGGCATAAGATTTGATTGTGGCTGGGAATGAGTCCAAAGTCTGACAGACAATATGGCTTTCAATCTCCAATATTTGTAAGAAACAGACCACTGGTACCACAAATACACATAAAAAGTAAGCAATCAAAAGTCTAATTCACTTACCAAAATCTGACTCACTGCACCTTCTTGGGATAACATTCTCTATATATATTTATAAGTCTGCTATTCATCCTTACTTCAAATATTGCCACCACATAGGGTCTGGTGCTCCTGCTATATATTTAGAGATTCTTGATGAACTCTAAAGAAGAATCTGCAATAGTACTGGTAGGGATCTGGCATCTCAGCTTCAGTCACTTTCCCACCACTGTAATGTCACTTCTTCATGCCTTTTCTATAAGTACTTTCATGGTAATTATTCACATGAATTTTGCTACATGATATTTAAACTCTATGAATTTAGATTGACAGCCAGGTCTCATCATTTTACAGTTGAATTTACTAGATGTAAATGTAAGTTTCTTTTCTCACACTTCTTGCCTGTGAAACTTTCTTCTGGCTTCTTGCTTTCCAGCCAACTTTGATCTTCAAAAATGTAAATGCAATGTCAATTATTATCTACTGTCTTCTTGATTTCTCTTCTTCTATTAATCTCTGTCCTTAATAATGTTTTTTCTTTTTCTTTCACACCCCTTGTGTTTTATCCAATATTTTTTTTTGCTTTGGCTAAGAAATTTTCAGCATTTTCCATTCCAATGGTAAGCAAACAAAATGAGTCACAGAGCAAAAAATATCTCTTTAATTTTTAGTTCTCAGATCAGTGTTTAAAAATGGCTTCCAGTAAATAAAGCCTGTAGGTTCTAGCAAGGCCATCCTTCTTTGAACCTTGTGAACTGGCACTACAGAACTTTACCAAATAACAGAAACCACAATAATTGAGGACTTTTAACAACAGCAAAAACTAAATTCAACATGTAACTTTAAGGGAAAATAATGACATCATCAAGTTGTTGACATTCCACACTACTTTGAACAAATGTTAGAGAGGATGTTTGCGTCAATACAGGAAAGAGCAATAACAGTTAATGGACTTGGGAAACCAGTTTTTCTGAAAAATTGTCTTAATAGTGTTAGGGGATGCTCACTTCCCCTATAAAGGGTTGTTGGGATGAATGAAAATAATAGACAAGTGTATTTTAACACATTATAAAACAACCTTTATTCATTTACTGCCTGAGAACAGCAAGGATTAGTTTGGATTTACACCTTGGATTCCATGTACATGTCAGCTTGTTACCATATTGAATTCAGAAGTGCTGTGCCCCAACTTACCAGACAAGGGAAGTAACTCAATTGTATATCATGTTATAGACCTTTATATAACAAATAGAAAGGTTTTATAAATTCCAACTGACAATGGCACTGGCTGCATGGTCAGTGAATGCTGAGTGTTTCCTTATAAGAAAATAGATCTTTTAACAATAATACTTCCAGGATTAGTATCCATGGTCATTTAAGAGTATAGAGCAAATTATTGGAGGGGAGAAGATACAGTTTTAAACAAATTGTGTTGTTGAAACTAAGGCATGCAAAAGTTATCAGCCACTTGACTCCCACCATGATAAATATCACTAGAGATTAAGATACACATGCAAATTTCTCAAGTTAAGTGGATCAAATGGATACCATAAACTTGGAACCTTCAACAAGACATTTTAGAATAGTTTATTGAAATATTTTAATGAAAAGAATGAGTTTTAGACAAATGAAGATTGCTGAAATGTTACAAAGAATACATTTTTTTAATCAATTCACCCCAAGCAAGGTGGGAGTGTCACTAGGACGCAAGGGGGTTACAGAGGATTGAGAACAAGGGTAAAGAGGCATGTTCAAGGAAAGGACAGAGAGAAGGACAGGGGAACAAGATCAAGGTATCAGAAGATGTTGAGTGACATTACACTTGAATATTGAAGTGGAAGGGAGTTTCACAGCTGGGAAGTGTGAGATAAGAAACTGTTTGAGTAGAAGAGACAGTTACATTTAACCGTTTCAACAGAGAAAGGATAGGACTGAGATACCAGCCTAGTAGCTCGCTTAAATTCATGCAGTCTGGGAACCAGCAACAGTAGCTTGTCAGAACAGTTGCTGTGAAAATATTTATATAAGAGAAAGAGGGAAGCCATGGCATGTCTGTGAGAAAGCAACTATAGATGAGATGCCAGATCAGGACCTATCGCATTGCATATTCGTCTGGATTTTGTTGAGGACCTCAAGAAGTACTGTGGTGGTACCAGACTATATATGACAGCAATATTCCATGCAAGGATGGATGGTTGATTTATAGATATTTGAAGGGTGGACACATGACACAGAGAACCAACTTTCCTTGTGGCAGATGATGCTATTGATTCAATGTATTTGTATTATGTTGGTGCAAAAATAATGTCGTTTTTTGACGTTCAACTTCAAAAGAAAAACGACATTATTTTTGCACCAACCTAATACCACCTCATGCCAGCGTGAGACCAAGCAGGCATAATGAGGTGCACATGAGGAGTTGGGCATTGAAATCGTTAAAGGGGTTAAAGTCCTGAGGTGTCCTATCCAAGTCACCCTGATGAAACATAGTGGTGTGGATAGCATTTTTGATAGGAAAAAAAAAACAGTTAGACTATTGAAATTAGACAAAAGAGATCAAAGAAATCTAGTTAGGTCATCAAGTAATGAATGAAAGCAACATTACTAGCGAAGTGTCAGTTTTTCTTTTCTTTTTACTTTTGTTCTCCTAATACATGGTCCAAGAGCCACTCAAGGTAGAGTGTTACTGAATGAGGTTGTTGTAAACACGGGGTAAAGCGGAAATAGGAAGTGCACAGAATAAGAAGAATAGTATGTAGAAAATGATTTAAATGGATGTTTTATAGCAAAACACCAAACATTATTCTAAAGTGCTGAACAATACTAAAAGAATTTACAAAGAATATCTGCTTTTGATATAATGAAAAATCGACAAGATTGATATTTAGTGATGAAAATAAAATTGAAAATACATTCTAATGTAAGGAAATATATTTGAAGACAGATTAGTACAAGAAACAATCCAAGATATACAACTAAGACTGAAAGATTCAATGGCAGGAGTCTAATGGTTTGGGGTGGCATAAAAAACAACAGTGTAGGAAAGTTGATAAAAATGTATAGAATGCTGAACAGCAAAAATACATGACTTTGCTAAGGTCCTGTCTATTACCAAGTATAGCAGAAGGTGAAATATTCCAGTACTAGCAGGAGAGCACGGCGTTGCCTGGGGATATAACAGTAAGAGATAGATCAAGTATCGACCATCATAAAGACTGAAAAATAAAATTGACAAAGATTATTGTTTAAGGTTGACAGACACGCATGTCTTAATTAGTTTTTGTTTTTAGGAATTGGTCAAACCCAAACTCAAACAAAAACATTGTTTTCAATCGTTATGAGTCTATCGATTGAATAGAATTTTATTATAAACAATTGTCTTGTAAATGGAATTTTTAAAGCATTCTGAATGTAAAAATAAAGAAAAAAGTGTGCAAGACAATAAGAAACACTACCTGCCAAAAAAAAGTGAAAAATGTAGGAAATCCGATCCCATATACAAACGAACACACACACACACACACACACAAACAACCTGGGTTTTATAATAAGTATAACTAAATATGAGTTGTCCCCCTTTCATTAATGCCTCTTAATTGTGTTTTCAAATTGATTTTGTGCAAAAACAATTGTGTTTTTCCAATTTTTGGCACTGTCAGAACCATCACAAGGTAATTTTATGTAGTCCTGTGAAGTTTTGTTGAAATTGGTTGAAAAATGTAGGAAATCTGATCCAATATATAAACGTACAGACACACACACACACACACAATGTGCATTTTATAATAAGTAAGATGACAGTGCACTACATGAAATTTCTTACTTATGAAGAGATTGCATTATTACAAGGTTGGCTTGACCAAAACCCTGACTTTAACATAATTGTAACAGTTTAGAGAGGGTTGAATACAGTGGATAAAATACTGAAGAGAAAAAAAAACACACCTAAGTAAAGAATCAGTTCATTGAATTCTATTGAAAAGTTGTAGTTTTCTTGACAATGTCTTTCAGGGATAGTATCTGTGGCCATTCAAGACTGCAGAGCAAGTTGACTCAATACAAAAAGAGATAGAGATCTGAATGTGTGGTAATGATGAAAATAGAGCCTGCAAAACATTTGACTTCAGCCTCTCATGATAAACCTCTTCACAGATTAAGATAGACATGCAAATTGCTCATCTTAAATGGACGAAACTCAAGAATACATGAACTTTGAAACCTTTACCTTTTTAGTGCAGCCATTGTTTTGAATCTCATATTGGAAAGAGTGAATTTGAAGAGGATCAAAATTCTACAAAGAATGAATCAATGTGAAATCGTCAAGATGTTTGTCATTCCGACGAAATATGTTGACGTTGGAAATTAGGTAAAAAAAAAGCTATTTAAGTCATTAATATTCAACCCAAAGTTAAAAGCTCATCAAGTAATGGATGAAAGCAGCCATACTAGTCTAGTGTCTAGTGTCCTTTTACTTTTGTTCTGCCAATACATGGTCCAAGAGCCACTCAAGGTAGAGGTTTACTGAATGAGGTTGCTGTAAAATAAGGGTAAGGAGGAAGTGGGAAGAGCATAGAAAAAGATTGGTACCATGTTGAAAATAATATAATTTAAATAGATACATTGCAGCACAAAAGCCATTATTAACCAAAGAAACATTTTTTTTAATCATTTCACCCCCCAAGCAAGTCAATAAAACCAATAGAGTTACTGAGTGTGAAAGAATAAGAAATATAGAAAAACATTATCAAGAAATGAGAATAAAAGAATGAAGAGGATAGTAGATTATGATTGCTTTTGCATTTAAATTTTTGAAATTCAAAGTTGTCAGGAAAGAATGAAGCTGGAAGAGAGTTCCTTAATCAAGAAGTGCAAGAGAAGAAACTGTTATCATAGAACTTATGGTTACATCTAGACATCTCAACTATAAAATAATGAGACCTTGTTGCCAACTTTTTACAACATATAAATTCATAAAGTCTAGATACCATATCAAAGATTTTATCTGAGCAATTACCATGAAAGTATTTATAGAAAAGACACAGGGAAGCTACATTATGGTAGTGGGGGAGTGACTGAAGCTGAGATGCCAGATCAGGAACAATAACATGGCAAATTTTTCTCTGGATTTTATCAAAAAGCTTGATTACAGCTTATCAACCTTTTGTAGGTTATTTAATGCTGGAACATGTTTTTGGATTGTAAGAATTTTTTGAGATAATATCTTTTTATACAAGTCCTACTATTTAACCCATAGGTGAGGAGAAAAGAAGTGGATTCATACCTTTCCCAAGTGTATTTGTGCATAAGTGAATATAGTAAACATGACTGGAATTGGAACTTGGTTCTCAGATTTCTCATTCCGATCTTTATACCACCCACACATCCAAGCTTATAGTACCTGATATTCACAAGCAGTTACCCATCTAGGTTCTGATCAGGCTCAGTATTGCTTAACTATGAGAAACAGTGTTTGAATGTGATATGACTATAAGGCCCAAAGAACCACTGAACAAGATGAGAAAAAAAGACAAAAGAACATACTGAAAAATAGAGATATGATATTCAATAATGAAAACAAAACTGAACAGTGAAAAATAGACTTTTTTTAATTATTTCACCCAAGCAAGACAATAAAGCCACTAAGATGCAAGGGGTTATGAAGTGTGAAAGGATAAAAAATATAGAAAAACATTATCAAGGAATGAGAAAAATAAAAAAAAAATGGTATATAACAATTGACATTGCATTTACATTTTTGAAGATCAAAGTTGGCTGGAAAGTAAGAAACCAGAAGAGAGTTCCACAGGCGAGAAGTGCCAGAAAAGAAACTGTTAGCAAAGAACTTATGGTTACATCTAGCCGCTTCAACTGTAAAATGATGAGACCCTGCCGCCAATCTGGAACTGCGCTTAAATTCATAAAGTCTAGGTACCATAGTGAAGAGTTCATCCAAACAATTACTATGAAAGTATTTCTAGAAAAGGCAGAGTGAAGTTATGTTATGGTGGTGGGAAAGTGACTGATAGCCTGTCTGAAGACCAATTGGTACATAAAGCAATCTAAAATATACAATGAGGACTAAAATTTGGTCATGGGAGTCAGTGGCTGAAGGCTCCATTAAATGCAACAGTGCAAGATGTTGATAAAAATCAATATAATACAGAACAGTGAAAAATAGACTTTTTTGAATCATTTCACCTCAAGCAATGCAACAAAGCCACTAAGACACAAGGGGTTACTGAGAGTGAAAGAATATGAGAGAGAACAATAAAAGAACATGAATGGTAGACTTATAAATGTCTAAGATAGATTCTGGTAAGAAAAATTGTCTAGCATAACACAGTGAACCATCCAGCAATTGATTCTATATAATCTTTCCACTTCAGCCTGAGCTGGTACAATGAGTGACTCACCTGAAGGTTAGCATCAGCCATACTTTGTAAGGCAAAAATGGTTTTCTAGGATGATTAAAAAGGAGCAGTTTCATTTTGGAGGTGTTAAAATTAGCAAGCTACTCCTTCCTCAAGTTAACAGAAATTTTTTTTTTTTGAAAATTGCTTGCAACTGAGTTTAACTTAAATCATAACTTGATTCCATTGAATGTGATTATAATAAACAGTACTTATTATTTACATGTGGACTATTATCCTATTCTTTGTTGTTGTTATCACCCATTATTTAATCTACAGGGACAGATTGTTCTCTTTCTCCTGCCTTATCTAAGGATATCTCAACTAGTTATTTAGTTCTGTACAGTAATTGCTTACCAATTTTCTACTAAGTCCAAGTACACACTGCCCAACCCAGGGATTCAGGAACCAATACTTTATTCCACTTGGTTATTGTCTCTTACTGAAGATGGCACAACAGCCGAAACAATGTAAATAATGATGACTCCTCCCCATACTAGAAATTCTGACAGATATAAACAGTGAATCTGCCTTATATATACACAGACCCATGTGTGTTTATTTGCATATCTTAGCATGTGTGTCTGCATGTGCATCTCAAAATTTAATGAGTTTTAAAAAAGAATGGCACTGTAAGGTCAGTCATTGGTTAACCTAGTCATATATACAGTGCTGTTCGATAAAAGTGACTCACCTGATTTCTTTTTTACTTAAAATTTTTTTCGCCTATTGTTTTTGGGGTCAAACTAATTTTTAATCTTACTAATATAAAGACCCCTTCCTGACCACCTAGTAAAATAGTTTACTCCCCCTAAGGTATTCTATTGATAATTATAATTTTGGATATAAATGAGATTCAGGGAAAAACTCTGTGCAAAAAAAGTGACTCACTTATTTCCTGCAACTAGTAATCAATAGAAACATAACCGAACAGCTTTAAATAAAGAATAATAGAGGTATAATTTATTTATAATAGGTAATATAGTTCGAAATATTTAATAATCTATAGGTCCTCCTTTATTTTGAATAACCTTTTCAACCCTTTTTGGCATTGACTTGATTAGGTTCTGGCAAATCTCATCTCCAAGCATTGAATTCCATTCGGATATGAAATTCACAATCAAATCCTCTTTGTTGCTCAACTGCTTTCTCGAGAGCCTGCACTTTATAATGCTCCATAAGTTTTCTATGGGGTTGAGGTCAGGAGATTGGGGTGGCCATGTCATAACACTCACCTGCTTCTCATCAAAGTATTCCTTCATCAATTTTGATTTGTGACAGGGAGCATTATCCTGCATAAAAATGAGATTGGTGGGGTCGATTTGCACCCTTTCAGCAGAAAGGAGCAGACAAGACTCTAAAATTCTCTTGTACTGCTTGCTCCTGAGGGTCTTTTCAATAGGTTTTAAGAAACCAGTTCCATGAAAAGAAAAGCACCCCAGAAGATTATACTGAACGGATGCTTGACAGTACTTACTGCTAAATTCAAAGAGCTTTCAAAGCTTTTTCTTCGGATTTTAGGTCGCTTATCATTTGAATTTAGCTCAACATTCATTTCATCAGAGAATATTTAGTAAAAAAAATCAGGTGAGTCTCTTTTATCAAACAGCACTGTACATATATATATATATATATATATATATATGGGTGGGGGGTCACAATTTACAGTTGAGTTGGTTAAATATAACTGTAAGCTCTATGCTAACAGTTTCTTTTGTCACACTTCTTGCTTGTGGCATTCCCTTCCAGATCTATGCTTCCTAGCCAATTTTTTCTCTCCAGAATCTATTTTACATATCCATAAATCTACATTTTCTCATGCTTAGAATATTGCTGTCACATATGGTCTATTCTAGTGAACCTGCTATTCACCTTGATAAAATTCAAAGAAGAATCAGCAATATTATTGGTCTTGATCTGGCAGCTTAAATTCTGTCACTTTCTCACTAAACTAAGGTTGCCTCTCTGTGGCTTTAAGCACAGTCCTAGATTGTCATCAAGATCACATCAATTTACAATTGAGCTAGCTAGATGTAACTGTAAATTCTATGCTAACAGTTTCTTTTCTCCCACTTCTTGTTTGTGGAACTCACTTCCAACTCCAGCCTCTCCAGCCAACTTTCATCTGCAAACATTTAAATACAAGGTCAATTGCTATCTACTGCTCTCCTGATTACTTTTTTTGGTATTCCTCAATGTTTCTGTTTCTAATTCTTTCACACCCAGTAATTCCTTGTGTCTTAACGGCTTTACTGCCATGTTTGGGGGCGAACTTGATTTAAAAACAAAATTGTAACAAAAATCAAAACTTTCTCTCTCTTTGTTTTTTAGCAGCTGAAGGAGGCAGACATCCTGGACAGTTCTCTGACAAAACATGTTGCCACTAATAGATAAGCAAAACTTTTTTTTATTTTTGGATGGATATAGATTCTCTAAAATATACAAACATGTCTTTGAAATGTATATGAAAGCATTTTTATCATTTTTGTCTATGGTTATTTCATTGTATCTCGTATATTATTTAGTAATTTTGTAATTATGGGCGTGCTCTTTTAACCCAAAGAAAAGTATTACATTCAGAAAAAGTTATCAAATCATCAGAATACCCACAATACAATTGACCAAAAGAGGAAGTGAAAATATTCTTGTTTACATATTTTGTGGGTCATTCTTGAAAAGTTTAAATAAAATATAATTTCCTGTGCTTTTATCTTAGCAGAAGAGGGGGATTCTTGGGGGGGGGGATGGTAGGTGATAGTGGCAGTGGTGAAAGAGGATTGAGAGAAAAAGGAAATAGTGCAAATGACATGCAAACGAAGAAGTGACGGAGGAAAGATTATGCAAGAAGGAAGGAAAAAATAAATGTGTCTAGGAAGGAAAAAGGTAAAAGTGTCAAATAGCAAAAGAAAAAAAAAAAAAAAAGTGAAGAAAGAAAAGCAGAGTATTAGAAAGGTGGAAGACATAGAAGGGGACAAAAAATGGAAATGAATAAGAAAAAAAGAGACAATGAGTAAGGAGAAAAATCCAGAAAAAAAAAACAGAGAAGAAAGATAGAAACGAGAAGGTAAAAGTAAAATTGAATAAAAATGAAGAGAGAGAAAGTAAGACAAAAAAAGAATGAAAGAGATTGCAGGAGAAGAAGGCAGAGAGCACAAAAGAATATTGAGGAGTGTGAAAAAGGAGGAGGAAAGCAAAGAAGAAGGTGAAGGAGAAGAAGTACTAAAGGAAGGAAGGATAAGAGGGGAAAAGAAAAGCTAAAGAAAAGGAAAGAAAGAGAAAGAAAGAAAGAAAAAGAATATAGTAATAGTCAAATGAAGGAACAGAAAAAGAAAAAGAAGGTAAAAGAGAAAACTATGAAAAAGAGAGAAAAAAATTAGAGAAAGGAAAGATAAGGAAGTGAATGAAAAGGAGAAACAGTAAAACAAAAAAAGAGAAGAAAGTCTAAACAGGAAATGAGAAAAGGTATAAAAAGTTCAAGTTCAAAATAACAAAGGAAAAAATGAAATAAAAATGGAAGACAATGAAAAAATTTAATGAAATTTGATTGGATGTTCATTCATTGTTCTTCTTCATTGATTGGTCAATTCAACAATCTAATAATTTTGTAGAAGAAGTGCAATCATGGCTAGTGTAGCAAGCCTGAAAAATAAATTCCTCATCCAATGTTTCCCCATGACCATTCCTTATTGAAAAATCAATAGCCACTTCCAGTAGGATTTGAGACAGTTGCTAAACATGGCCATAATTGAGCAGAGAGTTGGAATCATGTTTTTGCATGTTTTTTTTATTTTTTTTTTGTTTCAACTATTTCAAAAAATATAAAGGAAATAATAAAAGAACAGACTAGCAAGGTTACCAAGTGTTACCTTGTTTCAGTGATGAAAATATAAAACCATATTAACTGCCTTTTATCATTTTTGTTTTAACAGATCCACTTTTAAGGAGGTTTTTCATGTATTATCAGTTATACATTGATAAGATTATCATATTTAATGACACATAAAATCCCCAATTTTCATAAAAATGGTTGAATATATCTCCTTGGCCTTACCTGTGAAGTTGAACTAATTTTAACCAAGAGCCTACCAATGTTTGTACCTGGCCTAAAACCATAATATGGTAATATTTAATGTAAATAGTGGTGGTTTATAAGGAAAGGTGATGTATCTGGTAGGCTAATGTTTACCCAGATACCATAGACTACCACTAATTGTAGTTAAGCTAACTATATAATACTACAATATCTATAAAAATAAAGCATGTCCCATGTAACAAGATAACCAGCCACACATATAAACGCACATACACACACCAGGGAGCTATGAAATGTCCTCAGTTCAACCCACTTCCTAAAATCTAATTAAATGATCAAAATCACAATCTAGATCACAACTTTGTTTTTTTGGTTGGGGGGGGTCTGAGTCCATTTTCAGCACAGAAAATGAAGTCTAATGCAAAATTTAAGCTTTTTTTGAGAATTTTGCCTCTTTTTGTCTCCTATCTTGCAACTTTGAATAGTACTACCAAAAAATGCTTGAAACAAAATTTTTTTTCTGTTTTTGTGTAAGTTTCCAAATATTAAGACAATTTAAATCTGAAAAATTGTAAGAAAATCATTCCCAGGAAGATATTTAGAATGTAACCAATTCCTTTCATGTGTTAAATTGATCATTAACCACTTTTGGCACTAAATGTAGGTTTTCCGACATAACTTCCTTTGTATTTATCAGAAAATCATGATTGAGAATTATATTCTAATGTTTTGGGGAATGCAGATCCTATTTATGGTATTACCCTCTCCCAAGAATTTTAAATGGGTTAAACGCAAAATTTAAGCTCTTTTTGAGAATTTTGCCTCTTAACTGCAAACCATAGGTTTTAGACGTAAACACTTATTTTTAAATCCAAAAATGTGAAAGTTTTGTTTTAATCTTCCTCTTTGTTATAGAGTTCTATAATTGAACTGAAGAATCGTTTATGGAAATAAAAAAACACAAATCTTCACTTGGCTCTATTGTACAAGCCCAGTATCTTTTTCAATTATTTTTAATCATTTTACCCCAAGCAAGGCAATAAAGCCACTAGGACACAAGTTATTGCTGAGTGTTAGAAAATATGAAGGAAACTATTATTAAGAAAAGAGGACAATAAAAGAACAAGAATTAAGAAGACAGAAGATAACAATTGACATTGCATTTAAATTTTTGAAGATCAAAGTTGACCGGAAAGCAAGAAACTGAAAGAGAGTTCCACAAGCAAGAAGTGTCAGAGAAAAAACTGTTTCCATAGAATGGTTATATCTAGCCATTTCAATTCTAAAAGGATGAGACCTTGTCGTCAATTTAATACTGCACTTAAATTCATAATGTCTAGGTACTATAGCACGTGACTATTATTACAAATAACTACAGTAATATAGAAAAGAAGTCATAATATAACTATTAGTGTACATTATTTACATTATTCGAACTATTGTCCTCATCTTTGTTGCCATATTTATTACAACGTTTCGGCCATTGTACACTCCGGCCTTCTTCAGGTGGTTGGAATGTCAAACTGAACCCTTTATTTCGTTCACTGGGGTAGACTGTTCTAGTTCCACGTGCCATGTTTGATGGATGTCAGTTATCAGTTATCTCCTGTTAATTTCCCTTTGAAAGTTCTCCACTGCCTTAACCGGGTATTGAACTCACACTCTTTGTCCTCAAGGACACATGGCACAGTGGATAAAGGCACTGGTTAGATCCAGTGACAGGACCCAAATAACTGATAACTGACATCCATATAGACAAACTATTAGTGTAATAAACAATTTGACCAATCTATGATGGGAAGATCTCATATGTATTTGGAAATTTACCAAGCTTAACTTATTTCTGCTACAAAGCCATAAGTACAGGGTCCCCAGTGAGGATTAAGCATCAACTTGTTTCTTATAACATTAGAGTTGTTATACTTTTTGTCCTTTTTCAAGTGTTTGTCTTATTTGTTAATCTCCTCAGAATTTCTCACTGAACTATCTATTTAATCTGTCAATACTAGGGGATAATCTCATATTAATTCATTTTAGTTAATTCTTGTGATACTGCTTTTGCACATTCCATGTGAGCTGGGCACTAAATAACTTGTTAACATAAATTTGCTTGTATTTATCAGAAGACCAATCTTCCTGTTTTTGTATTTTTTTGACAGAAATACACTTTTAACACTGCAAAACTCCCAGAAAGAAGTCTGGTTATAAACAAAATTTGAGCTCCTTTCAAGGATTTTGACACTTCACTGCAAACTGCAGTTTCTAAACCTAAACCCCTATTTTTTTAATTAGACATGTGAAAATTTTGTTTTAATCTTCCTTTTAAGTACAAATAAAATTAATACATTTACATTATTTACATCACATGAACTGTTGTTCTCACCTGCTATATTGACAATGTTTTGGCTGTTGTATGCTTCAGTCTACTTCCGGTGATACAGTGTAACCCGGATATAAGAGACCCGGATATAAGAGAGATTTTATCTGGTCCCAAATTAGAGCCATACTTACCTAAACAAAATACAAACCCGGATATAAGAGAAACCCCTGATATAAGATACTTCTTCTCCGGTCACGACAACTCTCTTATATCCGGGTCACACTGTATTTGAAATCTTGAACTGAACATTTTATTTAATCCAGGGGGTAGATTGTTCTAATTCCAAGCACTATGGATATTTCAGTTTTAGTTAATTCCTCTTGATAACTCAACTCTCCAGGTTTATGTTTTCTCTGAAATTGAACTCACAACTCATTGAGTCAGATCACTTTTTGGATCAATTAACCAACCAATGCTTTTATCCACTAGGCTAAATATGACCTAAAGGAGGTGTTATATAGGAATAAAGTATCACTGCTGACACTTGAGTTTGAACATAGATTGCCAGTGAGCAAACACAGGCAATCCCATTATTGAATTAAGTGGATCATGTGACCATAGAGGAAATGCATATATAGGAAGTTGCATGACATCTAAATGATCTCCATTTCTAGTCTATCCTCTATTACTATCCAAACAGCTATTCTCTACTCTATTCACTATACTATTTATCTATACTGATCACCATATGAGTTACTTGTTGAGTAAATATTAGTGCGAGATTATTTGAAGTCATCTGATACTAGCATTGTTCAATGGCGTACTATAGTTGTATCTGCGATTACAAAGTCTCTACTACAACAAGCATTATGAAAGTGACAACAAGTATTCGTTGGCATTACAAAAGTGACAACAAATGTTTTTTTGACATCACAAAAAAAGGTTGGAGCATACAACAGCCAAAATGTCATGAATATGGCAATAAAGATGAGGACAACATTCCGAAGAAAATAAATAATGTGAATAGTTACAATAACACACCTCAGAAATATAGACAGATCATGAAGAAGAGCAGAGTGTACAGTGGCCAAAATGTTGTGAATATGGCAATAATGATGAGGACAATAGTTCAAACAATGTAAATAGTTTAAATACCACACCTCAGAAATATAAACAAAATTAAATTGCATAACTGAGCTGTAAACCATTCAGGAAGCTCAAAAAATATAAATGTCCCCTTAGGCCCATTCTGTGATCCCAATGTGGACAACACACAATTATCCTCAGTCAGTAATTACAGAGAAGTAGTTTTTAAGCAAGAAACACATTACAGCATTTTGCTATCTCCCTATTCTGATCTAGAACCGGACAATGTTTTCTTTTTCTTTGAATTAAAGCCTGAATTCAACATCTTCAGGGTTTCCCTTCCATGCATAATTATAACCAACACTTGCATTTTTATATCTCCCTTCCCACACATTCCTTGAACAAAAACATTACTTTAGTCTAATGAAGGCCTTCAAGAGGACAAAACACATTACACAGAATTATTTCCACTTTGACATTCATTTGCTTTATACCCACACACACATGCGCGCATTTTTACAGCCAAAAAACAGAAATTTCCACAACATAGAGATAGTCTATTTCAAGTCGTTCTGTACACAGCTATCATCAGCACCTAAGTGGCTGATGATAGCCGTGTACAATATATTATTATTACTGATGTTGTGGACACGGACATTCCATTATTATTAAGTAAGAATGCCATGAAGAGATCCAAGACTCAGCTCTGAGAATGATAGTGTCACCATTGTTGGAAAGGAAGTTCCGCTGAAATGCACCTTGACCAGTCATTATCATATCCCCATTACCAGACCTCCACTAGATAGGGATAAGTTCAATCAAATTCTTTTTATTAAAGAAATCACTAAGAAAACTAGATCAGAAAAAATTAAAAAAATGTCACAAAATTGCATAGACAATTCAGTCATCCCAGCAGTAAAAAGCTATGTCACCTAGCTATGAATGCAGGAATCAAGGATCCTGAATTTATAAAAATTCCTGTGAAATATGCATTTATTATAAAAACACTGAACCCTGTTGGATTTTCAGTAGGGAGCCATTTTAATGAAAGCATTGCCATGGATATTAAATAAATTAATGGCAACAAAGTATTTCACCTGATAGACCATGGTACTAAATACAGTATCAGAGTCAGGAATCTCAGCAAGGAAATAGCAGCCATATTTCTTTTCATCATCACTTTGCAGGCAAGACACGTTCGTGCTCATTTCGAATTCTGAGGTAAGTTATGTCTTTCATCACAGAATGAAACTGGGCAAACAACAGAAGTCAACAAGCATACCTCTTGCAATGAGGAAAATATAATGATTTCCTCTTCAAATAATGGTATGCAGGGTGAGGCAAGATGAAAGGAATTCCAAAGCTGGGTTGAAAATAAATTTAATCAGCAGGTACCTAAACAATGTCAAGCCAAGATTTCCATACGATGGATTTGCAACAATAAACGCTATAATGGCAGAGACTTGTTGCTAAGGGCTTTCATAACAAAGATGCCTGCAGCACAAGGAATGATTCCTCAACGTACTCTAAAGAAGGTCTCCATACAGCATTAGCAGTAATGTCACCTAACCATTAAATGTGCAAATCAATGGATATAAAGATAGCATTTTTACAGGGCAAGCAGTTGGACTGATTGTTTTATTTGGATCCTCATAAAGAGGCTGGGGTATGTCCAGGTTATATTTAGAAGCTCCCCAAATGTGTATATGGCTTGATGGATGCTTCAAGGTCCTGGTACCTTATACTCAGAGAGATATTCATGAAGTTAGAAGTTGTAGCTTCAAAATATGATCAGGCCATATTGACATTGTATTTTGGAAACAAACTACAGGGTATAATTGCTGATCATGTTGATGATTTTCGCTTTGCAGGGTCAGAGATTTTTCAGAGAAGCGTTGTGGACAGACTTCATCAAGTATTTGTTGTTGAGGAGGTTGCTGAGTTTCAGTACATAGGACTAGACATAATGAAGAACATGGAAAGAAATTGGACAGAATGAATATATCAAAAACTT
This sequence comes from Acanthosepion lycidas, assembly GCA_963932145.1. Taxonomy (NCBI): domain Eukaryota; kingdom Metazoa; phylum Mollusca; class Cephalopoda; order Sepiida; family Sepiidae; genus Acanthosepion; species Acanthosepion lycidas. Next base: position 47,032,878 of record OZ010612.1, read on the forward strand.
AAAAAATATCCCATTAACAGCAGGTAGAAACTTAAAAGACAGAATATCCACAACAGAAATTACTGAAATCAGACAAGTAATAGGACAACTTAATTGGCTAGCCACTCAGACAAGACCTAATCTATGATGACAGTGCTTTAAGTTACATAATAAAACAAGAAAATATGGAATGCATAAAATAAGTTAACAGAGTAATTAAGAAAACAAAAAAAGAAAAATCTCAGATAGATATTTCATATCTGTCTATATTTCTGAGATGAGGTATTATGTACACTATTTACATTATTTGGACTATTGTCCTCCTCTTTGTTGTCATATTTATTACAACGTTTCGGCCTTCCAGTATCTGTCTATATTTCTGAGATGAGGTATTATGTACACTATTTACATTATTTGGACTATTGTCCTCCTCTTTGTTGTCATATTTATTACAACGTTTCGGCCTTCCAGTATCTGTCTATATTTCTGAGATGAGGTATTATGTACACTATTTACATTATTTGGACTATTGTCCTTATCTTTGTTGTGATATTTATTACGACATTTCGGCCCTTCAGTGTCTGTCTATATTTCTGAGATTAGGTATGATGTACACTATTTACATTATTCGGACTATTGTCCTCATCTTTGTCGCCATATTTATGACAACGTTTCGGCCCTTCTGTGTCTGTCTATATTTCTGAGATGAGGTATTATGTACACTATTTACATTATTCTGACTATTGTCCTCATCTTTGTCACCATATTTATTATGTTTCAGACCTTCAGTATCTGTCTATATTTCTGAGATGAGGTATTATGTACACTATTTACATTATTCTGACTATTGTCCTCATCTTTGTCGCCATATTTATGACAATGTTTCGGCCCTTCAGTGTCTGTCTATATTTCTGAGATGAGGCATTATGTACACTATTTACATTATTCGGACTATTGTCATCATCTTTATTGCCATATTTATGACAATGTTTCAGACCTTCAGTATCTGTCTATATTTCTGAGATGAGGTATTATGTACCCTATTTACATTATTCAGACTATTGTCCTCATCTTCGTCGCCATATTTATTATTACAATATTTCGGCTGTTGTATGTTCCGGCCTTCTTCAGGTCGTTGGAATGTCAAACTGAACCCTTTATTTCGCTCACTGGGGTAGACTGTTCTAGTTTCAGAGAGAAATTAACAGAAGGTAACTGATAACTGACATCCATTAAAACATGAAGAAGACCGGAGCGTACAATGGCTGAAACATGAGGGCAGTAGTTTGAATAATGTAAATAATGTAGATATTTCTTATTTAGGAAACATTGGAGATTTAAAAATTGTTGCATATAGTGCTGCTTCTTTTGCCAATTTAAATGATGATAGATCCCAAGGAGGATATATACTCTTTTTGGTAGGAAGCAATAATAAATATATGCCCATTGCTTGGCAATCCAAGTGTATTAGAAGAATTGTTAAAAGTAGCCTAGCTTCTGAAACATTAGCTATGGTTGACATGTCAGAAGCTTATTTGTTTTATAGAAAATTTTTATTGGATCTATTGCAACTGAAAGATCATCCTGACAATATCAAGATCATTTGCAAAACAGACAATTCCTTCCTCTATGATGCAGTACACTCATCAATACAGATAATAGATAAAAGACTCCATATTGAGATAGCCATTTTGTGAGAAATGGTAGAAGGAAAAGAGATTGCAGAAATCTCTTGGATACCAACTGATGCACAAATTGCAGACTCTTTGACAAAAAAAGGATTACCATCATATAAAATTCTTGGGTTTATAGCAGAGCCCAAGGAGCCCTCTGTATAATGAATTGTTACATTCTCTAATTATTTTTTTTCAGAAGACATTTGATGCCCAACAGAAAAGAAAAGGAAAAAGGGGAAGAACTGTTACAGAATTAACTTCCCTTGAGTGCTCTCCATAGGGAAAAACAGATTTCTACCTGGAAGCAAATCAGGGGCCATAGTGAATGAAGGGACAGTGAACACATGGTGGTAAATAATATATATCTTTTATAAAATATCTTTTATATCTTTTGTAAATCCTGATTCTTTTTTTCACAATCTGGTTTGTTCTGTACAAGCCTTCACCACTATAATCAATGGATATGTGTGGGTAGTCTGGCTGTTGGTTCTAAGAACTGAGCCGCTTGACCCTCATTCATCAAAAACAATGAGAGAGACGAGTCAGTGAAACAGGCTGTCATTGGATGACTTGCTCTTATTCGCCAGTTGAGCACTATAGAGAAAGGGAATTTTTAACAGCTGCTCCACCTGCTTAATGCCAGCTGCTGGTCTAGCATTTATGTACATCATGTATATAATACATTGAAAAATTCCCTTTCTCTGCCATGTGCCAGTAGCCTCTGAGTGATGCCAATCAGTCGAGTTTCAATTCCAGCTTGAAGTAATTGAATGTCTATCCACAGTGATGAGCTGTGATACAGTGAAACAGATTATATATATATATATATATATATATATATAAAATAATAAAAGGTTAATGGTCAAAGTGGAATCAGACCAGGAAGCAGTAGTATTAAAAAGGGCTCAATAACATGTAAAAAAATAAAATAAAATAAAAAAATAACATGTAGAGCTTTTAACTTTAAAAATTAGGAGATCAATTGAATCCACTACCTTGGTTTCAACTTTATGGTATCCTCAGGTGATTTTTATCAGTTGATTGCCCAACGCTTTATTTTTAAAAAATTAATGATGCTATTTTATTAAAAAAATAAATAAACCAATGCGTGACATTGGGTGTGATAGAAAGGGAGGAAGAGGATATGAAAGAGAGGAAGAGGATATGAAAGAGAGGAAGAGGATATGAAAGGGAGGAAGAGGATATGAAAGAGAGGAAGAGGATATGAAAGGGAGGAAGAGGATATGAAAGAGAGGAAGAGGATATGAAAGGGAGGAAGAGGATATGAAAGAGAGGAAGAGGATATGAAAGAGAGGAAGAGGATATGAAAGGGAGGAAGAGGATATGAAAGGGAGGAAGAGGATATGAAAGAGAGGAAGAGGATATGAAAGGGAGGAAGAGGATATGAAAGAGAGGAAGAGGATATGAAAGGGAGGAAGAGGATATGAAAGAGAGGAAGAGGATATGAAAGGGAGGAAGAGGATATGAAAGAGAGGAAGAGGATATGAAAGGGAGGAAGAGGATATGAAAGAGAGGAAGAGGATATGAA